>WNWU01015679.1:0-10348 GCA_012654045.1 Ptyas mucosa | reverse complement strand
TATTTTTGTTTCATCCAGGTGTTTCCTACGTAAATCAAGATCTTTATACAGCCATGGTTCAGTGAAATCTCATTCACTAGAATTTTATCAGACATCAGAGCAGCATTTTGTTGTCTGTTTTAAGATTTAGGGGATACACACACACACACACACACATATATGTATATGTGTATATGTGTGTATGTATGTGTATATATATATATATATATATATATATATATATATATATATATATATAAAATCATGATGAAGAGGGGAACTGTACAAAAGTACTAAAAAGCGAGCCAAAACTACTGCTTAACAATACATAATAAACAGAGTAATTCCTTAATGATAGAAAAACCACTACATATTCTTAAAAATCAAGATAAAAATAGAACCATTGTAAAATCACCCTACATAAAAATAAGAAGAGAATTCCTACTTTGGACACATTATATGAAGTCTGGAGAAGGTTCTAATGCTGGAAAAGGTAGAAGAAAAGATAGAGAAGAGGAAGACCAGCGGTAAGGTGGAAGGACTTGATTACAGTGACAATGGAGGCACCATTGGAAGAACTGAAGAACCAGTAAGGGACAGGTTGTCTTGGAGAAAATCTTTGTGGCTGCTAAGAGTCAACACCAACTTGATGGTACACAATGAGGGGTGGGCTGCTGGGGGTTCTCAGGGGTTCGGGAAAACCTCTAGCTAAGATTCTGTGCAGTTTGAAGAACCCCCAAATCCCACTCCTGGCTGGCCCTGCCCAACCTGCCCCTCCCCTCCCAGGAGTCCTCACATGGACCATTTTGGATGCAGGTAAGCGCAGGGCTCGGGGAGGGCGAAAAACGGGCCTACCAGAAGTTTGGGAAGGCCAGAAATGGGCCCACTTCCAGCCTCCAGAGGGCCTCTGGTGCCTGGGGAGGCCATTTTCACCCTCACGGAGGCTTGAGGAAAGCCTCCAGAGTCCAGGGAAGGCAAACACCCCACCCCCATCGTGATGCAGGAGGCCGACTAGGCCACGCCCACCATGGCCATGCCCACCCAGCAAACCGAGCAGAGAACCCCTTGCTAAAATTTTTGAAGCCCACCCCTGTACACAATCAGTCAGTCAGTCAGTCAGTCAGTCAGTCAATCATCAACTTGTTAGATTTATATCTGACCTTTCCTATAGGAACTGCAGTTGGAGTTCCATACCTATTGCTCCATCCTTCTCTTTTACCCCAAAACAATAACCCTGTCAGATAGTTAAGACTGAAAGAAAGAAAGAAAGTAATGGGAAGAAAGATAGTCCATTTCCACAATGAGTGTTGATGGCTGACAGCAAACATGAACCTGGATCTCCCAATTACAACTCCTACCTTAACCATTATCCAACACTGGCTGTAGAGAAGGAGTGGCAAAATTTGGTGGTTAGAGTTAAAAGAGGAATTAGCCTAGAATCCCCAAGCAGCCACAAGCAAACTAAGCCAAACCCTTTTGAATTCCATTGACCCTTAACCCAAAGCAGGTGCAAACCGTTCGTTGAGAAGATTCTTGTGCAAAGGCATGATTAGCAATAAATCAGTTTAATTGGACTTTCACATGTGAACCTGATCTTACACTCATCCAATATATTAATCACAAAACATAAAACACACAATTTCAAAACCTGAAATAGACATTCAGATATGATTCCCCCATGCCCATCGGGAACATCAGAAAATCACCGTTCCACTCAATGTGGTTCAAAAATTGTTGCCTTATGAGGTCAATAAAATATCATGACATGAGGTTGAGTAGCATATAGATGTCTATATTAACTACTAGGAAGGGAACAAAATCTCAACAAGGTTTTCTTCCTTTAATTTCCCTATTGTTGCATAGTTTTCTCAGACTAATATTCTGCTTTTCCCTCTGAACAAGACAAGGCTTAAAGACTCTGAGGAAAGTAACCCAAAATGGCTGACAGGTTCTAGTCTACATTTTTATCGATTTCCTTTAAGCTCACTAAATAACTGCAGAAACTTTCTCTCCCTAGTTACTTTTATACTTCAAGAGTGTAAAAAAGAAAAAGATTTGATAACTAAGAAAAAAATATCTGATAACTACAGACCCAATTTTAATGCCTTTTGGATATTAAAAAAAAGGGAAACAATTTTTCTGAATCCTCATCTTATTTCTCTGCTTATTATTTCCATTAGTACAAACAAAATTTCATTCACTGAGTTAAAATTCCCCAGAAACACACACATACACACACAGAGAGCAATAGCCTATGTAGGCCAACTCTGTTTTCCGAAGTCCAGCATTTCAATCATATTCTCCAAGAGGCATACGGCTCAGGTAATAAGCTGGCAACCCTAGTAACTTTATTTTCCATGAATCTGTCAAAAACCTAGCTACCTAAGAAAATAATGTTTTCAAGCTACCCAGGGTAACAGCCATTTTTACCTCTTATAACAGCAATTTCCCCTTCTTTCTCAGAGAAGAAACTTCCATCTCAAAATAGTCAGCAAAAGTCTTTCCTCACAGAAACAAAAAATTCTAACTGCTCACAGGTGGGGTAATTAAGGGCTGCAGTTTTTGTTTGGCCTTAGTGAAAGCACAACTGTCTCTTTAACTCCTGCAAAGGAGGCAAAATGAAAGTATCACTGCTAAAAGAAGAAGAAGAAAAAAGATGAATTAAATATCTGATGTTCATTCCCAACTGCCCCGAGGCAGATTCCACATTAAAGGGAGAAAGTGTGCAACTTGCGGAAAAATTAGCTTTCATGGATGAAGGAAACAATTATTTCATTAAGAGGAAATACAAAGTATGTTTTCTGTAAACAAAAAAATGAAAATCAAATAACCGTGCATTGTCAAAAAAACCCTGTTATGAGTTAGTTCAGTATTTGTACACCAATCCAGGAATAGATCAAACACCTCAATTATGCTTTAGTAGACTTGAACGGGAGGGGTTCTCTTTGGGTTGGACTGAACTTTTGAGTATTTCAAAGCTGGGTACCAATTTTGAGGAAGAAAAGGGCAAATCTACTTGATGAAGGTGGAACAGGAATAGTTCAGAGGGGTCGTGTGGTGAGTTCCAGAGAGATTTCTAACCTCTGTTCTTGAATTTCATCTCCATTCCCTGAAAATAGCTGAAATATTTTCCCTGCTGTCTACCAAAAGAGAGTAGGGAGTTTGTTGTGTTTCAGGTTTTCCTTGTTTGAAAAGCATTTTCTAAAGCATTTATGAAAGAAGGCACAATCAGGTTGCACAGACTGAGTCCCCACAAGGGAACGAATTTTATCATGGATTTGCATTCTTCTTGAAAAGTCACAAAAATGACTGGGGACACAACACAAATCGGATCAAAGAACCTCTTGTTTCCAACCAGTGTAGTTGTGGTTAAGAGTTTTCCTTTAGTGCAAACAACTTTACCCTGAAAAGGAAACCAACCAACCAACCAAGATTCTAATAATAATCATATCCATCGTTCACAAGACGTGTTAAAATAGATTTGGAATAACAAAACAAAAAACAAAAAAATCCACATGGACTAAAAATGACAATAGCCTACCATTGATTAGCTTGGCTGCCTCACAGAAAGCTTGTACTGTACTATGCCAAAAGAAACGTCAGTCAATTTACCAGAGTTAAAAAATAGTTACAGAGCACTAAGTTCTTCTAATTCATGTATACACCACTTAGAGAGGCTTCTAGGAACATTGTTCTTTCAGCATACTTCTGACGCACGGCTGTCTCTCACTTCTAGAATGATGAACTAGTACTTGACTGCATTCAACTATTTTTTTTTAAAAAAGCTAAGCTTTAAATTATCAATTGAAACAGTCAGGAGCTGAATTCTAAGAGCTGAAAAGCAAACAACATAATATCCGAATAGGTACGAGCTCCTTCTAAAGCTAAGAAGGATGACAGCTGGTTAGCACTTGAACAAGAGACCACTAAGAGATTTCAGAGTTGTAGGCTAGATATAGAAGCCCAAGAAGCATAAAAAAAAACCATATCCTTCTTCACGTTAAACCTTCATGTTAGGAAAACTACATGGAATAGGGCGCAAAAGAGAATGTATGCTACAAGGCAGGATAGGAATTGAAAGGGAAGCATATTAATCAGATGTTTCTGGCTGATCCAAAATCTGGGAGTACTTTGAAACAAAAACCAAAAGACTTCCAGAAAGGAGAAAATGGATTTTACAGTTCCATATTGTAGTTCCAAAGTTGTTTTTTTTTCCAAAAGGCAAGTGGACTTTGTTCTTCCTTGAAGACGTTTTGCTTCTCATCCAAGAAGCTTCTTCAGTTCTGACTTCTTCAGTTCTGAAACATCTTGGATGAGAAGTGAAATGTCTTCATAGAAAACCTTTTGCAAAAGCACCTTTGGGACAACCAGGACCCGGATGACTGAGAATCTCCGTAGACATTCCATATTGTAGCTTACTCCAGACCGCACTAAATGAGTGGATGTTTAAAGGCAGTGAGTATTCATGGGATGGGTTTTATTTTTTATTTTTTAATTTTTTTTTCAATATTATTCTCCAGAATAAACTTGGGCCAGTCCCTCTCCCTCAGCCCAACCCAGTTGTTGTGGGGAAAATAGGAGGACAAACGAACATTATTCATGTTTGCGGCCTTGAATTATTTAAAGATAATGAAGGCAGGATAACACACACACACACACAGAGACACACTAGTGGTGGGATTCAGTCAGTTCGGGCCAGTTCAGGCGAACCGGTAGTTAAATTGCTAGCTGGCCCCGCCCCTCCTCACCCCGCCCCTTCCAGGAATTGCCACGCGCTCCATTTTGGCTCCTAGGTAACTGCAGGGAGGCCTACTAGGCCCAAAACGGGGCATGGGGAGGGGGCGCGGCCCTCCCGCGGCCCATTTTTACTCCCAGGAGGCTGCAGGAGGCCGAGTGCTGCCTGTCACGCCCCCGGCCATGCCCACCATGGCCACACCCACCCAGCCAGTCATTAGGGCAGAGTCTGGTTGTTAAATTATTTGAATCCCACCACTGCACACACATACACATGCATGCATGCCTTTAAAGAAAACACAATTACTCCAAATGCCTATGCAGTTTTGTTTCCACCCTTTCCCTTTATAAATAGGCATCTATGCACTCAGGCGCCTGGGTTCCAGTTCTTAAAACTAGAGAATGATGAACCTGGCTGGCTTTCAGGCATTGCTCGCTTTCCTTTTTTCCCCTTTCTTTCTTATCAAGAAAGAAAGCTGTTATAAACAACAGCTTCTCTGGGGCAGATATTCTGCCCTAGTAGTGAAGTGGTACAGTTGCAACACAGACTAATAGGGCATACACTCCTGCAAGTTTTAAATCTGCATATGAATAAAACAATATTAGTGAAAAGTGCATACTTGACTTCTTTTAAGTATTATGTCTCGGAAGATGTATTCCCTCTTATGTATGAAATAAGGTGAAGGACCTCTTTTAAAGCGATTCTGAACATCTATAAGGTATTTCTTTTCCTTGTACGTTTTATGAACAGGTTTTTTTTTTTTAAAAAAAAGCTCACAACCATTCACCGGCAGGCTATTCAGATTTTTTTTCTTAGTCAAGAAAAGAGATTTCTAAGAGTATGATGGAGTTAGCACTTTGGTTTACCGAAGCACATCAAGAAACAACCAGAAATGAAAACTGGAATGCTAGTGGAGATAGAAAAACAAACAAAACCGAATTGGAATCACATCCAGATCTGCGCTGTAGCTCACTTCTTTTCCCATTGGCAAGCTGTCGTCCAGGAGCCATGTGTTTAAGGAGGAGTCAGCTGCGGAGTTAAGAACCAACCTAGAAATAAGGAGGAATTTCCTGACAGCGAGACCAATTAATCGGTAGGCTGTGCTACACTTCATTTTGAACAGAAAACATCCTGGGGTCAGATGTCAATGAGGATTCTCAGTCATCCAGATCATGGCTGTCCCAAAGGTGTTTTGGTTTTTTTTTTCAAAAGGCAACTGGACTTCCTTTGTTTTTCCTTGAAGACATTTCACTTCTCATGCAAGAAGCTTCTTCAGTTTTGACCAGTCCTTCCATTCTCCACCATTCAGTCAGAACTGAAGAAGCTTCTTGCATGAGAAGCAAAACGTCTTCAAGGACAAAGAAAGTCCAGTTGCCTTTTGACTTGGATCAATCAGATGGTCTTTAAGAACAGAGAGGGAAAAAAGCTACCAGGACAGTAGTGGTAGATTAAGTACACAGCACTCTAGAAGAAGGTCTATTTATAAGTATACCCTAAGGTGTAACCTCCTGGCAAATAGATGGGGAAGAAATGGAGGTAGTGACAGATTTTATTTTCCTGGGCTCCAAGATCACTGCAGATGGGGACTGCAGCCAAGAAATTAAAAGACGCTTGCTCCTGGGGAGGAAAGCTATGACAAAGTTAGACAGCATACTGAAAAGCAGAGACATCACCCTGCCAACAAAAGTGTGTATAGTCAAGTCTATGGTTTTCCCAGTTGCAATTTATGGTTGTGAAAGTTGGACCATAAGGAAGGCTGAGCGCCAAAGAAGTGAGGCCTTTGAACTATGGTGCTGGAGAAGACTCCTGCAAGTCCCTTGAATTACAAGGCAAACAAACAAATCAGTCCTAGAGGAGATCAACCCTGACTGCTCTTCAGAAGGCCAGATCCTGAAGATGAAACTCAAATATTGTGGCCACCTAATGAGAAGGAAGGATTCCCTGGAGAAGAGCCTAATGCTGGGAACGATTGATGGCAAAATAAGAAGGGGACGTCAGAGGACGAGGTGGCTGGATGGAGTCCCTGAAGCAGTAGGTGTGAGCTTAAATGGACTCCAGAGGATGGTAGAGGACAGGAAGGCCTGGAGGAACGTTGTCCATGGGGTCGCGATGAGTCGGACATGACTTTGCAACTAACAACAACAAAGGTGTAACCCTGGCACACACTAATTGTGTTTTTACCTGCCATGGGACGACCTGACTACAATTCACACCATTATTAATGCTTGGTCAGACAACTGCAGTATGCTTGGATTACAAGTGCAAAAATACAAGCAGCCCATGTTTTAACTGGAACCCTGTCACTGGAAGTGCACAACACTAGTATTATAGGCTCTGTCTGGTTGTTATCTGGTTTCCTGGTACAATTTGAATGGCTGCTCTAAACTTTTGATGCTTTTATGGCATGGCTCCTGGGTACCTGCAGGACCATCTGTTCCTATCTGAATTGGCCCAGTCTGCTCAGGGGACAACTCTTTGTAGACTCGTACATCTGGAAAGTCATAGGAGCCAAAAGTGAGGAACGCTGCTTTTTAGTGACAAGCTTACTGCTTCCAGTGGAGCTCCATCTGTCCCCACCTTGATAGCTTTTCAGGAAGACTTTGGAAACTGAGCTGTTTTGGAGAGTGTTCCAATGATACCATGAACTGCTCCAGCTTTTATACTTCTATTTAATTGTGATGGTTTTATTTTTGCCCTGTAAAGGTTTCTTCCTCCCACCCGTGCCATCTCTCGCAGAAAAGTCTGCTAAGAAGAATGTGCTGTCACAAAAATTCCCTCTTCACCCCGCTCTCCCCCATCTCAGAGGCAACCTCATTATCAGATTCCCTTCTTTCCGTTCCTATTGAGACCATGCTCTGAAGCACAAGATCTGGGTTCCCACTGGATAACAGATCATAAGGATAAGGGGCCTTGAAGGCCATTCGTTATCATAACTGAAAATTCTATTTTATCATGCTAACAAGGCACCGTCAACAGTAGGGTAGGAAGAGCTGAAACTGCAGTCAGAAACAAGTTAGCAGAGCCTTCTATGGAGAAATAGACTGTAATTATAGGCGCAACCAACAAATTTCATTTTTTATTTCTTTTCCTTTCCCTCCCTCCCTCTCTTTCTCTCTCTCTCTCTCTCATCTAGGCATGTGGCTGTGCGGCTGCAAAATGATATCCTAAAGGTAGAATTTGTTGCAGGTTGGAAATTTCTGAAAAATAAAGACAGATTCCTTGTTTGCATTTTTTTTTATAAACCTTGATTTAAAATCCAAAAATACAAGTTAAAATACATCTATAACAAAAATACATCCATAATAATTATATAATCCAACGTCATTATGACAGTACGTAATTCTTAACTTTGTTCATCTATTCCCGCCTATTCCTACTTAATCGACATATTTAAACACATTTTGTATCTTATTTTATTCTAAACATTCCTTATTTTTAATTTCTATCCATTGATACCAATTTTCCCAAGTTAAGTAGTATTCCGAGTCTTCCTTATTATTTAGTTCTAAAGTGAGTTAGACCATTTCTGCACATTCGAAAATTTTCCAGATTATTGCACAGTCTGTTGGTATAGTGGACATTTTCCAGGCTTGAGCAAGTCCAATTCTTGCTGCTGTAGTTATATGAACAGTTGAATATTTAATCCTTTTAGGGTAATTTTCTTTAATAATCCCCAGAAGAAACAGTTCAGGTTTCAATTCTATTTTACAGTGTTTGATTTTTATTTTATTTTTTGCCATTTTTGTATTTTAATTCAGAATTGTTTAACTTCTGGGCAAAGCCACCATACATGGAAGTAGGTACCTTGTACTTGTTTGCATTTCCAACGATTAGATTTTAGGTTGGGGCATTTATTTTTTCATCTTGGTTTCAAAAATGGTTCACCTGCACTTATTCCTTACTTTTCAAGATTGCACTTCTTCCTTGCAGAATTAAGAATATTATTAGTCTATCACATCATGGCACATGGAACAGAGAGAACCACGTCACAATACTGTACGTACAATCAGATTTAGCTAATGCCGAATGTCACAGAAAGGAAAGTACAATCGTAAATATGACAGAGTGATCAAATATGAGTATTTTACACGTCCATCAGTCACATATAAACCATATACCGTAGCAGTCAAGGCAGAGGTGAAATTCACTCACCTTCCTTACCGGTTCACAAATGTGTGTGTGTGTTGTGCACGCGTGAACTAAGTGAGCTCACACCTTCATCTGCAATTATATGCAGAGGCATAAATTGTCACAAAAAAGAGACGTCATGACATCTGGGCGGGTGGGCGGAGCCTCCCGCAGCCGCTGCTACCGGTTCACCCAAGCCGGTTAGAACTGGCTGAATTTCACCCCTGAGTCAAGGAGTTATTTTAATACACTGAAGAAAAGACTGGGAGAAGTACAGCCATTTTATTAGCAAATTATACTTTTTTTTTTTTTAAGCATATGACACATGTTAGCCAGGGATCACCGAGGTAGCTGGCTGCCTCTGTGAAAGGAAATTTTTCAGGCAATGTTATCTTTACCCGCAGGACGCCTGAATGCCAGTAGGCAGTTGGCGAAGGGGCCTTTCTTGTCCCTACATTATTCCCTACAATATACATGGGAATCGAGCCGCTGACTTCAGTGGTGCGCAGGGCCGATGTTTTATCACGTGAGCCACCGCAGCCCCAAATTGTACCTTAACAACTATCCATAAATGTCTTCAGGAAAGTGCCAAATAATACATTAATTGTAATTTTTTATATTCTTTGATATCTCTCCATACAATCATAGAAATAGTAAGGGACGTCACCCTGGATTTAAATATTGGAAATTGTATATTACCCATTACTCAAACAGTCTCTACCTTAATCCCTCTATATCATAAAATTAGCAACTAACAATTATTTGCAGAAAGAGGGCTGAGACATATTTACCGACCTCTCACATCCTGGACATAAACCGTTCCAATTCTTCCCCTCGGGATGTCGTTAAGGGTACTGCATGCCAAAACAACCAGACACAGAGACAGTTTTTCCCCTCAGGCCATCATTCTGCTAAACACCTAATTCCCACAGCCATGTCTTATGTCTAAGGATATTTACCCATGTGGTAGGGCTGTATTTCTATTATCCTTCTGATCTTTCCTATTACCGTCTACTATTGGTATCTTATGCTTATATTACCTTGTTTGTTGTTTGTATGTACACTGAGAGCTTATAGTTTAGAGCTTAATTTGAATGTACACTAAGAGTTTATGCAATGGAGACAAATTCCTTATGTCCAATCCCATTTGACCAATAAAGAGTATTGTATTGTGTGTTGTGGTGGTTTGTTGGTATGTGGTGATGTGTTGGGTGGTGGGGTATTGTAATGTGTCATGTGGTGGTGTGTGTTGTGGTGGTGTGTGTTGTGGTGGTGTGTGTTGTGGTGGTGTGTGCTGTAGTAGTCTGTGCTGTGGTGGTGTCTGGTGTGGTATTGTGTGGTGGTGTGTAGTACTGTGTGGTATTATGTGGTATTGTATTGTGTGGTATTGTGTAGTATTGTATTGTATGGTGTTGTATTGTGTGGTGTTGTATTGTTTTGTGTGGTGTGGTGTGGTGTGGTGTTGTGTTGTGTTGTGTTGTGTTGTGTTGTGTTGTGTTGTGTTGT
>WNWU01015677.1:0-13788 GCA_012654045.1 Ptyas mucosa | reverse complement strand
TAATATAATATAATATAATATAATATAATATAATATAATATAATATAATATAATATAATATATAACTGAAGATCCAAGTAGGCGTGTCAGCATTTTCACTTTCACTGGAGAAAGTCCCTCATACAGAATGCGCATGGACACCTCCATGAAAGAAGCCAATGTGTTCTTGGTAAGGTGGCCAGTTTCCATGTGGTAAAGAGTTACCTTTCAGGGCCCCAGCTGTTTAAAGAAACACTGGGATGAGGGGAAGAGCTTATCAAAAACGTTTGTCATATCCATCACAAAGAAAAAAAATCCCAGGAGTCACTGGGAAAAAAGGAAAACAAATCTTCCAACCTTCTGCTTCATCTCCTTCAAGCCAGTAGTCTTTGATCCTAAAGGCAGGAGGGATGATTTGATTACCTCTGCAGAAGGGGGACAGTGAGTCTGCTTCTTCCCGAGTTCAGCAGGGAGCAGATCTCTCCAGCTGAACTTCCTGGGAAAGCCCATGATCAATGGTCAGAGGCCATAAATGGCTCAGTCAGCCTAATCAATCTCCTAATGTGTGCAGGTACAAAGAAGGACTTCTTAGACCTTCAGAGACCACAATATTTATTTATTTATTTTATTTATTTATTTATTGTCATATTTATATGTCACCCTTCTCCCGAGGGACTCGGGGCGGCTCACAGAATAAAACAACCCAACAATAAATAGAATTAAAATGTTAAATCCGATTTAAAACCCCAAATCCCACAAATTAAAATGCATGGCAGATCAGGGAATTTGCTGAAAGAGCCATGTCTTTAGGTCGGCGCCGAAGGTGCAGAGGTCGGGGGCCGTCCAGAGCCCAGTAGGTAAACCATTCCAGAGGGTCGATGCGACCACAGAGAACGGCCTCATCTTGGGGGCCTCCAGCCGACACTGTCTGGCCGATGGGACCCAGGGGAGGGCAGTCCTATGTGAGCGCACTGGGTGGTGGGAGGCCGGTAGGAGTTAGTCCTGCAAGTACCCCGGGCTCATGCCAAGAAGGGCTTTATAGGTGAGCACCAGCACCTTGAAGTGGATATTTCCCATAATGATGGATGGTTTGGTAAAAGGAAGGATCAAACAAGTGGGATGCTGATCACTATTTTTCAGGGGGGAACATAAAAGAAAAAAAAAAGTTCTACCAGCAATCCAGAAACAATCCTCCTGCTATGGTTTCAAAAAGCTCTCTTATATTTCCACATCCCATAATTCAGTGGAAAAATGTGAATGGTTGTTTAATGCAGAATGCCAAAACAGGCAAAGCCAACCCACTGCTAAGGTCTACAGTAGCGTGAAAAGTCTATTGCTGTGCTGGAACACCATTAGCTAACAAGTTCTCTGTTTTTTTAATGTGAACACAGAATCTCCCAGAATCTTCCCTGGTATTGAGGTCAGGCTGATAGGTCTGTAGTTTCTTGGATCTATTTTTTTCTTCTTCTTTTTTTGAAGATGGGAACTACATCAGCTCTTTTCCAGTGCTCTGGGAGTTCCCTGGGCTCCAGGATCTTTGAAAGATATAGTTCAGTGGTTCTGAGATTTCGTCTGCCAGTTCCTTCAGAACTTTGGGGTGTAGTCCATCCAGTCCTGGTGATTTGAACTCGTCTAGGGTAGACAGGTGCTCACTTACCGTTTTCTTCCCTATTTTAACTTGTGTTCTTAATCTGTTTTTTGTGGTGCTGTTTTTGATAGGTTGGATTGTTTTTTCCTTTGTGTAAAGACAGATGCAAAGCAATAAGGTTAAGTAGTTCTGCTTTCTCCCTGTTGCTTGTCACCTTCAACAGGAAGAAAGCAAAACTACTTAATTCAATTAATGATTTCTGAGGCCTCAAGTGTATGCCTATCTCAAGTATACAGGTTTTTTTAATGTTGCCTAAAAAAAGAAAAAATTGCTGAATCTAAATGAGAGTTCCTGTGCCTTAAAAGCAGGCCACGATTGGCTAATGTGTAAGCACAGTGTTTCCCAATGTAGGAGTGCATTAAATCATCATAATAAGACCTAATTCTAGCTTCAACAAAACTTGCTAACCCCCAAATATATGGATACATTGAGCTTGCTGAATTGTCTCAAAGTATTTTCAGTACTACAATAACCCCCACCCACGACAAAAAAATGAGAGGAACACTCTCCTTTCAGCTGTGACTAGAACTACTCTGCAGATGAATAGAATAGAATAGAATAGAATAGAATAGAATAGAATAGAATAGAATAGAATAGAATAGAATAGAATAGAATAGAATAGAATAGAATAGAATAGAATAACAGAGTTGGAAGGGACCTTAGAGGTCTTCAAGTCCAACTCCATGCTCAGGCAGGGAACCCTACACCATTTCAGGCAAATGGTGGTCGAATCTCTTCTTAAAAACTTCCAGTATTACAGCATTCACAACTTCTGAAGGCAAATTATTCCACTGATTAATTGTTCTAACTATCAGGAAATTTCTCCTTAGTTCTAGGTTGCTTCTCTCTTTCATTAGTTTCCACCCATTGCTTCTTGTCCTGCCCTCAGGTGCTTTGGAAAATAGCTTGACTCCCTCTTCTTTGTGGCAACCCCTGAGATATAAGACCACTGCTATCATGTCTCCCCTAGTCCTTCTTTTCATTAAACTAGACATATCCAATTCCAACAGCCATTCTTTATATGTTTTAGCTGCCAATCCACTAATCATCTTTGTTGCTCTTCTCTGCACTCTTTCTAGAGTCTCAACATCTTTTTTACTTCGTGGTGACCAAAACTGGATGCAGTATTCCAAGTGTGGCCTTACCAAGGCATTATAAAGTGGTATTAACATTTCACGTGATCTTGATTCTATCCTTCTGTTTATGCTGCCTAGAACTGTGTTGGCTTTCTTGGCAGTTGCAGCACTGCTGGCAAATGGCGAAATTCAAAAATTTTCCCTACCGTATAAATATAAATTAAATAATAAATTACCTATATGGGCAATACCTAGCCATATGATAGAGAATATAAGTGTGGAACAAAAACAAGATGTGACTACTTACAAAGAGCTTCTTATTATGGAAAGAGGTACATTGCAGTTAAAATCTATAGAGGAGTTAAAGGCAAAAAGGATAATTCAAACATGGTTTCAGTATGGACAGTTGAATACTAGGTGGAAGGAGGATCAGAAAATTGGTATTTTACAAAATGAGGAAAATTTGATAAAACAAATTAGGGATCAAAACCCAATGCATATTAAAAGGTTCTATAATGCATTGATAGAAATAGATTCAGAAACAGAATTAGTGAAGGATTGTATGATAAAATGGGCACAAAATATTGAGGAACCAATAATGATCGAAACATGGGAAAAAATATGGATTAAAAATGTAAAATTTACTCAAGCCCAAAATTTGAGAGAAAATTTTTACAAAGTATTTTATAAATGGCATTTAGTTACAAGTTATCTTGTATGTACCGAAATTTACAACCTACGTGTTGGAGATGTAAAGGTGATGATGCAACGTATTACTATATATGGTGGACATGTAGAAAAATTAAGGCATTCTGGATTAAGATATGGTGGATTTTGCAAAATATTCTTAAAAAGAAGATAAAATTTACACCACAGTTTTTTTATTGGGTATAATTACAAACTGCATAGTTATAGAGACTAACTTGATTTTGAACTTAATAACTGCAGCCAGACTTTTGGTGGCGCAGTATTGGAAGAAAGAAGACCTACCTACTATTGAAGAATGGACATTAAAAGTAACTAATTTGGTGGAGATGGCCAAAATCTCTGCATATTTGAAGGATCAATCGAATAAGAGATATATACTGGAATGGAGAAGATGGATTGACTATATTCAAAAAAAATATGGGACTAAAAAGTTGCAGATAGTTTATAAATGAAGTATTTAGATGAAATCTTTTTATATTCATATAATTGTATTTGGTACGTAAGGGGAGTTAAAGGATGAAGGAGGGTTAAGAGCTTATAGTTAGTTTGTTTATGTTTGATGATGTTTGTTAAATGTTATACCCTGTTTTGCTCTGGGAAGTCGGGGTGGGGGGGAGGGAGAAAGGATTGGGTGGGGGGAAGGGGGGGGAATTTGTTTGTAAAAATGTTCTAAAACTTTTTAATTAAAAAAAAAATTCCCTACCAGTTCTGTGGGCATGGCTTGGTGGTCATGTGATTGGGTGGGCGTGGCTTGGTGGTCATGTGACCAGGAAAACCAACAATCACACTTTACACAAAAATAACACAAAATCCACACAACTGACTCACACACAATGCAAAAGCAGCTGGACTTCACACAAAATGGCCCCTGCAACAAACAGGAACCTCACAGAGTCACAGAGAGCTCAAAAACAAACTATCACACTTTACACAAAAATACCGTTTCAGGCATTAGGTAGTAAAAAAAAAATGCTTTAAAAAGTAAAATAAAAGTTCCGACCATCGCATGGCACAGCTGATTGTCAGAACCTTTTTTTTTTTACTTTTTTAAAAGCATTTTTTAACTACTGGTTCAGGCGAACCAGTAGTATTTTCACTACTGGTTCGAGCGAACCGCCCCAAACCAGTAGCATTTCACCCCTGCTGCTGGCTCATATTTAAATGATTGTCCACTAGGACTCCAAGATCCCTCACACAGTTACTATTATTAAGTGAGGTACCACATATACTGTATTTGTGCATTTTGTTTTGCTTATGACACAATAACCTTTAAGCAAACTCCAGACAGACAGCTGTCTGTTCTAACCATCTTGCTCAAGGAGTGAAAACAGTAGCAATATGTAGACAGGCCTATCACGTAAACAGATTGAAAACTAAAACACCTATTACAGAATGGATAGTGATGTTGGAAACGAGTTATTAAAAACATATCAATCCAATCTTTTAAGCTACAGGATCTTCAGATTCCTTGGGAAATGAAACCAGAGAACCAATTCCCATCTTTACTTCCAGCCTCATGATTCCTACTCAGGAACTGTGTACTCAGATTATTGGGCCCTCTAGGCTCAGGATCATGCTACTGAATGCCAGGACGGTTGTAATAAAACCAATCACACCAGTGAAATAGCGTGTATTACAATAGAGGGCCACATTGAAGACCATGGAAAAGGTATCCAGAGACATTAAAAACCTGTAGAAAAACATGGTTTAAGGGCAAGAAACAAAGAAAACATAACAAAGAAACTTAGCCTTGCTCTGCTAACTCTCTGGGATGTAAGGAGAGAAGGGAAAATGCATGCAGGCTTTCCAGATTCTGTTGCTATAGCCAATGTCAATACCGTGTTTCCCTGAAAATAAGACCTCCCTGGATAATAAGCCCAATCAGGTTTTTGACCACATGTGCTTAAATAAGCCCTCCCCAAAAATAAACCCTCCCCAAAAATATTGAAACGCATGCACAGCCGGTCCCCACCATTTCCTCTGGTTAGGGTTAGGGAGACAGAGCTGGAAATCAGATAAGGCAGCAAGAGGAGCCCCGTCTTGCTCCATGCGCCCCAGAATAATAAGACCTCCCCAAAAATAAGGCCAAGCGCTTATTTCGGGGTTCAAAAAATATAAGATAGGGTCTTATTTTCAGGGAAACATTCAGTCAAACCAGTAGAGTATATCATTCCAGTCAAACCAGTAGAGTCATTTTCTTGCTCTGGCTTACTTTAAAGTGCTCACAATACTAAGAACTACCTGAATGGTCCATGGAGGAGGGAGGAAATGTATTCATGGAGGTCTAATTCCATTTTTTTTGGCAGGGAAGAGGATATGTTGTGTCAAATGTATACTGTGATATGCTTCTGGAGGGATTTTCCATCCATATCATGGACAGAACACTTCCTTGTGATTTTAACTGAAATCACCAATCTCTGCAGGGAGGTGGAACCTATTAAGGTGGTCCATCCACCCCAAACATCTAATGATCCAGCAAATTCCTTGCTGGCACTTGGAGAATTTCCAAGCAATTTGGAAGATGTTTCTGTTGCCACCTTGCTGATACCTTGGATATAGAAGCAATTAGGGTACACAAGCGGGGTACCCCTGAGCAGCCTCTCCCCACCTAACGTCCCGGGCAGTTCTTTGTTTTATTGTGGAGCTCGATGAAATGGTGCAGTGCAGTGGTGAAATCCAATTTTTTTACTACCGGTTCTGTGGGTGTGGCTTGGTGGATGTGGCAAGGGAAGGATACTGCAAAATCCCCATTCCCTTCCTATTCCTGGAGAAAGGATACTGCAAAATCTGCATTCCCACCCCACTCTGGGGCCAGCCAGAGGTGGTATTTGCTGGTTCGCCGAAGTACTCAAAATTTCTGCTACGGGTTCTCCAGAACCTGTCAGAACCTGCTGGATTTCACCCCTGGTGCAGTGATGCCGGCACAAAACAAAAAGCTAGTGCAGCCAGAAAAGAGTAAGCACCCAGATGCAAGACAATTCTTTGCCATAAAAGTGGTGAAATATAACTACTACTTCTCTGTACTACTTCTTCCAATGGCTGCACTGTTAAAGGCGTCATGGAACCTTTTGGGAAAGGATCAGCATGAAATTCCAGTCAGTGTAAGTTGAGGTGGCCTGGTAGAGTATTTCATGGATAAAAATCACATTTTCTCCAAATGTACAAAGGCTATTGAGATGATAAAGGTGCTGTTCAGTGGTACTACTTGGAAGCTTTTTGAACCTGCGATTCTGAAGACGTGCACAGAATCACTGTGTTAGCTTAGTTCCATCAATTTGTGGCTTGGCCTTCTGCCCCACTTAGCTAATTAAAGCAGTAGTGCGAATGTAGTAGAGGTGTAGTTGCAGAGCACTCACAAGCATCCAGGTTATGTGGACCATTGGCAGATTGATTTGAGCACAGGATGGAAAGTACATTGGTGGTGCTTATGGGGGACCAATGGCAGAGCACTGAGCTGTTCCTAAAATTGCAAGACTGACACGCTCCCCTTAAATTCCAATAAACATACGTGACTGCAATGCTTATTTTTATTATTATTATTATTATTGAATTGCTTCACATGCTGCAAGAGTGATGGCATCAGGCCACTGCCAACACAATTTCTGCTGAGGAGTTGCTTTTTTAAATGATATCATAAATGCCTGGGTGTGTGGCAACCTTATGCAGGGTTGCCAGGATTCTACCAACATTATTATTTTTTAATTGATTCTCTAGGACTGGGACTTCGAGAATCAGTTGATTAAAAAGACAGGGTAGAAGCAATTTAAATGAGTAAAACAGAACGTCCATTTCTGACTAGATTCACAAATGGTATTATTTAAGGTTTGCTCGAGCATACTTTATTCAATAAGTGGTTGGGTTCAAGAATATTCTCTTCAATTCAGATTTAGAAATTTGTAAGTATTTGCTGATATTGAATATTGTAAACTGTAGTACTGAGACGATATAATTGATTAATTTGTAAACACATTATTCCTTTTCTCTTACTGGCTTTTGTTTTTTATCTTGTTTTTTCCTTCTCGTTTTTGTTTTGTATGTTTTTTAAACTTGTTATAATAAATTTAGAAGCAACAACTGCTGGTTTACCACGATGGTAAGTCCTTACCCATAATCACGGGGTGGATTATGCTATGTACTAAGCCATAAATCATGGTTTGCAAATATTCACAAATTCTCAGTTAAACGAAGCATGCTAGGCTCAAAACAAACAAGTCACATAATGGCTGAACGGGTTGGAGTAACCCAGGTTGCATCTACAGTGTACAGACAGTAGACTGTCTGGGAGGCTTCAAGAACCCGAATCTCTCCCCCAACCCTCATCTTGCAGTGCAAGTGAAAGATACAGGATACAGCGACTGTATCTTTCACTTCCACTGCAAGATTAAAGACAATGGCCGACTTGTCTAGCATTACAAGCCTTAGATAAAACTGGAATTCAATTCTGCAAAACATCCCCAAGTTGGGGAAGATACTATTCCAGAGCCATTGGTTTTTTTCTCCCAATGTTCTGAAATTTTATTCTGCTTTGCAGTTAGACAATAAAGGCGGGGTGTCTCCATCCATGTTGTGAATTTTTTTCCTTGAAGGAAAGTGGCAAAAGAAAAGACCATCACCCTCAGAGGCATGAGTAACTGATTTGGAGCACAACCTTTCATTAATTCTTGTTCTTTAGCTTGATCACAAATTGGACTCATTTCCCTGCCCCATCTTCATTATCTAGGGCAGGGGTGTCAAACTCAATTTCATCGAGGGCCACATCAGGGTTGTGTTTGACCTTAGGGAGCCAGGGTGAGCATGGCCAGCTCAACTTAACTTGTGTCGTGGGCACCTGTGGTGGCCCAAGCACTCTGCCAGCGAAAACAGGCTCCTGAGCTCCATTTTTGGCTGCGACGGCCTCCTGTAACCCTCTACCAGTGAAAATGGAGCTTAGGAATGCCACCCGCGGCCCTTGCAAGCTCCGTTTTCAGCTGTAATGGCCTCCTGCAACCCTCTGCCAGTGAAAACAGAGCTCAGGAGGGCTGCACACAGCCCTCCCGAGCTCTGTTTTCTCTGGCAGAGAAACCATGGGCCTGCTCTTCGCTGTTTCCAGGGTGGGCCCAGGGGCCAGATCTAAGCACCCTGTGGGTCGGATCTGGCCTCCGGGCTTAGAGTTTTACACCTGGACCAGGGAAAAACCTTAGGAAATTATTATTCCCAAATGACAACTAACAATGGCTTAGATCAGTGGTGAACCATATTTCTAAGGGATCACAGTAGGTTTCTGAGGCAATCACCCAAATTTATCTGCCAGGCAAATAATCAATAGGTCGTTATTCTCACATTTTACTATCTGTGCTAATCTCGGCAGCATAAATACTGAAAATTTATTTATATTTATTTTATTTATTTTTATTTGATTTATATGCCGCCCTTCTCTGGAGACTCAGGGCGGCTTACAAGGCATTAAGCAATAGCCTTCATACTTTTGTATATTTATACAAAGTCAGCTTATTGCCCCCACTATCTGGGTCCTCATTTTACCCACCTTAGAAAGGATGGAAGGCTGAGTCAACCTCGAGCCTGGTGGGATTCAAACTTGCAGTAATTGCAAGCAGCAGATGTTAATAGATGTTAATAACAGGGTGCTTTAAACCACTGTACTACAGGCTCATGAAAATTACTACTGTTTATAATAAATAAAAGCAGATATGAGAGGGAGCCCAAGATAAATGAGCCACAAAAGGGGGCCACGAGCAAGAAAACATTGAGAACCCTGGACTTAGATTGTTGCACCACCATTTAGCCTTAGTGTGGAGCGTGTATGGCAAAACAGTGATGTCACAATTCAAAAAAGCCTTAGGGCATGCCCAGCAATATTTAATCAGAAAGATGATCAACTGCAATCACAACCAATCCCACTTCCTTGACAATATAAAAGAAACCTTAAAACCTAGAGCTCACAACTACACCTGCCTCTGCTTCACAGACTGTGTCCTCTCTTTCTCCCTGTACCTCTTTCTGCATCTTTGTTCTTCAGCTCCTCACCAATTAAAATGTCTCACCGAGCCAACATCAGAATTCAGAGGAGAGGCTTCAGTAACTCATCTGCCATCCTACCTAACTTGTGTCGCACCAACTGGAGCTCACAAAGTGTGAGCAGAGGTGGAAGCTGTGGCACTGGAGGTGCTGGCTGGGGCCGGGCCGGTGGGGCTGGTTTTGGCAGCCAAAGCCTTTACAATCTTGGTGGACTCAGGAGAATCGCGGTTGGAGGCAGTTATGGCAGTGGCTTCGGTGGAGGCTATGGGTATGGTGGTGGAGTTTGTAGTGGCTCTGCTGTTGGTGGTGGTATTGGTGGAGGCTATGGGTTAGGTGGAGCTGGTTTTGGTGGAGGGAGAGGGGATCCTTGCTTCCCAGTTTGCCCACCAGGCGGAATCCAAAAAGTAACTATCAATCCCCACCTGTTGGCGCCTCTCAAGCTGGAGATTGACCCCACCATAGAGAAGGTTCGCAAAGAAGAAAGAGAACAGATCAAGACACTCAACAACAGGTTTGCCACCTTCATAGATAAGGTGAGAATAAATAAATGCTTTATTATTTCAGGTTGCCATGGATTGGGAAAGAGCTCAAGTGCCTTCCTCCAGCTCCTCTTCAATTTTTGCTCATGTCATTACAGCTGTTATTTATCACTACCTGGCACCAGCTAGATGAGATTACACAGCTGCCAATTTTGTCTGGTTTTGCTGCTGTGCTTGCAACAGCAACTTGATTGGAGGAATGCCATGGGGGATATTTTTCTATTGTAGAAAAGGAGATTGGAAAAGTTAAGATAGTATTTTCTCTAACGTGAATCTCAATAGGTCAATAGAGTTTCTCACTATATAATAGTGACAGAGGAAATGAGAGCTAATCAGAATGGCTTCATCCTTACCCTTTATGAACAGATTGTATTTTTAAGAAGTTGGATATGAAGTGCATCTAACCATTTTGGCAGGCATGATTGTGAGCCTTTATTCTAGAGAGATTTAGCACATAATATGATAGGGAGAACTGAGTTTTGATGAGTAATATGGGATATGGAAGGGGTAAGTATCCCATTCGAAGTGCGTACAAGATAAGGCTTGAGAGTTGAACACCATAAGCAGTGTTGACTCTTAAGCAACATGACATTCATAGATTTTCTCCAGGTTCATCTGTCCTTAACCAGATCTTCAAATCTTCCAATAGGTGTACTCATTACTTCTGTAAATGTATCTACTCAGATTGCTGCTAGTCTTCTTCCACCTTTCTCAATATTAGAACCTTCTCCAGGGAGCTACATATTTACATAATATCTGAAGTAAGATAAATTAAGCCTGGTTATTTGTCTCTTGGGTGAAACTTTTGGTTGATTTCTTTGATGATTCACTGGGTTTTTTTTCTTTGCTATCCATGATATTCTCAGTTTTCTCTAGCACAGAATTCCAAAAAATGGCAGTACCCTTTTTCTACCTCACTTCTTCAAAATCCAACTTCTGTTATTATAGTGTGACATGGAATGTATTAGCTTGACCTTTCTTACAAGATCTTGCGATCCTTTGCATTTTCAGCTATGAGCATAAGCATAGCATGTTGATGGTTCTTCTTCCGGTCTTAGTGGACAACCAATTAAATATGAGCCAACAGTGTGCAGCGGCAGCCAAAAAAGTCAACACAATCCTAAATTGTGTTAACAGAGAGATACAATCAAGATCAAGTGAGGTGCCAATACCACTCTATAAAGCCTTAGTAAGACCACACCTAGAACACTGCATCCAGTTTTGGTCATCACACTATAAAAAAGATGTTGAGACTCTAGGAAGAGTGCAGAGAAGAGTAACCAAGATGATTAGGGGACTGGAGGCTAAAAGATACGATGAACAGTTGTAGCAACTGGGCATGGCTAGTCTAGTGAAGAGAAGGACCAGGGGAGACATGATAGTAGTGTTCCAATATTTGAGGGGATGCCACAGAGGGGGTCAAGCTATTTTCCAAAGCACTCAAAGGCCAGACAAGGAATAATGGATGGAAACTGAACAAGGAGAGATTCAACCTGGAAATAAGGAGAAATTTTCTGACAGTGAGAGCAATCAATGGAACAGCTTGCCTTCAGAAGTTGTGTGAACTTCATCACCGGAAACTTTCAAGAAGAGACTGGATTGCCATCTGTCAAAAATGGTGTAGGGTCTCCTGCTTGGGTGGGGACTTGGACTAGATGATCTACAAAGTCCGTTTCAACTCTGTTAAACTGAATCAGTTTTAAAATAATGCTCACCTTTTCCCAATCCACATTCCCTTAATATATTCTGCATATATCCAGTGTAATAAAAGGAGAAAAAGTAATATTTACAATCTGCTCAAGAGCAAATCAAGATAACTTGAGAAACATTGAAGAGGATTTAATGTTTATTCCCCCACTCCACCCCACCCCCCCCCCCCCCCCCCCCCCCCAAAAAAAAAAATCTGTGTCTTTCTGCCTCCAGGTGCGTTTCCTTGAGCAAGAGAATAAAGTGCTGGAAACAAAATGGGCTCTGCTGCAGGAACATGAACAGAAAACTGTGAAGAGTAACGTTGAGCCACTTTTCGATGCTTATATCAACAATCTTAGGACACAGCTGAATGATCTGGAGAAGGACAAAGTAAGGCTGGATGGAGAGCTACATAACACCCAAAGCCTTGTGGAGGACTACAGAAGCAAGTAAGACTTTCAGACCTTCAGCTTTGCTCCAAGTTTCATCTTTTATGCATGTGTATGCCAGCAAGTCAGGCTTTTCTTTTTTTTTTGGACTGGACTGGCCCCTGTGGTTTTCTTGGCAAGGTTTTCCAGAAGTGGTTTGCCCTGACTTGCTTCCTAGAGCTGAGAGTAACTGGCCCAAAGTCATTGAGTTGGCTTTGTACCTAAGATGGGACTTAAAAGTCACAATCTCTCAGTTACAAGTCTGGTGCTTTTACTACTACCCCAAAGTGGCTCTTAAAGTTTTTAGCCCTTCAGCTTTGCTCCCTCGTTTACACCCTTTGCTGATATTGCATCTAAGAATCTCACAAAAGGTTCTGTTAAAGACAAATGTGCAGAGGTGTTTTACCAGGCGGTGCTCTGCACACATGTAGATTTCAACTCCCTAGGATCTCAGCGTAGTTAATATTCCGGGTTGCGCAAATTCAGATGATCATTACATTGACACAAAGACTCACAAGACTGCTAACTCTTTGCTATCGTCATGTGATTGGTTCAGCCTTGTCCAGTCCAGGTATGGCAGACCTAAGCCATCCTGAACTGCACAATGTTGGAAGGGAATGAAACTGTGTAGAGATGCTCAAAAATTTGTCCATCTGTCTGTCCTCCTTCAGGCCTTGTAAGTCCAGTTGGGTAACAAAGCAAATTTTCTCAGACCGTTTTGTGATAATTGACCAGCCACAACTGAGAATCACCTCTGAGATATTGTCAGGACCCCTTTAAAAACATTTAAGACGTGCAGCAGCTTTACTAGATTTCTCTAAGTAGGTGTTATTATTTTCTCCTCCCCAAATAGGTATGAAGATGAGATCAATAAGCGTACAGAAGCAGAGAATGACTTCGTAATCCTCAAGAAGGTGAGAGTCTGTCTGCAGTGTTGCTACTTTGCAGAAAGGCAGCCCTTGCTGTGATGTTAAAAGGTGGGACGTACGTACATGTATGTACCAGGGGTGAAATCCAGTAGGTTCTGACAGGTTCTGGAGAACCGGTAGTGGAAAGTTTGAATAGTTCGGAGAATCGGCAAATACCACCTCTGGCTGGCCCCAGAGTGGGGTGGGAATGGAGATTTTGCAATATTCTTCCCCCAGGTGTGGGGAGGGAATGGGGATTTTGCAGTATCCTTCCCCTGCCACGCCCACCAAGCCACACCACGCACACAGAACCGGTAGTAAAAAAATTTGGATTTCACCACTGGTATGTACATACATACATACATACTGTACATATAGGTATACATATTTTAATATTGAATAATGCAGAGAAAGTAATAATGAATTAATAACTCTGCAGTCCTTTAACTTCTTGCCCTTAAGTACAGTGTTTTCTTTTTAGGAAGTGGATGCTGCCTACATGGTCAAACCAAAACTAGAAATTAATTTACAATCTTTAGTTGAGGAGATTGATTTCCTCAGAGTCCTACATGAAATGGTAAGCCTCAATAGTATTTTCTTTGAACTGTGCTCTATTATGCAATTATATGTCCTGCCAAAGGGATAGCTACCATATTCATTTACTTTCCAGAAATAGTTTCCCTGTCCTGTTTCCTTCACCCCTCAATAAACAAGATTGCTAAAAAAGAAATTTGTAGCATATTTTGTTAGAGAGGGAGGGAGGGAGGGAGGGAGGGAGGGAGGGAGGGAGGGAGGGAG
>WNWU01015676.1:0-15014 GCA_012654045.1 Ptyas mucosa | reverse complement strand
TTCTATTCTATTCTATTCTATTCTATTCTATTCTATTCTATTCTATTCTATTCTATTCTATTCTATTCTATTCTATGCGTGGATCAACCTTTTCACCAAGATTGCTTATCTTAACTGGTTGGATTTAAGACTTTTTAAGGAGACTGCACTATAGCTGTCCAGAATTGTTGGGTCCAGCAATGGCTTGTTGAGGAGGGGATACATCACCACTTCTTTCATTGTAGGAGGAACTACCCCCTTTCTCAAGGAAGTTAATACCATCACAAGGACCCAACTACGGATCACTTCCTGGGCAGCTTTAACAGCCCAGGAAGGGCCTGAATGTAATAAAGAGGTGGCTGAACTCCAAATGGGAAGACTTTATCCATGTCAAGTTACCAAAACAACTACCGTATTTTTGAAGACTTTTTAGTAGCTATTAGGCATAGAAAAGTTTCTGTTTTCATAAAATCCCAATTTATGCAGCAATGTGTAATTGTTACTTGAGTGAACTTCCTGAGGAACAACCCTTTCCTAATTTTCTTAATGACAGCATAAAGCTCTACCTTCTGGATCTTATAAGTTATTTGATTGCCTGCCTTCTCTCCACTTCAGCCTTAAATAATTATCTTGGCTGTGATAACGCAAGAATTCAAAGGGCTGATCAGTTTTTTTTTAAAAAGTGGATGATAAATGTGGCACCATATCCATTCTTCTTTACCCAGTGTATATGGAAGAAAAATGAAAAGAATCACAAAAGAACACCGTTTAGGAGAAAAGTAAGATAGCCTCAGCTTTATTTGTATGACTTTAACTCCTTCACCACTCCCAATAAAAAAGATAGGAAAATGAAGCACATTTTTTACATCAAAGCCAGAGCATGTGGTTACTTTCTGGACACTTCTGACCAAGGATTACTCTGCTGCCAGTGAAATCGACAGCGAAGTTCTCCTTGGTCTGAATGGGGACAAGAAGAGAATTAAGGGTGTTTAAAGTAAGTAGGGAAGAGCTCATGAATTTAGAGATTTGTATCATCAGCAGCGGCCATTTTGGGGTACTGAGGCAAAACAACCTCTTTCCCCAAGCCCATATTTTCTTCTCTGTTGCAAGGAAAGGAAGGGATGTTTCTTTTATTCAGTGATGATTCTTTCTTTGCTTATTTCAATTTCTGACGCTTCTCCTGCTTGTCACACTGTATGTCGATTTCAGGCCACTCGAGCCACCTCCAGAGGTAAAAGTAAGAGCTCCACTCCCCATTCCACTTCCCAGATTAAATCCTCCACCATAGCCAAGACCACTTCCGCTGCTGTATGTACTACCACCACCACTGGAGCTGACCAGAGCTGCAGTATACAAAAAAAAAAGCATGTCATGTTTAGCAGAAACAGTGAGACACCTTGGAATATTCTAACAAATATGCTGCCAACAACAGCAAGCTTTGATTCTTGAAGGGAGCGGACACATTAACTATGGCTCAGCAGAGGCCACAATTTATAATTTCATATGTATGAAAGGTGATTTTGGCTCTCTAGCTCACTCATTCAGTTGGCTTCTCTTGTCCTTAGAGATCTCATATAGAGTAGGCTGACTTGCAACATGGCAGTGTGGTGAAACCACATTGATTCCGGGCTCTCTGATTGACCATCCTGTCTTCTTTGACTGAGGTAGGATAAGGCAACCAAAGAAACCCTTTTGTTTTCTTTATTGAAACTGATTGTGCACCATTGGTTTCAAAACCACAAATAATCTAATAGATATTTCCTCAGGTTATAAAGATTGGCTGCTGCCAATATTCATTCAGAATACACATCCCTGTAACTGACTTTCACTATTCGATGTCTTTTGTTCTGGAATAAGAGGAAGAAATCCTTGGCTTTCTTTTCATTGGTTTAAACATTTTCAAATGGCTACCATATCCCATCCCCAGCTGTCTCTTCTCAAGGTTTGGTTCCTTCAATATATCTCCATATATACTTAGTTTTCCATCACCTGATCGTGTTCACTAACCATTGCTAAATCCTTATTAAAATGTAGTACCCAGGACAGTATTCAAAGGTGGTCCGACCAATGCAGAACTACTATTTTCCCCGATTTGGAAATCCTACTTCTGTTGACATGACTAAAATACACAATTGGCTTCTTTGCAGTGACCTTACACTACTGTGTCAGATTCCGTTTCTGATCGTTCTGAATACATTTTACAAGTACATTTTTTTAATATTGAGCCAAGTTTCTCACATCCTGTTCTGGGCTCATGACTCTTGTTAAATTTCATTCTGCAGCTTCCAGCCGATTTCTTCAATCTATCAAGGTTGGCTGGCAATGAGAATTAACTGAGAATTAACCATATTCATTACGCTTATTTTGTTTATGCCACTATTGTTATGGATCCGGGACACTTATAGTAGAACTACATAAAAAATATAAATACATATTCTTCAATCTACCTTTCATAAGAAAGCTGTTGATAGGAAAGGCAAAATTCAGTCTCTGAATCCTCCCTAAGAATATCTCTTATGAAAATAGAAGTTAACATCTTGCACATTAGCCTTTATTTCTGTATCCTTGAATCAGTGGTGGGTTTCAAAAAAATTTACTACCGGTTCTGTGGGTGTAGCTTGGCGGGCGTGGCATGGTTTGGTGGGCATGGCAGGGGAAGGATACTGTAAAATTTCCATTCCCACCCCACTCTAGGGGAAGGATACTGTAAAATCTCCATTCCCTCCCCAATCCAGGGGAAGATTACTGCAAAATCCCCATTTCCTCCCAATCAGCTGGGACTCGGGAGACAGATAATAGATGAGGGTGGAGCCAGTCAGAATTTTTACTACCGGTTCTCCAAACTACTCAAAATTTCCACTTCTCCAGAACTGGTCAGAACCTGCAGAAACCCATTTCTGCCTTGAATACACAAAAGCCATAGCTTGTTCTTTCTACCTATAACCTAAAGCAGTGATGGTTAAGCTTTTTGGCACCAAGTGCCCAAACTGGAACGTGCGCTTGCACACAGCATGCACACAAACGGAACGCCAGAACCTAGAAGAGAGCAGCTGGCCGGTGAACATGCATGTGGCAGCCAGCTGACCTTCTGGGTTCTATTGTGCGCATGCATACCAGCCAGGTGCTCTCTTCCGGGTTCTGTCGCGCACATGCGTGCCAGCCAACTGGTCTTCATATGAAGACCAGCTGTCTGGCACGCATGTGCGCGACGGAACCCGGAAGAGAGCAGTTGGCCAGTATGCATGCATGCAACGGAACCCAGAAGAGCAGCTGGCAAAGGCGTGCGTGCCCACATAGAGGGCTCTGCGTGCCACCTCTGGCATGCGTGCCATTGGTTCGCCATCATGGCCCTAAAGCGAAGGAACATACAGCTGAGTATGGCCCCGAGAAATTGCTCCAAATTATCAAAATGTGATATTTATCATGATAGAAGATGAAATTATTAAATGCATACCTATTATAGAATCCCCACCCTCCTATCCTTCCACAAGAGCCTGAAGACCTGGTTCTGCCGGTTGGCCTGGGGGGCCAAATGGGGGATTTCCACACTGGAAGTGGCTGCTGGAATGATGGCAGACTCCACCTCCCTTCCCTCCTTGCTCTATGCTCTCCACCCATCCATTTTTTGGTTATCAGATTGATGTATCCTCGTTGTACTCCTTTTTCATTGTTTATTTTACAGGTAGCACTCAGCTTACAATGTCACTGAAAAAAAGTGACTTATGACCATTTGTCACACGACCCCTGCAGCATCCCCATGTTCACGTGATCAAAATTCAGATGCTTGGCAACTGACTCATATTTATGACGGTTGCGCTGTCCCAGGATCATGGGATCCCCTTTGGCGACCTACTGACAAGCAAAGTCAATGGGGAAGCCAGATTCACCAAACAACCCTGTTACTAACTTAACAACTGCAGTGATTCACTTAACAACTGTGGCAAGAAAGGTCATAAAATGGAGCAAAACTCACTTAACTGTGAGATTGTAAGTTGATTGCTACCTGTATAATAAGCAATGAGAAAGTAATATAACGAGAATGTGTCGCTTAGCAACATAAATTTGGGGTTCAGTTGTGCCTGTAAATTGAGGTCTATCTGTATTGTTCTATTATTTTATTTCTATTCTGTTTACAGTGCTTTCATTTTCTTCTTTTGTATTACCCCATGGTGAGATAGGAGGCAAATAAATAAATAAATAAATAATCTCTACACTTACTTTAATTAAGTCTAAATGTTTTTCCTAGCTATGTCTCCTATTTTTTGGAACGCAACTATAAGTACAGCTAGTCCTTGTTTAGCAATTGCAATTGGGATCAGTAACTTGGTCGTTAAGCAAGGTTGTCACTAAGTGAAAATGACATGACCATGACTATGTTTATAATTTTTCTGTTTTCCTTTGCTTCTTGCCACTTCCTTCAGCTGAACTGGGGTACCTTCTGTTTGAGGACAATTTGGCATCGGCTAAGTAAGTGAAAATAAACGCAGAAAGACACTGCAAAGTTCATAAATGTGAGGACTGGTCGGGGGGATTTTTGAACACTGAACTTTGGTCACTAAACAAGGCAGTCACTGAGTGAGGAAGTCTAGGGGAAACTTTCATCTTGGAGAAAATTATAAATTGCTGCCCTAAGGGATGATTTCCATGATCTGTGGTTCCTGGGGTTTAATATATACTGAAAAGAAGTCAAGAAATAAGAAGTAAACTTACTCATGTTTACAGAACCAGCTCCGTCTCCAGACAACCTATTGTGTGAGAAATAAGCACACAAGCAATTTTTTAAAAAAACTTGTTCATTTTTCTAATTGAAAGATTTTAGTCTTGGCAATAAGGAAACAAAACATTATTAATGTAAAATATTCAGAAGAGACAGCTAACTGACTCTTGCCAATTTTAATTAATGTGTGTTGTTGGCCTTAGGAAGAAGATGAGAAATACTACGCTGGATGGGATTAATGATCCAGAAGATAACTCTCCCTTAATTGACAACAATACAAATAGGATAAGCTTAAAGGACAAAGCATAGGTCTCCTTCATGATTCACTTAATTTCAACCATTTCATCATAGGAGTTTCAGTTAATGAAAGGTAACGTTGGATTAAATGTAGAAAGCGGACACATATACATAGCAGACTTTAGCAGTTGGTATTAAGTTATTTATGTATCATCAGCATCATTTTAGCCATTGCCTACAGGATAAAGGGCTCTTCTGCACGTTTCCAAACAACACAGTCCTAAGTTTTCTTTTGCCAATTGGGCCCGCAATACTTGCTGATGTCATCGATCCATTTTCATCAGGGGTGGGTTCTAAAATATTTTACTACCGGTTCTGTGGGCGTGGCTTATTTTGTGGGCACGGCTTGATGGTCATGTGACAATTATTTAGGATTTAGCAGAGGTACTGGTTTACCAGGCTTTTAACTGCTTGCAGAGCTGTACCAATATACCCATTTATTTTTTGCAGGCTGTGGCCTACCCATTTATTTTTGCAGGCCCTGATCTACTTATGTATTTTTGCAGGCACCAGTCTACTCATTTGTTTTCTTTTAACACTGATCAGCTGTAGGGCGGCCCTTTGAAGCCCCACGGCAAGAGTTTAAATAGGTTTTTTCCCTCTAGCCATCAGCTGGGACTCAGGAGGCAGCAATAGATTGGGGGTGGGGCCAAATAAAAAGTAAGAATAACGCGAGGGTGGGCGGTGCGGGGGGGGGGCAGAACCGGTTTGGTGACGTCATATCGTCACTGCTACCAGCTCGGGAGAACCGGGCCGGGTAGAACTCACCACTGATCTTCATTTTAGGTCTCTTTTGTGGATACTTTTTTATCAAGTGGTATCCATTCTCTGACTATTTATACATACACACACACACATACATACACCAGTGGTGGGTTGCTACTGGTTCGCCCCGAATCGGGCAAACCAGTAGCGGCGGCGGTGGGAGGCATGCACAGAAGTATTGCAGACGAGCGCACACGCACACATGAGCAAAACGGTAGCGACGGGCTTTGAATCCCACTACTCACACACACACACACACACACAGAGATATATACATACAATAAATATATACATACACATACATACATAAGATACCCAGAATTACCCTGTGGTAAGATGGGTGGTCAATATATTTTATAAATAAACAAACAAATATTTTGAAAAACAACAGTTTTTAAAAACTAAATGCCTTCTTGGCCTTAGATGTTTGTGCTATAGCAGAAGTCTTATTAGAAGAGGCAATCGCTTCCATAAGCAATGATCGTTAAGTACTTATTTTATATCTAATCCGGACAGGGACATAAAACCTTGATTGATTTTTTTTAAAAAAAACCACTTGACTGAACACTGCAGCCCTAATAAAGGATAAGGATAAGGATAATTTTATTTCTATACTGCCCCTCTCCCGAAGGACTCGGGGCGATGTACAGCCAGGTAAAAACAATACAAATATCACAATTTAAATTTAAAAAATTCTTAAAAGTATTACATTTAAGGCCAAAATTAACTAAAAAACCCAAAAAATTTAACAACTGCAAATTTAAAAATTCAATTATGAAGCTAGCCCTGCCTGTCAGAAGAGCAGGGTCTTAAGAGCACAGTGGAAAACTCGGAGGTCAGAGATCTTGCGTATGTCTGGGGGCAGTTCATTCCAAAAGACAGGGGCTCCCACAGAGAAGGCTCTCCCCCTTGGTGTCGCCAACCGACATAATTTGGCCGACGGCACCTTGAAGAGTCCCTCTCTGTGGGAGCGAACTGATCGGTGGGAGGCTATCGGTGGCAGAAGGTGGTCTCGTAGGTTCCCAGGTCCTGAACCATGTAGTGCTTTAAAGGCGGTAACCAACACCTTGAATTGCACCCGGAAGACCACTGGGAGCCAGTGCAACTCGCACAGGAGAGGTGTTACGTGGGCGCAACTAGTTGCGCCCTAATAAAGTTGGTGCAATGATCAGAATATTACTTCCAGCCACATACCTGCTCTCCTCCCCTTCCAGCAGCTTTCTGTAAGTAGCAATCTCAATATCCAGAGCCAGCTTGACATTCATCAGCTCGTGATATTCACGCAGCTGGTGGGCCATCTCTTGCTTAGCTTTGTTGAGGGCCAGCTCCAGCTCCTCCAATTTCGCCTTGGCATCTTTGACAGCCAGCGTACCACGTTCCTCTGCTTCAGCAATGGCGGCTTCCAGCTTGGTACGCTGGAGGGACAGAGCAAGAGGACAGAATTACTCAGAGGTTCTGCCTTTTCATTTCATCCACCATGGAGGAGGCGAAAACGAAAAGTGTTCCAAAGAGTATTGTATGGGGACGTCCATTCATCCTTTCTTTTTTTCTTTTTCTTTTGCTACTTTTTTTTTTACAGGAAATATATTCAGAACCAATCCCTAACTGTGACCAGAAAAAAAAAAATAAATCTAAAGTTCGCTTCAGCTGCCAAGGCAAGACTGAGCCTGTTAGGTCAGTTTACAAGAATTCAGGAACTTGTGGTGAGTAATTTTTATTGTAAAGTTACTAAGCAGCTCAGCAAGTAGAGGGTTTCAAGCCTGCTTTATAGATTCAATATTCAACCCTGTTTGCATCTTTTCCTTCTGCTTATCAGGGGTGGGATTCAGCCGGTTCGGACCAGTTTGGGCAAACCTACGATCAGCTGAGAGTAAACCGGTTCACTCCGAGAGGATTAATTGGAGGTTTACTATCTATGTTGACAACAGCAAAGATGGAAAGACACACTAATTCCTGCAACAGAAGAGTAGACGTTAAAAGGTGATGGAGTTAGAGGGATGGTGAATCTGACTGTTTTAATTAAAGAGAAGAACTTTGTCAGTTTCATTTCTATTGTTTCTGCTTTGTTACTGCTCTATTTCTGGACTTTTTGCTCAAAACTGGGGGAAAAAATGAAACTTTGATTTTAGGTTTTGATGTTTCAAACATTTATATTGTGTATTTTGTTTGCATTTTACACCACTGAAAAAAGTTGGAAGTCACAACTTTCTTCTCGCTTTGCACTTCTCTCTTTCTTTTAGTTCTCTAACTTTTGTTTTTCCTGTATTTTTATTTTATAAAGTCATGGCAAAAAAAGAATGAGCATCCTGCATCAAATAGTTCTGGTGAATAAAAGACAGAAAACTCCGTATTGGTGATTTTTATATGTCTCTTCTTATTTATTGTTTTTATTTATATGCCACCCTCTTCCTGTCCACTCTTCTTGCTTCGTTTGCAATTGCACTCTTTAAAATGACCAGGAGGATGTCTTAAAATAGCTAAAGAGAATATCTTGAGAATGGTGGGATAGTATGCTAAAGCCATCAAATGGACTATATACCTCTTCCTTCTATTAGTGAGGAATCTCAATTCTCAGTGTACTCACACAAGAAAATAAAAACTTTTCTGCAAAAAGAAGGGGAAAACAGCTGGGAAGTAAAGAGAGCTTCAATCGATTCTATCTCGGCAGATCACAATCATCCCATAGAAGAGCAAGGCATTAATTTCTCTTTAGAAGTCAGTGCAATCATTCAACTGATACTGTACAGTGATACACTGCCCTTTAGGTCAAAGTCCAGCAAATAGTGCTGTGTCTTTAAGAAGAAGAAGAGGGACAAAGTGGAGGAGAGCATGGGTCAGCAGCAGTACAGTGCCTGCATTGTATATTGAAAGTAGTCCAACAAGTACAAAGAGTTCAGGTTGGGACATTTGAGAAACTACTTATTGAAGATCAGGAAAGCCCCTGGCAGGGCAAAAATAGATTACACTAAACGAGCCAAAAATCTGACTTTGTAAAACAGGGCTGAGGAACTTGTGCTAGCAATCATAATTCAGTCATCTAGAACACTTTGGAGAGGAAGCGAAAGCTTTTAAATAAACTGATCTAGTTAAATCAATGCGCAAGCATCACTAGCAGCGTACTTGTGATTTGATATATTAGGGGAGAAGGGCCCACAGCCGAACGGCAATGCAACTTTTTCTGTCTCTTCCCCCCCTCCCAGAGCAGACCCAATTCGTGGCACCTGTAGTCAGTAAGTCAAGAAATGCTTTTGCTTGGCAATCTTGGAGCACAGTAATTTAGACAGGAGTTCAAGAAATGCGACCCACAGCATTTAAAATCAATATGAGAATCAGTATTAATCCAACATCTGTGTCAAATGCATGTTCACAAGGGAGCATGTTCCTTAGTCTGAGAACAAGACACAGGGAGGCACTCTCTTCTCCATGCCCCCAAAAATGGGCCTCTGGGAACAGGAGGGCTTCCAAAATGACTTGTGCAAATCTTCATGGTAAGCAGTCTATCATCATCTGCCCTGGCATTGACAGGGTGAAAGGTAAAATGCCTTCATATGCATCTAGGGTCAGGAAACAGCAATGCCTTGTCTCAAAGGAAAAAAGGAGGGAGGGGAAATCTAATCATCTGCCCTTTGCCCACCATTCATGCCACAATCATTTATTGCATTGTTGATATGAGATAAAATTACTAGTCATTTGCTATGCAGGGAATGTCTAGGTCCTCCACTCCCTCTATTGTAAGGGTGTAGAAGAAGGGTGTAATGCTAAGCATCTGGGCTTCAGATCTCCCATTCATCATTTAGAAGTAAATTCCCCTCGGTCAGTGTATTTGCATTGCTTCTCTTTGAATGTTTGCAGAAGTCTCCCTGCCCTGAAGTCAAACACACATTATGGAGAGACAATAGCTTAACTCTCATTTTTGTGCAAGCAGTCTACTTCATTTATCATGAAATATCTAATCCTTGCAGGTAACTAGTACAATTATTTAAGCAGGTGGGGGTTGATTATTTTTTATAACTTATATATTATTTATTCAAAGCTGCCCAAGCAGGAAAAAAAGCAAACGTTTGTGGCTTGGAACATCATGAATTCAACACTTAGGTAGGTGAGAGCCAAAATGTAGGAAACAAATGTGTGGCCAGATCTCCCCCCCCCCGGCCCCCCTTTTTTAAAAAACATTTCAGCAGCTACAAAGAGCTCCAATTTCTCCATACTCTCTTATCCCTGCTTTTTACCAAAAGAACTTTGACTCCAGCCAGGTTTGCGATAGAATCTCAACCTGCTTTTTCTTGCAGTTCTTTATAGTAACAAGATAAATACATCTGGCTTTAAAAAGAAACCATAAATCCAACATTATAGTTCCAGCTGTGGTCTACTTCCTGCAAGGATTTAAATTGTAAGTGGGATGGTGAGTTGGGTTGTTGGGGCTGGGCATGGACATTATGCCACACTCGAGTCTTATTCCTTGGTATTCAGTGTAGTTTTTGTAGTGAGAGAGGCTAGTATTTCTTTTTCTTGCTCACCTGGTTTTTCACACTGTCAATCTCAGCTTGCAGCCTCAGTATTGTGCGGTTAATCTCTGCAATCTCATTCTTTGTGTTCCGCAGGTCATCTCCATGCTTTCCAGCGGTGGCTTGCAAGACCTCAAACTAAAATTAATAAAAGATGCAGAAAATATGTTGTGGAAAATATAAAGGGAGGTTGCTAGTCTTCCCCTCCTCATTCTAGGCATAATATTCAAGTTTCAGAATTGTTTTCTATGCAAAGACAAAAGAAATATCTTCTTTGCTCCAAGTAGCAACTGACCCCTTTCTGAGGCTAGAACAACAAGTACGAAATGCCCATGTAAATTTCTTCAGGTGAATGGGGTATGCATGTGTGAATTGGGGGAGAAGGTTAGGAGAGAGAGTGAGCTGAAAGAGGATAAATGACTATTAAGACAGCTTGTGGAAAACTAGGAAAAATTCTGAAGGGATAGGACACAAACAACATGAATCTCTATCACATATCTCCAATGTTACATATACATTTTTCTATTGCTTATTTGAGAAATTTCCTGAAGAATTCATCCAATGGGCATTGCAAAATGAACAGTCATAATGAAGGAAAAGGCTAACTGATGGTGATATCATTACAGCTTCTACTCAAAGGAGTAGATTAAGGATGTTGGAGATACAATAGAAGTTCCAAATATGTTATGAAGGCAAGAAAAAGTATCCATATTAATCATAAATTTGAGATTCATTTGCAGCAGCTATCCAACAAGGTCAGTACCTAGAAGGGGTTTTCTTAAACATCTGCAATGTATTTGAAAACTATAATACAGCATTAAGCCATTATCAATAATCTACTGGATATCACCCAGTGGGCTCCCTTTTAAACCCATCTTTTCTGCCATTGCTCACCTTGCTTTGGTACCAGCTTTCTGCCTCCATCCTGCTCTTATTAGCAATATCCTCATATTGAGCTTTGACCTCAGCAATGATGCTGTCCAAGTCCAGTTTCCGATTGTTGTCCATTTGAAGGACAACAGATGTATCAGAGATCTGGGTCTGCATTTCAGCCAGTTCCTGACAGGGGGAAGAAAAAAAAACCAGACATTAGTTGTGCGCTGCCCTTCCTGTGTTGTTCTGGTGAGGATGTATAGCAACACAACAGTTGAAGTCTAAAGAGAGGAATGAGGTAGCCTTTGAAACCAAGTTTCTTGCTTTAATTAAATATTCAATAAGAGTGATAATTAATATGGGCAATTTTTCATGGGATTAGGATCAGAATGGCGGCTCAGTATTCATTGAATTACATGCGCTTTGTATTATGTACAATGTACATGTACATTGAATTATAAGCATAAGCCATTGCTACATAAGAAAGACACATGTTTTTTCCCCCTCCGTAGGTTCTATTATAACACAGAAAAAATAATGAGAACAAATACCCCAATTAAGACCTGGCAATATCATCAATGAACAAGCGGCAGCAACTTTCTCCTGGTCATGCAAGTTGACCACTTCTTAGCTCAGGTCATTGTGCCATACACATACAGAAAAACCAATATTAACTCATTAAAATAGCCAGATTTGTAAAACTCCTTTGATATCCATCTACTGCATGTAATCATGTGAGAAAAGCAACTTGATATGTTTAACAAGGGTTTCAGGTTTCCACCACAGAGCCATTTATACATTAAATTGTGACAGGGTTGACAAATAGCCTAGAAACTATGAAGAAAAGGGAGTCAGAACAATGAAAAGTAAATATAGGTGATTACATCAGTAGAATTTCAGTGCTTGTAATTTCTAACAGCTTTATATTCAATGTCATGTCAAGCTTGAATTTAATTTTTGAGCCTCCTTATATAGGGAAACTGGATTTTTCAGTGGAACTTTGGAATATAGAACCAATCTTCGCTTAAACAAAGTTCTCCTTGAAAATCACATTTTAGTTTAAAAGATGCAGCCTACTCAGTCAAAGGATGGAGTTAAATCTAACCAAACGGTTGCTGAAAGTGTACTTTGCACGTTGCACTAGACAAAGATTTGCTTAATCGTGGTTTGTTGAATAAGTTACAATGTCTGGGTGCAGACATCACATTAATCCACTGGAGTCTGGCAGCCAATAAATTTAAAAAGATAAAAAAAATGTCAAAACTAAACAAACCACATTTTGGCTTACAAAGTAATACAAACTCAGTTAAAAATAGGATTCTGGGCAGACTGGAATTCTTTCTGAATCTAATTTTTTCAATAGTGAGAAAAGAAATTTCCAATGAAAAAATCAGCAAATGAATTCACCTACCCGCACAGTGATTATATTAAGGATCAAATAATTTGGGATCAATATCAGTGATAATATATTTTTGACAATATTTAACAATGGAAAAGATAATACTTCTCACGGCTCAAATGTAATGGAGAACCATAATTTGCTTTCTTTGATTACAATTGTTACATCTGCATCTTTAAATTACTGCTAGAAGAAAATTACTTCCCTTAGTTTTCCTTGAATAAATTTATGAGAGAATTTAATTTTCCTCTTTTTTTATGTTTCCTCTTTAGATACTGACTGGGCAGTATGAGATGCTAAAGCTGAATACTGTCATCACGAATGCTTATCATTATTATTTGCTAAGTTATATATTTTCTTTTAATGAATAATCTTTATTTCTGTTAATTCTTCCCCACCCTTTGTAAAACAACTCCTTTGCTCAATCTCTCCTCCCATGCCAACTTTTGAGAATGACAAACTAACAAGTTGTATATAAATATTTAAATAAATTCTTTACAAGGATCACTTAATTTGTCCTCTGTAAGAAGATCAGTGCCTAAGCTAAAGACAGCAATAGCACAAACATTCTTCCTTAGCCTTGTATCTTCCAGATATGCATCTTGTTGACAGGGCATTGTAAACCAGCATACCTGAATGGTACCAGATTTTGGGGAAACAACAGTAAAGTTTACTTACTGCTTCATAAAGCGCCCTCAGGAAGTTTATTTCATCTGTCAGCCCATCCACTCTGCTTTCCAACTCCACCTTATTCATGTAGGAAGCATCGACATCCTAAAAGAAACCATTAGAAGAAAAGCAACTTACGTTTTTGAGAAATGGAGAAAAAGGAAAGGACGAGATTGCTACCATGGGCAAAGAAAAACAACAACCACCTGGTAATGGAGAATCTCATCTCTTTGTTGCTAGGTTTAATCATCCTTGCCCCTACCCTAAAATGAAATTGTCAGAATGATTTAGCATCAATGTACACATGGTACTGTGATGGCACGATGGCTCAGTGATTAAGACACTGAGCTTGTTGGCTGGAAAACCAATGGCAAAGTCTCGAGACCCCAGCATCACGTGACAGGTTGAGCTCCTGTTACTTGTCCCAGCTCCTGCCAACTTAGCAGATCGAAAGCATGCAAATGCAAGTTGATAAATGGGTACCACTTCGGTGGGAAGGTAACAGCACTCTGTGACATTATGCTGGCCACATGACTGCAGAAACGTCTTCGGACATCACTGCCTCAATGGCCCTTTAAATAGAGATGAGTACCGCCTTCTATAATTGGCAATGACTAGCAGAGTAAAGTCCGCAGAGACTCCTTATACATGATACTGAATATGCAGCAGGCTACTATGGCTTTTTAAACATTATTATTTAAAGGCATAACTATAATTGAGTCCACTGCAAGTGAGAAGAAGTTTATCCTTTCCTTTTCTAATTTTAGTTAGCAATTACACTTGTCTTCTCCTCCTATGGCACAATCATTTTTGTCAAGCTTGGAAATAAGTTTTCTTTTCCTATAATAAACTATTTAAGGGGAAGAAGGTGTTGTGGTCCACCAGCAGCCTGCGGAGCTGGCAGCAGAGTCAGATAGTGAAGAGGCTGGGGAGAAACATGGGCCAGTCCTGGAGTCTGGGGAAGGCTTGGACGAGAGCTCTGCATCGGAGGCAGAGAAAGGGCCACCTGGGCGGTACGTGCTGCCTCCGGAGCCTCCAGAATTGGACCTCAGCGAGGCAGAGGAACAAGGGGAGCCTGTTCCCAGTGCGTGCATGCACAGAGCTGCCAGAAGGCAAGAACAGTTAAAAGGGGACGACTCGGGAGTAGGGCTTGGAGATGATTGGCCCCTCCCATAAGACTTAAAAGAGGCAACGTTGTTAATTCTGTGCAGTTTAAAGCCTGAAGCTGTGTTTGATTCTGGATTCTGTGTGGCTTTGCCAATTAGGTCTTTGGCAGCGTGTCAAGGGAGATAAAGGTGGGTGATTATCAGCCTTATCCCGAAGGACTCTTTACAACTATTTGGGACTCATCTGTGAATGAACAGAATTCACGGCTGTTGCAATAAAAGAGGTTTTGGGACTATTCGTGTTTTTTACTGACTCAGGAAGTCTAGGTCAGAACAGAAGGTAGCTGCCAGTATTCCATTTCAGATAATATGTAGTCTGTCCCTAAATTTCTTCTCCATGTGATGACTCAGTTGATCTTGGGTAGGTCACCTATCCTTGCTGTGTATCCTTTATCCTTTTCCTCTTCCGTCTCATTTGTTTGCTTTGTATACAAAGAAGAAAAACACCTGTTTGCATAATATAAAACTCTGGTTTTAGTGCTGTAACCATATAATAGGGGAATAGGTGTTATTATATCCCAATGTAATTCTTGCATCAAGGCTATCCAACAGCTGAATGAATGAATGAATGATTGATTGATTGATTGATTGATTGAATGAATGAATGAATGAATGAATGAATGAATGAATGAAACCAATTTGCA
>WNWU01015674.1:0-35655 GCA_012654045.1 Ptyas mucosa | reverse complement strand
GGAGGGAGGGAGGGAGGGAGGGAGGGAGGGAGGGAGGGAGGGAGGGAAGGAAGGAAGGAAGGAAGGAAGGAAGGAAGGAAGGAAGGAAGGAAGGAAGGAAGGAAGGGTTAATTCAGGGGTATCAAATTCAAGGCCCACGAGCCGAATCTGGCACGCAAGGTGCTTAGATCTGGCCACGCTGGAAACAGCGAAGGACCGACCAGTGGTGACCGTGCCAATGAAAAGGGAGCTCTGTTTTCACTGGCAGAGTGCTTGGGCGCCAACACGAGTGATGTCGAGCTGGCCACGCCCATCCAGCCCCCCCTCCCCAAAGGTAAAACACAACCCTCAGTGGCCCTCAGTGAAATTGAGTTTGACACCCTGGGTTAAATTAAAATCAAAAAATGTTGAAAATCCCTCAGGTAATTTAAAGAATACAAAGAGTTACAAAAGAAGTTCAGAATTAATTAAGAATTATGTAAGAATTCCTTAAGTTCCAGAATCCCAAGATCTAAAGATAAATGCTCTTATTAAACAAAAACATTGATCAGGCATTTGGTAACCCTAAAACTATCTTGTACAAGTTACAAATAATTGATTGTACCTAGACAATAGATTCTTAAATACAACAAGTTGGAGGTCAAAGATGACTTTTCAGGAAAACAGCGCTGAGGATTCTATGCCCTGTGCAGTTCTTTAGATTTCCATAGGTATTTTTAAACAGCTTTCAGCTCAACCTGTCCTTTCTGGTCAACTGTATTTTCGATCAAAAAACATGACCATTAGAAAGAAGTTGAAAGTAATTTGGGAAACAAAAGAAATTATGCAAAACAAACACTCCTTCCAATTTCCTTACTTACCTAATAGAAAGGACCGCTTGCTCTAAATTTTGAATTAGGCAGTTGCCAAGGCCTAATCTTTTTGTGTATATTTCCTGAGTGAACTGTTCCTATCACACGTGCAGGAACTGGAAGAGCTACAGAGGACGATCTCTGACACTTCTGTGATTTTGTCCATGGACAACAATCGCTACCTGGACCTCGACAGCATCATTGCTGAAGTCAAAGCCCAGTATGAAGACATTGCCAAGAAAAGCAGGGCGGAGGCTGAAGCTTGGTACCAAAGCAAGGTAAATCGTCATCCAGAAAAGTCGGGTGGGTGAGCTGTTGCTGCCTTACAGTGAATAAGCTGTGAGGGGAGGCCAAATGTTTTCTTCCAAAATTGGAATTAGCAAAGCCAAGCCAGTTGGAGGGATGTTGCCTCTTCTCCTTTCTCATTGTCCCACCAATCATTTATTGTAAACCTGTTAGTAGTCGGGGGAAACAGCAGGCAACTCTGACCTTGTAAAATACAAGGGAGGAAAATCTGATTCCCCTCCCATTTGTTTTTCAATTTGCTGCAGTGTTTACATGCCTGCTTTCCCAATCTAGTGTCCTCAAGAGCAACTTCCCTACTTCTCAGCTAGCATTGCCAATGACTTTTGACTGGGAAATGTAAAATTTGCATTCCAAAGACCTTGAAGCATCAGATTGGGCAAGGCCGGTAGACAAACAAATATATACATTTTCACAAATGAATAAAACTGACTCAGTTAAATAATAGTTAAAACTACAATGACTGCTTTCTCCTTTTTTTAGTACGAGGAACTCCAGACTACTGCAGGAAGGCACGCTGATGATCTTCGTAACGCCAAGCATGAAATTTCAGAATTTAACCGACATGTCCAGAGACTGAAGGCTGAAATTGAAGGTGTGAAAAAGCAGGTAGGTTTCTGCGTTCTCCCAAAGTTGTGATCATACAGTGATACTGCTCAGCCACATTTCTGGCCTGAAAGAATATCAGTGTCATGATCTTTCTATTCGTGTCTGAAGTGCAGATTATTCCCCAGCTGAAATACTTTTTCATCCTTAATATAATGCTACCTTTCAACATGTATTTAACCTCAAAATTAGCAACACCTGTATAGTGGTACTGGGGTATTCAATGTCAATTGGTTCTAAGAGGCACAATGGATACTAAAAATTACGAGTGTCAAACAAACCAGGTGACTTACCACATGACTATATGTTTTGGCCAGGAAAAACTTTGTCCTTTTTCCTTCCCACCATGGCCCATTTCCTGTCCACTCTCTGCGCTCATCCCCCTCTTCCTTTTGCAACGTGCCAAATACCAAAGAAACTACGAATACCAAGACAACATTTTTGCATTAAACTGCATTCAGTACCAAAATCGATAAATTTAGTAGTAGTCGAATACTGAGGTACCACTATATATGAAACACAATAGGACAATCTACCTATTTACGTTACATTACCTGCCTGAAAAAAGAAAGTATAACACAGCATCTATGATGCTTATCCACATAATTTCCGCATACCGATTATTTTTTTCAAACAGCTGTAAATTTCCTGGCTAGCATGCAATTGCAAACTGTCGTTTCCCTGGTCTGCACACTTCTTTCAACTTTCCATTTACAGGTAGCCCTTGACACATGACAGTAATGAAGCCTGCCCGTTATCGTTGCAAGTTGTTACAGTTGTCAGGCGAAGTGATGTAATCGCCTCACTTAACAATATTGTGATTGCCTTGCTTAATGACCCCACCCCGGCTTTCCCCAATGCTGTCATTAAGCAGAGCATGGGGTGCCTAAGGTGTGGGAGGCCTGCCCGATTCTCTCAAGTTCTCCTGACTCCCTGAGGCACCCTCCCTCAGGATCCCCACATATCTTAGGTCTGTTTCCCACCCAACCAGGCATCACACTCTCCTCCTCATACCAATCAAACACTTTAGAAAAGCCCTGGAGTATTGGGGCAGAAGGGCAGGCCATTCTGCCCCACAGCATCCCTGGGCTGTGTGACTTCATCCCATTTTCAGAAGAGCCACAATTCATGTGGGGTTCATAGGGCCTGGTGAGGTGGGAAGCAGGCCGAGGGCAGAATGCTGAGTGGGTGGGGGGGGATAGGCAGAGGGGGCCGCTGCAGCACACTTGCAGTCAGTCATAAAGGCCATAATTTCAACACCGGGTTGTAAGGGTCTGTCATAACTTCAAATAGTCCTAAATCAAGGACTACATGTACACAGTACTTCATCCTGTCAAGCATAAAACAGAAGCCACATGGCTGACCCTACTAACTGTACTAACTATCCAGGAAATTGTTGCAAAAGCAATCCTCTCGCTAGACATGAAACAACAGACCAATTGCTTCATACAGGATATTGAAAATGTCCCATTTCATTGCAAACTTAAATACTTCCTTCCCAGAGTTGTGGGTGTTTGATCACTGGAGGCTTTCAAGAAAAGATTAGACAACCATTTGTCCAGGATGGTATAAGGACTCCTGACTTGGGCAGGAGGTTCGACTAGAAGGCTTCCAAGGTCCCTTCCAGCCCTACCATTGTATGATTCTAGACTCAAAAGGCTCTTCCAAAATTGGAATACTTTGCACATAGTCATATTATTTCATTAGTACCATCCATGTTTACAATGTCTGGAGCAGGAATCCCTTGACATTTTGGGTGTGTTCTTGGAAATCCTACAAAAGCCCAAGGATGGGTCTTGGCTCAATATAAATTTACCATATCTACTCATGGGATAATGTAACTGAAGATATTTTACTCCCTTCTGAAGAGATGATCTTCTATGCTAATTTCTCTGTCCTTCCTCCCTTAAGTGTGTTAACCTAAAGGCAAAGATTGCTGAAGCAGAAGACCGAGGTGAACTGGCACTCAAAGATGCAAGGCAGAAACTGGCTGACCTTGAGGATGCCTCTCAGAAAGCCAAGCAAGAGATGGCCAGGCAACTCAAGGAATACCAAGCGCTACTGACTGTGAAGCTCACCCTGGATATTGAGATTGCCATGTACAGAAAACTTCTGGAAGGAGAAGAATATCGGTCAGTGATAGTCCATCTAAGTAGAATCTTTACAGGTCTTGCTGTTTTTTTGGTGGAAGTCCTCAGACTCCATCAAAACAAAAAATTTCATCCCCATTAGCATCTAGTTCTGTGGGCACAATGAGTCTTTTTCCCTTGAAGTTCATCCTTCAGTGTCTCTAAGGATTTGATGACTTTGCAACAATAGTCATACAAGATTGGTTTTCTTTCAGTCAGCTGTATATGCCCAGAATACATTTGAATTCCTACCCATGCTTGACTTCTGCTTTGTTTCCTGACAGATTGGCAAGTGATTTAGCAGGTGCAGTGAACATCTGTAAGTATAGTGAAGAATATTCACATTATGGGACCTTTGCTGTTCAGTGGTGATTAAAAGGCTCCTTCCCCCCCCCCCTCTGTGTGTGTGTGTGTGTGTGTGTGTGTGTGTGTATAGAGAGAGAGAGAGAGTGAGAGAGAAAGTTTATTGTCATTGTACGTATATACAGTATACCCATATAACAAAATTCATATGACACCCCGAGACCAAGCCCAACACACATGATAATCCCCAGACATTAGATGGAAGGAACTACATTTTGTGCTGTCCTTCCACCCTCCTGCCCTGTCTCTTCCCCTACAATTGTAGATTTTACAATCACAACTGCGGCAATTAGACTAGTAGAAGAACAGCAATTCTTGGTGTGTTATGTCAACATAATACCACATGTACGGGATGAAAATCTGCATCTGCTTCTATCTACTTTTTTTAACATCTGTAGAATGACATAGGAAGAATTCAACCAATTTTTCAGGCCTCAGACAGCAACACACAGCAAGAGCCTTGGATAGTACAGTGGTCTAAAGCCCTGTTATTAACATCAGCTGCCTGCAATTATTGCAGGTTCAAATCTCACCAAGGCTCAAGGTTGACTCAGCCTTCCATCCTTTCTAAGGTAGGTAAATTGAGGACCCAGTTTGTGGGGGCAATAAGCTGACTTTGTATAAATATACAAAAGTATGAAGGCTATTGCTTAGCGCAGTGTAAGCCGCCCTGAGTCTCCGGAGAAGGGCGGCATATAAATCAAATTTAAAAAAAAAACAAAAAAACCCCCACACAAATCTATAGGAACTCTGATCCATCACGAAATCTCGCAACGTGTTTGTAATTTCATCCTAAGGTCTCTTAAGACCTTGGAATTCTTGCATTTGATCTCAAGCAAAATCATCATACTCTTTCACCAGATCTTTGGCCCCATTGAGAAATAAAATAAATAAAGAGGTTTCAAAATCATTTCATTTTGAGAGAACGTTTGAAGGTCCTTTAGGAAGGGTGGACTTGACAGAATCCGTAGCAATTACCCTTCCTATAATTTCTACAAGGGAGCTGCCTTTCTTATAACAGAAAATCTCTGTCTCTTCTTTTCGCAGCTGTTATCTCTTCACGTGTTTCACGAGGTTCGGCTGCTTGTAGTGGTCTTGGCTACAGAAGTGGCCTTAGCCTGGGTGGAGGTAGTTGCTTTGTAGTAGGAGGCGGCGGTAGCAGCAACATCAAAAGTGCGAGCCATGGAGATGGTAGCAGCAACGTCGAAAGTGCGAGCCATGGAGATGGTAGCAGCAACGTCGAAAGTTCGAGCCATGGAGATGGTAGCAGCAACGTCGAAAGTTCGAGCCATGGAGATGGTAGCAGCAACGTCGAAAGTGTGGACCATTGAGATGGCTCCTCATCCTCTAGCATGAATTTGGCCTCTTCTCCTCCAACAGATCACATAAGCTAAACTTCCAATCCCTTGCCCTTTTGAAAATGAAACGTGTGAAAAATGTCTTCTCTGGACCTCTCTCTGTGCGGTATAAGTAGTTCTCGCCTTACTACCGGAATTGAGCCTGGATTTATGGTTGTAATTGAGTCCACGATTGCCTCACTTAATGACCACCATGCAATCTCTCCATTGTGGTTATTAAGTGGAGTGATGGGTCCCTTAGAGACTGGTAAAGCTCCTGGGAGGCCAGACACAGGCCCACATTAGAACCTCTCCCCAAATCACACTTGTCCTGCATTGGGCCAGGGCCTCCCTCCTCTGAAAAGCCTCCCTTGAACAGCTTCCCACCACTCTTGGTTCCATACACTTGGAAGTCTCCTCCTCCACTCTACTTACTTTTTCTCAAAGCCACCTTTCCCAAGGAGTTTCATCGTGCAGTCATCCTACACAGAAGCCACAGGATGCCATCCTGAAAATGGGTGCCATTTTGGAGAAAAGAAGAAGAATGTGAGAATTGCAGCAGTTTCCAATATGGCACCTGCTTCCAGGATGGCATCCCATGGCTTCTACGTAGGAAAGACCACATGGCACATCGGCTGCTTCTCCTTGGGAAAAGGGATCATTGGAAAAGGTAAGTGGAACAGGTCATGACTGTGGGGAAGGATGTGGGACCCAGCAGGGCAGGAAGCAGGCCCACCCAAGGGATCCAACAGGGCGGGATGAGAGGGAAAATAGGCAGGTAGGGGGAATGGCAGTGTTCCTGTGGTTAGTCTTAAGGGCGGCAGATTACAAAGTACCCAAGTATTATTCATGTGCCTGCCAGGCATACAGCAGCCATAACTTCGGGCATAGGTTGTAAGTCCCTTTGTCCATTGCCATTGTAATTTCAAACTTGAATAAATGGATGTAAATCAAGTACCATCTGTATTCATACATGTTTTTTCCTTTGTATTCAGCTTTTGAATAAAACAGCCCCTTTCTTTGATTGTATGTCAACAGCACTCTGCTTTTCAAATGAGTCAAACTGTATAGAGGAGATCGAACTCAAATTTCAAAGTTTGTATAAACTACATGATCTTCTGCGGGGTTTTTTTGTGCTTGAAATATGTACTTTGAAACATGTCTTTACTTTTGGGCGTGTATCCAATAAAGTACAGATTGTAATTTATAAAAAAATATCTAGCTATTTTAAATACCTAATATAAACATGATTATGAGGGAGGTCATTAAAACAATCTTAACATTACTGCAATAATTAGGAAGCAGGCCAGAATTATGATACGATTATGATAAGAGCTGCAGTGGCGCAGTGGTTAGAGTGCAGTACTGCAGGTTACTTCTGCTGATCACTGGCTGTCAGCAGTTTGGCAGATCAAATCTCACCGGGCTCAAGGTTGACTCAGCCTTCCATCCTTCCGAGGCCTGTAAAATGAGGACCCAGATTGTTGGGGGCAATAGGCTGACTCTGTAAATCGCTTAAGAAAGGGCTGTAAAATGCAACATGCACAACTTATTATTAATGGATGCTTAACATCGAATTTTAACATACAAAAAGGCACCAGACAAGGTTGTCCATTATCCCCGTTATTATTTATTTTAACTTTAGAAGTCTTACTCAATGCAATACGGGACTCGAATTCCTTGACTGGAATAGTTATAAGGCAAAAGGACTATAGAACTAAGGCATTTGCAGATGACCTGGTTGTTACCCTATCACAACCTATGAACTCAATAATCCAGATGAAAAATATTATAGAAGATTATGGCATGGTATCCGGTTTCAGGTTGAATCAGAAGAAAACTAAAATGATTGTCAAAAATCTGACAGAGAGCAAAAAAAAGGAACTGGAAAGAATGGCAGGCTTCGAGACTGTTTCAAAGGTCAAATATTTAGGAGTACAAATCACAGACTCCAATGCTAAACTGTTTCAAAATAACTATGAGGCTCTGTGGCAAAAGATACAAAAAGATATGCAAAACTGGAAGAAACTGCAGTTATCACTGCTTGGAAGAATATCAGCAGTAAAGATGAATGTTTTACCTAGACTGATCTTTTTATTTCAAATGATACCGGTGCTTAAATCAGACAAACCATTGCTAGAATGGCAAAAAGGACTGAACAAATTCATTTGGAATGATAAAAAGCCAAGAGTTAAATTGAAAATAATGCAAGATATTCGTGAGAGAGGTGGTCTTAAACTCCCAAACCTTCGACTATATTATGAAGCAACTGCATTGATACAATTAAGTGATTGGTTTGGGAAAACTAAGACTGACTTGTTGAATATAGAAAGCCATGACCTGGTTTGGGGTTGGCATGCATATTTATTTTATGATACCAAAGTGGATAAAGTGTTTAACAGTCATTTACTTAGAAATGCCTTGCTGAGAGTCTGGAGAAGGCACCGAACTAATTGGGATTATAAGATTCCGTTTTGGCTGGATCTCGCTGATACCATGTGGAATACAAATATTAAGTCACTCGGGGGGTTTTTATATAAAGAGTTACTTTACTTTGAAGAGGGCAGGTGGCGATTGAAGACTTTGGATATGCTGTTGGAAGAAGGGAAATCGTTGACTTGGTTGCAGTACAATCAATTACAGATGAGATGGAAAGAAGATCAACAAACTGGTTTAATGGAATATGAAGTAGAATTGGTTGAACAGATGAAGCGGACAGGTCCAATGCATATTAAGAGAGTTTATAATGTTTTGTTAGAAAGAGACTCAGAAAATGAGCTAGTTAAAGATTGTATGATTAAATGGGCACAAAATTTCTCTCAACCAGTTATGTTGGAAACATGGGAAAAAATATGGGTTCAGAACGTTAAATTTACACAGTCACAAAATTTACGAGAAAATTTTTATAAAATGTTTTATAGATGGCATTTAGACCCCAAGAAATTGTCGTGCATGTACCCTAATGTGCAGCCAAAATGTTGGAGATGTGATTGTTTAGATGCTACATATTATCACATCTGGTGGACTTGCAGGAAAGTGAGGGCTTTTTGGATAAAAATCTGGTGGGTTATGCAAAATGTTTTAAAGAAAAAAATACAATTTTCTCCGCAATTTTTTTTACTGGGTATAGTTAAAGACTTTACATTGGGTGAAACTAAATTGATTTTGTATATGGTGACAGCAGCTAGGTTGTTGATTGCCCAACATTGGAAGAGTGATGTTTTACCGACGGTTGATGAATGGACCCAGAAGATGGCTGGATTTGCAGAAATGGCAAAGGTTTCAGCTTTTTTAAAAGATCAGACGCATGAGAAGTATATACAGGAATGGAAATTATGGATTGAGTATGTACAGAATAAGTATCAGACTAGAAAATATTATATCGCTTTTAGCTGAGATGACTATGTTAGTATGTTAGTAAATATAGGAAAAAAGATATGGAAGTTTGAATAACATATATATTGTTTGGGAATATTAATATTGCATATAATGGAAGTCAAGGGGGGGAGGGAAGAGGGAGGAGGGGGAGGGTTAGGGTGGGGATGGGAAGGATTTATATATTCTTTTTATATGTATTCTACATTCTGTGGTTAGGGAGGGGGGGAAAAAGGGGGAAAAATTTGTATTGTTAAAACTTTTTCAATAAAAAAAAAAAGAAAGGGCTGTAAAAGCACTATGAAGCGGTATATAAGTCTAAGTGCTATTGCTATGATACTGCAGATGGACAAGTTCAGACATCTATGATCTTCAGGGTGTTTGAGACAATCTGAACAAGGGTCTTCCCAGCCAACCCAATTCTTGACCATTAAGAGGACTTTTTGGAGGGGGAATGACCTAACGACTGCCTGGAGAAGTTTAATTTAATTAATTTAATTTAATTAATTAGATTTATATGCCGCCCGTCTCCGAAGACTCTGGGCGGCTTATTCCTGTTATTTTTCTTAGTAATATTTCAATAATAGTTTGCAATTGCCTGCTACCTAAGTCAGATAGAGTGACTGTCACTAAACTAGGTTTATGCCTAAGGCAGGACTACAACACACAGATACCTGTCTTTTAGCCTGGTGCTTTAACCACTACACCAGATTGGCTTTTAGAAGACTATAATTGCTGTTTTTTCATTTGAAACATTTCATCCAATTATTTACCTAGAATTGCCTGGGACAACATAGGTTGCACTATGTTAGATATATGACTTACTATAACTACATAAAAATCTGGAGAAAGCAATCTTTCTTGTAACACCTCCCCATAATAAATATCTTACAATGTGAGAAGTTTCTACTACTTCTTGCAAATCTACCAGAAAACATATATCATTGTAGAGCATGAAAACTTCAGATAAGTGGAAATGATCTGCTCTCTGATTGAAGAATGCATCAGTGATGTCCAAAGTTGTTTCTGTACACTGGGTGATCTTTTTAGACAAACTCTTCCAGATTCTCCATTATAAAATAATAATAATAATAATAATAATAATAATAATAATAATAATAATAATAATGAAGAAGAAGAAGAAGAAGAAGAAAAGCGAAGTTTGAAGTACAGAAAAATTGCTGCAGGCTGTGAAAAAGGAGAACATTATAAAAACAACAGAAACAAAGGCAGAATATAAGAAAAAACAGCTGGATGACAGATTAAATAGATGGAAAACCAAAGCTTTGCATGGACAGCACTTGAAAAACATTGAAGGAAAATGTGATGGCAACTTTACATGGGCATGGCTTAAGATGGGAACCATCAAGAAAGAAACTGAAGATGTAATACTCACTGCTAAGAACAAGCACTACAAACTAATGCCATGAAAGCAAAGATACAAAAATCCACCAACAATCCAAACCGCCGACTTTGCAACAACAAAGTCGAAACTGTTTCACATTTAATATGTGAATGCAGCAAAATCGCACAAACTGATTACGAAGCTAGACACAACTGAGTTGCTAAATTAATCCAGTGGTCATTATGTAAAATATACAACTTACCTGTACCCAAAAAGTCATGGGAACATAAAGTGGAAACAGTTATAGAAAATGAGGTGGTGAAGATCTTGTGGGACTTTCAAATACAGATGGATCGTCACTTGGAACACAACACACCAGATATCAGTTGTCAAAAACTGAAACGTACAATATATTGACTTTGCGATACCAAGAGATGCCAGAGTCGAAGAAAGAACTGGAAAAAATCATGAAATATCACAACCTGGCCATCGAAACTACACGGCTATGGATGAAACATGTAACAGTGATATCCATTGTCATTGGGGCACTTGGTACCATGTCCAAGAATTTTATAAGATACATCAACAAATTGCAGCTTCTTGCAATAACACCAGCGGAACTGCAAAAAGTTGCGCTCCTTGGAACATCGTACATCTAAAGAAGGTACTTGGTTGATACCTAGGACGCTGGCAGCAATCTGTATCAACCATTACCACCAGTCAATGGGTATTTGTGATGCATTTTTGAATGTTCAGTTGACTGAGTTTCATGTTAAATGAATAAAGTAAATAATAATGATGATGATGATGATGTTTCAAACCGTGTAGTGTCAACATTGGTTATAACAAACACAAGATACTATATGGATTCAGCTTTCTTCTCTCACAGTATCTGACCAACTTCCTCTGGGATGTTGGCAGAGCAGAAATATTTCCTAGCAAAAATGTGGTGCCTTTTGATTTTGGAGCTAATTTACAGCTACCAATAACCATTGATACCTTTGTAGTCTATGGATTTGTCTAATCCTCTTTTAAAGATCCATTAGATAATGAATTCTCTAACACAACTTTGTTCTGTTTGAAGAATTCAAAAAGAAAGAAATCTTCAAGGCAATCACATTTGGAAAAATCTGAATGAAGATCTTAGATTAGGCCAACTCTTACTCATTAGAAGACTAGCCAATTTTTAATTCAAAATATTTCATCCAATTGAATCCTATGGAAAATATGGGGCACTGCATGAACACGTCCTCTCGTGATAAAGCAGGTGTTGGAAGTGGCTATATTTGGCCATGAAATTCAACAACTCAAATCTTGCTCTAGAATAGGCCCTTCTTAAGAATTGTGACAAACTCACAATTTTTCAAATTGGAAAATAGTTTTATTCTTAGACAATCAATTTTGAAATCTATTTTTTTACCAATAATTCCATGTCAGTTCAGGCACTGAAATCTATGACTTTCTATTTAAAAAATTGGCTGGGAGACAGTTGAGAATAAATATTAGGTAGAAAATTTTAAGCTATGAAATAACTTTGCTAAGTACGGTAGGATTACCCAGGAATAAGCCTGAGCCATACTTATCGGTTCTGTTAAGCATATTTCGGGTAACCCATCAGGCTCTATTGAATGGATCCTTTGCCAATAACAAAATAATTAATTGATTGGCCATGTATGGAATGGATTACCTGTGTCTGCTTTGACTGCAGGGGCTCACACTTTATTAGTTCCCAGTATGCATCTTAAAAAATGGGTCTGAACTGGTTTAAATGAGTTAGCATTGGGGCTATTTTTGCCCAGAATGCCTTCAGTATAGGAGTCAGGGTACTTGGGTAACTATAATTAGTTTATATAATCCTTTAGTACTTGTCTCAGCTCTTACAGAACTTTTTAAAATCATTTATCCATGACCCTGTTGGTAAAAAAACATTCTTAAAGTAAAGAAATGAATTTATACAATAGGTTCCCCAATTATTTGCCAGTTATATTTCATGCTTTTGAAAATGTCATCACTTTCCATTTAGTTTTATTGATGTTTAAAAAATTAAGAACACAGTAGGTATTTATTTTTTACAACAGACTTCTCGGGCTTATTTGAGTGTGCCAATAGAACCATCTCATCAGCATATAAAAGGATATTATTGAATTTATTATGGTTCTTTGGCATATGAATGTCTGAAGCTTATTGGAATCCTGGAATATCATAGACATTTGGGTTAAAAAGCATTGGGGCTAAAATACAACCCTAACATTATGGATAGGTATACTTTTAGTTACAAAACCATTTATACCAGTGTGGAATTTCAAATTGATGTTTGAGTACAGGGCCTTAACCAAAATTAAGTGTCCGGTTTCCATATTTGAGTTAGCCAATTACTTTCTCAAGATATTTCTGTTTATAGGATCAAAAGCTGCACTGAGATCTATACTTTCATCTAAATCCAGCTAATACTTCCACTAAGAAATCTCTTTTAGTCTTTTATTTTGCTCAAAAGATGTTTTGCATATATTTTAGCCACAATTCCAATAAGGTTTATCAGTCTATATTTTTTTTGGGTCACCCTCATCTCCCTTTTTATATATAGAGACTATTATGGCAATGTCCAACTGGGATGAAATTTTTATTTCTTATATATGGGAGAACAATCCTGCTAACAATGGGGCTCACCAATCAATATATGTCTTGAAAAGTTCTGGAAGTAGAAAAACTTTTCCAGATGCCTTATTAGATTTCAGATAATGAATTTTATTTCTGACACTAACATTAGAGGACAGAGAATATCAATAATTTACTTACATGGGTGGCCCTGGTTCAGTTTAATAAATAGATTTGCATAAAAATTCTCCCAAACTGAAGCTGGAATTGGGGTACTGAATTGGAATACACCTGATACAATATTCCAGAAGAAAATTAAAATTTGTCCCTTTTGCTGAAAATTCCAGATTTGACCATATTTTTTAGCCGTGTATGAAACTTTTTTAGAGGCATGTTTTTATGGTAGAATGTCCCTGAGGCTGGTATTATGTACAAGATACATTACTTGCTGTAATCACATAAGAATCTAGAATTAGTTTCCTTGTAACATCACCTCACAGTAAACATCTTAAAGTGTGAGAAACTAGAGCTACTTTTGTAAATAAGAAGACGTGCACTGCTTCCAAGTCAATAGTGTATAAAACTCAATCCTCAACTCTGTTTTACGATGCAGGGGAAAAAAAACTACATTTTTTTTTCCTTACTGAATCAGGAGTGGAATCCTACCGGTTGAACAACTGGTTCGCTGAACACGCGTGCACAGTTTCCATAAAATTGAACTTCTGTGTTGCAAAGAAGGAAAGGAGGAAGGAATACAGCTGAGGAGGCCCAATTCAGTCTGCCGCCCCTGATCAGCTGGGCTTCAGAAGCAGAAATAAATGTCAGTATAACTCGGGGGCAGGCAGGTGGGCCCACTTTCATAGCAACAGAGAAACAATTCGCTCTCGGCAGGAAGTGGGAACTACCGGTTCGGGAGAACCGGTCCGAACCGGTAGAATCCCACCACTGTAGTGAACATGAGTAGGCCCCATAACTAGTGATCATCTCCCTGTTTATTATGTTGAGCTACAGAATGGAATCAGAAAAGAACAGCTTGGGAAGTCACCAACACACAGATACACACTTCCAACAGAGAGCAAATCACTTTCACTTCTGTGAAGAGGCAAGAATACTACGCTGATTAGGTTCTAATGACATATTAGAGAAGAGTGTAATCAGAGAAATTGCTATCAGTTTAATCACAATTTACAGCATGTATGTAATTTACAACGATAAATAAATGATAGAAAACTTTCACATGCTTTTACTACAGAATTAGTCCTTTATAATGTAGTGATAAAATAAAATTAAAATGGAACCAAGCTGTGAGTTACGTTCAGGGCTCACTATTAAACGTTTACATCATTGGTACACATTTTAAAGCTTGGAATGTTGTCATTTATGACCTCAGTATAAACAAAATGTTCGTTACAAAATTTAAAGACTAATCTTTCATGGGAAATGGACGAAAATGGCCAATATATAATTAAACCGGATATTGGTCTTCTCAAACATTTCAAAGTAAGAACTGACACATTATGCTTCATGGGGAAATAACAAATGCCAATCGCATGATTTAATTACAAAAGAATTGGTATCAGTTCAATAGATCTAATATCCCAACTCCAAATAAATAATTAAAAAAAAAACCAGCTGTAAGCAATAGTGTTTTCAAAAAGGAGCGAAGGAAGGAAATTCAAAAGCAATTAATACTGCCATTATGTAGAAGAATAAAGACAGCGGTAGGTGAAGGAATTGGCAGTACTCTTCAATATAGACATATATTTTAGTGACAATGACTCCACTGCCCACCTGCCATGAATTCTTCTCTTCTGAAAAGTACTCAGGTAGGTGCAGCAGTTTTGAACAATGTTTCCATTTTACACTTTCTTCTCTCAAGAGCTTCTTGCTTTTTCCGTGCAATTTCTTCTTGAGAACACCTCCTACTTTTAGTTTCTGCAAAGAGAAGGCAAACGGTCTGATGTAGCCACATTTACCCAGTACCTTATGTTTCTACTGATCAGGAGTAAGAGGAACTTTATTAATAACTCTTGCCCTTTAATTCTTGCAAAAAGGTCTACCAAGTAAAAGGGCAGTGGGGATCACTTGTATCAAGGGCAGTTTAAAATCTTGCCCTCTTCAAGAACCAATTTATAAAATCTAAGGAAGTGCAGTAGGAAGAACAATTATTAAAAGTTCAACTATTAATTGTAAGTATCACTTGCACTGTTTCATTTCTAAACATGGATTTTGGCAATTTTCTTAAATAACTGATATCATCCTGGAATGATTAAAAAAGGCAGAATGAAATTAGCTCTAGCTACATCGAAAGATCAGAACAGAAAGCATTAATACCAGGCAGATGAATCATAAAAAAATACACCATGGAGAAAACAAAGAGACTGTAGGGAGGGACTAGCTCATAATAACACAAATAAACTTGAACCAACATTGTTCTCCTACGGAATTTCTGCATTTTGTCAAAGGTTTTATTTTACAATATGAAGCCCAAATGATACCTAAGTGCCCTTGTTAAGAAATCACTGTATTCATGCCCCAGTAGTGGGTGCCCCAGGGAGTCTAACTGATCAATAGAAATGCATTGTTGGATGAAAAGCATCCTTAATCTCACCTAACAATGCCTCTATTCAGATATAGTACCTTATCTATGACAGAACAAACTTCAGGTTTAACTAATGCTGCGGTGCCAGTGGGCATTCTATAAAGATCCAGGGATTCCCCAGAGGATTCCATGAACGAAGAGGGCTTACCAGCTTACCTATAAGAACTGTGTTATTTTGAGAAGAATCCAGCCACACCTACCTTTCTCCGATGGTGCAAAATCAACGCTCTTAACAACTGGCTTGCCATTCATGACTTTCTGAAATGGAATATTTGGTGCATTCTTGCTTTCCCACAGGCCCTTGTTAGTTCCAGAAAGACTGCCTACATTCACATTTTTATGGTCCAAAATAAGGGCTTGAGAACTACTGGTCTTTTTGAACATATATTTGGATTTTTCAGAAGATAACTGATTGCAGTTAGTTTTAATTTTGCCCACATCATGGCCATTCTGCCATTGCCTATTATTAATATTTATCTGCACACCGGACATAGTAGCTATGCCAGTTCCAGATGCAAAGCTGCCTTCAAACATTGTAGACTTATTTGCAGAATTTTCATTCTTCCTTACTGCAATGGGCAGATCCAACGAAAAGGTCTTTCTGCCTGCACGGTTCTTCTCCGCCTGCAGGCAAATGGGAAGCCTTTGACTGGGCCCTGGCTGACAAAGGCTCTGCGCCAAATTGGAAGTACTCTTTGCCATTGATTTAGCTTTTCCGGTTTCCTTCATATCCATTTGGCTCTGTGTTTTCCTTTCTACATCATCACAAACTTGATAAAGCAAGTCATCATCATCATCACAGTGGGTGCCCCAAGAGGTATTAGATTCACAAAACAATTCTAGAACTTCGTCTGAAAACTTGGGATCACCCCAATCATCGAATGAAAACATGCCTTTCTTTGCCACGGATGTCTGTGGTGGACAATCAGAGTTTCCCTGGTTAGCTGCCATCTTTAGATCATGATGGTTTTTATTGGCAGAAACAACGGAGGCCTTGTAGCTTGTGCCATGCACGTGGCTTTTGAATTTCCCAGTCGATAGTTTAGCAAGATCGGAAAATGAAATTGAAGTTCTTTTTTCAGAACTTGTATTTGTAGCACTTTTAAGATGGGAAGGGCCATGAGGCACATTCCTATTTTCAGATTTCACTGAAGTAAAATTATAGTCCAGAGTGTGGTTTTGCCTAGTTTTAGAAAATGAATCCACCTTGTTGGTTTTTAATGAGCTACCTTCATGAAAAGGAATAATCTTGGCTTTTTCTGTCCGAATGTTTTGGTTTGACAGGGAAACACACGATACTGGTATGGTATTGGAAGAATTACAAACTCCAGCCTGGGCGATAGATGGCTTCTTGGAATTTATAGTCCATTTTTTTGATTCTCTCTTTTCCTCAGAAATGCGAGCATCTTCTGTGCTCTTCATTGCATTTTCTGCACTCTTCATCAATTCAGGCTCCTGAATAATTTGCATGAGAAGTGAATCATCAGGTAACAAATCAGCATCCCAGTCATAGTTGTCGTCACTGAAAGTATTGTCAGGATTATTATTAGAAAGCTCTGCACCTGAAAATGTTTGTACATAAGTTGTTCTAGCTTTTTCAGTTAGAAGGAATTCTGAATGCTGTTTAAGATGCATGGCACTTTGCCCTTGAGGTTTATCACTAACCGAAGGCTGCTCTGCCTCCAGCAAAGTACCCTTATCTTGCACAACAGGGATCAAGGAACAGTTTAACACACCTTGGCTCAATCGGCCACTACACTTTTGGGTAGAACAATCAAAAAGTTCATTTAGTGCCCCTTCAGCATCTAGATCTATGGATTTTTGACTACTGCTCTTAAGATTCTTAGCTGTCCCAGCATTATCCTTAAGTCTCCCATGGGATGAAGTAGAATTAAGTTCAGGATGTTCATTCAGCAACTGCCACTGATCTTGCCCCTGGACCTGGATATGATTGTCAGTTGATGGTTTTGCTGTTGATGAAACATGGATAGAATTTGGCTGCAAAAAGTTTTGTTCTTGGACTGCATCAATCAGATTTTTATCAAACTGCTTTGCTAATTTCATAAGCTCTTCTCCATGTTTTAACTGATGATCTCTGCATGAACAAGCAATGGAAAAAAAATATTACCAATATAAAGTATTTGGAAATAATTATATAATTATTATATATATTCCAATAATTACATAATTATTGGAAGATGGATTAATCGTATCACAATAAGATTCAACTCCTACAAAAAATTAACTTTTTTTTAAAAATAGTTCATCATTTTTCAACACCTTTACCACTACATCAAACTGTCCTGTGGTTTTCCTACACAGAAGTTTTGGGATGATTCCAAAAACCAAATAGCAAGTTTTCCAACACACCTTGCAGTATTTATTTTTGTTCTAGATCGTGCTTTGGTTACTCCAGGAGTACAAGGAATTGCATCTTCGCCAATCCATAGCCCAAGAAGAGATCCTTCATAACAGGCAGGTTTTTCATCCTAAATAGTAAGAATAAACATTATCAATTTGACTAAATGGACATACAGTACCTATCAAATTTACCTCAGTGTTATGAATTCTAAAAGTACTTCTGAATTTTCCAATAGTGAGACTGTCCTCAGGGGGGCAAATGGCAAATATGCTCGATGACATTACAACATAGATGCTGCATTTTACATATTTGTAACAGATATTAGGATACATAATCATGGCACTTTTGCAAATCTTTGCAATGTATAATTATTGTGGCATCATCATGTCCTGTTGTGAACACTGCTATTTCAGACATTTATATCCTGATTTTCTGTCAAACCTAATCTCAAAGTAGCTGAGTGATTAGTTTTAATACAATTACATGGAATTAACTCTTATATTATTATACAGGTTAGACCAGTGGTTCCCAAACTGTGCGCCGCGGCTCCCTGGGGAGCCGCGCTATCGTCATAAGGGCGCCGCGAAATATTCCGCCCGCTGGGTCTAACGCTGATGCGCCATTTCTGAAACGTCTAATGCGCATGCGCAGTTGCAAGTCGGATTGCTATGGGAGCCGCGCAGTTGCAAGTCGGATTGCTATGGGAGCCGCGAACCGAAAACGATTGGGAACCTCTGGGTTAGACAACGTAAAAAAAAAAAGGAAGATAGCCAAGTAGAGGCAGATTTCTATATAGAGAACAAAACTTCAGCTATATTTTTGGAGGGGGATGATCTTGTTCCATCTGGGATAGAAATACTTGCCACCAAGCCTGACATGGGAAATCTTGGGTTAGCCTGATTCCAACAGTGATGGACTGGAACTGGAACCCTTTGGGGACAAGGGTCTTACAGGCCTTCTTGTCTTAGAAAGAGGAATCGTTTTGAAGGACCACTTCATGATCTTCCTCCTCCATTGGCTCTCACTTCAATCTATTTAAAGGCCTGGGGGAAAGAGAGCCATGGGGTAAGCCAGTGCCCAGGAAACTTGTGCTTTGTGTCCAAGGAGATATCTCTTCCCACTGCACCTAAACAACTGAACGAGCAATCCACTCCGGCTATAAAAATGAAGATCCAAGGAGAAGCATCTTCTCAATGTCACGCATACAGACTGAACGCATTTCCATCTCTTGAACCTCTCCATGATAGAAGCCAATGTGTTCTTTCCAACTGGCTAGCTTTCCTGGGGTACAGAGTCACCTTTCAGGGGCTCAGGTGATTAAAGAAGTAATGGGATATGAGGGGAAGAGCATTTGCCTTATCCATCAGATAGAAAATAAGTCATTGGGAAAAAGGAAAAGAAATCTTCCATCCTTCCATCCTACTGCTTCATCTCCTCCAAGCCAGCAATCCTTGATCCCAAAGGCATTAGGGTAGGGGTGTCAAACTCAAGGCCCGCAGGCCAATCCTTCACTGTTTCCAGGGTGGCCCCACAGGCCAGATCTAAGCACCCCACGGAGCCACCCTGGAAACAGCGAAGGACTGGCCCACAGTGCCTCTGGCAGTGAAAATGGCCCTCCCAAGCTCAGTTTTCGCTGGCAGAGGGTTGCAGGAGGTCATCCCAGCCAAAAACAGAGATCGGAAGCCCGTTTTCGCTGGCAGAACACTTGGGCCAACACAGGTGCCACCGACACAAGTGATGTCGAGCTGGCCACACCCATCCTGGTTCCCCAAGGTCAAATACAACCCTGATGCAGCCCTCAATGAAATAGAGTTTGACACCTCTGCAGTAGGGAATGATTTTCTACCTTTACAGAAGGGGCACAGTCTGTTTCTCTTCTCTGAGTTCAATGAGGAACAGAGCTCCTCAACTGTTATTTCCTAGTGCCCATACTCAATGGGCAACTACAAAATAGCAGACACAGACAGCCAAAAAGTCTCCTAATGTGTCCAGTACCCCCCCAAAAAAAACCTCCTTGGGCCTTCAGAGACCACAGTGTTTCCCACAATGATGGACGGTTAGGCAAAAGGAAGTATAAACTGGGGTGCTCACCTCTCCTCTCTTAACATAAAAAAGTTAAAAATGGTTCTATCAATCACAACTATCTAGTCCTATGGCAGAAACAATCCTCCAACTAGAGTTCCAAAAAGCCCCCTTACATTTCCACATCCCATAATTCAGTGGTTGCTGAATGCAGAATGTCAAAACAAGCAGGACTGGGACACTGCTAAGGTCCATAGCAGCATGGAAAGTCAACTGCCAAGCTGGAACAGCATCAGCTAACTAGCATTCTATTTTTTAATATTAGCACAAACTGGGAGAAGAGGAACATGGCAAGCACATTTGTATTACTACCCTGAATTTGCATGGCTTATTTTCTGTATTCATATAATGAAAATTAAGTTCCAATGTGTTCAAATGATGTTTTTTTTAAGGATTGTCATCTTAAGGTGAAGCCAAATATCTCACATTCAGGAGGATCAGGATGTGAATGTTATCTGATAATCTAAATCAGTAGTTTAAGCATATCCTTGGGTAAAGGAAGCAATTTATAATTGCCTATTTCCGAGTCAAGAATCCAATTTGGGACTTCCGCTGCTGAGAAGCTTGTGTAAAAAAACAAGGTTTGCATGAATGACATTTGAGTCTGTGAAAAAAGGTAATTTGGTCAAACAATTTAACAAACACTGGTCTAAATATCTATGGAGATTCTTAGTCATCCAGGCCATGGTTTTCCCAAAGGTGCTTTTTAAAAAGGCAACTAGTGTTTGTTTTTTCTTGAAGACCTTTTGCTTCATCCAAACAGCTTATTCAGTTCTGACTGAATGGTGGGGAATGGAAGGATTTGTATTCCTTGCAGTCATGTGGTTGTCAGTCATTAGCTCTCTGAGAGTAGCTAAGACCACTTGGTGGTTTATTTGTGTCCTCAGGGCAATCTGAATCACAGTTCAAATGGGTGTGGAACCTTCTTGGAACTGCTGAAAGGACTGTATTGTAAACAGGAGATAGGTGGTGTCGTATCCCTCCCCTTCAATATGTTCAATTTTAACATACATGGCCTCTTTTATCCCTCTTTCAAACCAGTGGTCTCTCTGTCCAGAATGTGGACTTTGCTGTCTTCAAAAGAATGACTTTGTCTTTCAAATGCAGATGGACTGAAAGATGGATTGAAAGAAAGTATGGCACAACATAGAGAACAAACCCATTAGGAAAAGATTCAGCAGTCCATCTGCACTTGAAAGAGTTTTGAAAAAACACCTTTAGGATTGATCTAAATATTTTTTTTCTCAAAGTAGGTTGTTTATTTTTTACTGGACATATAGACTGCTCTAATCAGATGCAAATTCATGTAAAAGAAAGTAAAACATGCCAAATTTATAGAACTGTATCTTAGAAAACTCATTACCTGAGGAGCAATTCGATTAACAATCTCCGAGATCTCAAATGTATGTCCACGAACTGTCAGTTTCTTTTGACTGTTGCCTAAAAGAAGAAGAAATTGGAATAAGAGAGCTCTTCTACCTTAAAAGCAGGCCAAGATTGGCTAATGTGCAAGCGCACTGTTTCCCAATGAAGAAATACATTAAACTAAAGGAGAATGACAAAAATAGGACAAAAATTAAATATTAAAAATAACCACACTAAGGACAACAGCTACAACAATCAGAACTTAAAATGAAGACATCACAATAATAGACATTTTCTGTCTTTTAGGATCAACAGACAACAATAAAAGACCAAGCACTCAAGAAATATGCTACACACTAGCACAAGGTAGAATAGCCACAAAAGCCTTGGAAAAGATGTCTAGATGTCATGATGTGTTTATGCCTGCAAAGACCAAAATAGTGCAAGCAATGGTATTCCCTGTGAAACTCTATAGAAGGAAAGTTTGAAAAAGTAGGATAGAAAGAATATTGATGTCTTGAACTTTGGTGTTGAAGAGAACTTCTGATAAAACATGAGGGGCCGAGGAAACAAAACAATGGATCATTGAACAAATAAATACACATAATTGTTTTGGTTTTTGTTATTTTAATTGTGTGTGCTACCAATGTCAGATAGGCAGCTATAAAACTTAAATTAGTACAAAACTCCCATTTAGCACTACAAACCCATTAGAGAAAGGATAAACACAAAACAGCAAAAGGACAGTATGCTTTGTAATAAGGTTCCACCACAAAGTTGACCAACTTCACACTGGAAGATGGGAGCCCAACAGTAAAGCAGTGAAGTCTTTAAAAGACTTTAAAATCTACACAAGCATATTTAATTCCAGAAGGTTTTTTTGTCAGCCTGTTCCTAGACCAGGGGTCAGCAACCTTAAACACTCAAAGAGCCACAAAGGTCCTAACTGGAAGCCCCCGTTCAATTCTGCAGGCGACCGGAAGTCTGGTTCCCCCCATCAGTCTCCTCCTAGTGTGGCATTCTTTTTCCTCTGCTGACCAGAAGTCCAGTTCCCCCACCAGAGAGTCTCCTCCTAGCGCAGCATCTTTTTTCCTCTACCTGTCCTAACCGAAAGCCCTATCAATTGTGGAGCAGACCAGCAACAGGGAGCCACAGCATAGGGATGAAAGAGCCACATGTGCTCCAGAGCTGCAGGTTGCTGGGCCCTGTCCGAGACAATAGCATGGACATTATTAAATTATAAGTATACAGTTATACCCTGTTTTGGAAATGCTTTAATGGAAAATGGGCTTTCCTGAGCAGTTATTTTTAATAGATATAGGTTACTATAGTTCAGCATCATGTATACAGTTAAGATGTTCTAGGGCAGTGATGGCTAACCTTTTCGCCGTCATGTGCCAAAAACGGGGGGTAATGGGGGGGATTGTGCACACGCGTGCCCTCACCCATAATTCAATGCGCCCCATCCCCCCACGCATGCATGCATAACCCCCCCCGCTCTCCCCCTGCTTTTGGCACGCGATGGCACGGTGGGCCTGGTAGGCCCATTTTTTTGCCCTCCCCAGGCTCCGGAGCCTTTCTAGGAGCCTGGGGAGGGTGAAAACAGCCTTCCCCACTCCCCCGGAGACCCTCCGGAGGGATGGAAATAGCCTGTTTCCTGACTTCTGGTGTGTCCGGAAGGCTCGAAAATCAGTTGGCCAGAGCGCACATGCGTGCTGGACTGAGGTAGGGCAATGCTTGCGTGCCCACAGATATGGCTCCGTGTGCCACCTGTGGCACCCGTGCCATAGGTTTGCCATCACGGTTCTAGGGTTTGTAAACACACATTTTGAAAGATAAATTACTTAGAAAACATTTTAAATATGAACAATAATTACCTAGTTTATATATTGTGGGTGACTGAGGATCCCAAAAGATCTCTTGCTGATTGTCAATTTCATTTGTAGGAGAACTGAAAGTAGGCAACCGTGATCTGCTCACCTGAGTTCTCTTTGGCGTCTTATACAAAGACCTTTCTACAGAAAAATATAAAACAAAACACCTATTCAAAATGGACATATATACCCACTTTATGACCTTTGGTAAAATGAAACTATGCAAGTTGTGACAAATTATCTAGGCAACTGGTGACCAAAATTGCTCCCAAGTGTTTTTGAGTTCCATGCCAGCTGACCAAATTCTGATGAGAAAAGATTGCCTGGTTATTTCCACTGAGTTACAGGGGACAGGATTGTATGTGACATCAGCTTCCCCCACTTGCAATCTGGATCCGTATCCCTCCTGATTAGTGAAAGCTACGAATACTAAGTATTTGTTCATGAAGCTGGAAAATGCATCTCTGGAAGACCATATTATGCATTCTACTTTCTTTAACCCAGCAATTCTGGATTAACCTATTCCAAACATCCCTTTCTTGGGACAGTGTTAAAAAGGTGCAATTGCAGATTGTCCTAGAGGAAATGGATTATCTAAACCCATTTTAGGCCTGGGCATGGCACCAAAATATTAATGGATAACATCTGGCAAAACCAAGGATAGTGTGATTCTCTTGGAGCTGCTTTATCTCTCAAGAGTCTTTGATACCATTTATCACAATATCCTTTTGGATTGCCTTTGAAGGTTGGAAACAGAGAGCACTGTTTTGCTAGAGTGTTTTTCCTCCTTACAGTGGAAGTGCTAATCATTGGTAGTGAGCGGTACATATCAAGCTGTGTGATACTACAAGACTTAATGTTCCTGAAGACGAAACCGAAGGAAAAAAAGCCTTCATTTTGTAGTTCATACAAAGATATATTATTGGAGATCCTTGCAGACCCATAGGATAAGAACTTTATTTTTTTCTGAACCTGTAATAAATGCATAGGTGCTTTAAGTGCAATGCCTTTAACTCCCTATTTAAAAGTCCAACTTGCAGATCCAGTAGAAAAAAAAATATAAAGATTCTGGAAATAATGGGAAACCAGTATTATAAATTAGGAAAGGCTCGTTAACAAGGAGGGGGGAAAGGGACTATGGATTAAAATGTGGTACCCCATCCGCCAACCTTCCGGTTACGTCCAGATGCTTCCGATTACACTTCCCATCAGTCCCAGCTGGATGGGATGGTGGGAGCTGCGTTCCAAACTCGCTACCATTCCTTGGGAATAAACCACGGGATCCAGTGCAAAATTATACTTTTGCTCAGGATGAAGCTAACGAAACGGGCAGGCAGAGGAGCCGCATTGCCCAAAGCTGGGCTGAAAGGTGCAAATAGCAAGGACAAAACTTGGGGGGCTCGCAGGCTTCTCACCCTCCGCTCTGTTTTCGCTACAGGGACTCCCACCACGTTGGGCACTCTCAAAAGCAGCTCTTCGTCTATTGCTCCGCCTCGCCGGGCTCGTTACGATCAGCTTTTCCGTTCCCGTTACCGACACCGGTTGCCGCCGTTTGTTTGCCATGGAGTAGTCCGGCCTCCATACTCCACTTAAGCCGTTTGTAAAGTCGCCATCTTTCTCAGAGTAGCGAAGGAGTAGTCGCTGATTGGCCGAATCGGATCCTGCGGAAGCGGGGGATTGGCCGCACTCGCTTTAAGAGGAAAAAAAAGAAAGAGGGGCGTGGCCTCTAAAACGCGCGCGGTTTAGTTTTAATTAAAGTTGCGGCTCTCTAGTTTTTCCACTTTGATTAAGCAGGGAATGCACGCTTAGAGAATGCTGTGAGTACAAGTAATTAGGGGCCTTAACAGAAGCTTGGTTGTCAAATCAACTGCAGAGGGGATTGCTGGTCAGCCGCGAGCACTTTGCACTTAACCAGGCTCTTGCGTTTTAGAATAGCTTTCATAAATTATACGAGAAAAATCACATCCTGCATACTCCGACTGAGAGCCTGCTGCTGTAAAGCGCTAACTTTTTAATTTAAAAACTAGTGTGCTGGATTAGAAGGATGCACACGAAATTGCACAAACTTTTGCAAACACCTCTAGAATATTATTCAACATTTTCCAAAGAATTTATTCCACTACCTAGGGCCTTCCTGCCCCCCCCCCCCATCCTGTTTAGATGGGAGTAGTTTTTAAGAAGAAATTGAGAAATAAGATGGTTTTCTAAAAAAGAACAGGGAGAACAGAATATCCAATTTTCTCCTTGCTTAAATTATTTTTCTTTTTAAAATTATGCACACCCCAAACTGGCATAATCCAGCTGTCATTCCTAAAACTCACCTATAATCAAAGTACAAAAGGGAAGTGGGTTTATGCCACGGTAACACCAGTAAATAATTCAGGACAGATAAAAGACATATTTGTAAATGATCTAGCCCCAACAATGCCTCTGTTGTCTCAGGATGGGGAATATTAATGTTCCAGGACATCTGAATGACATATGAGGAAGCCACAAATGCTGTTACAGGAGGAGCTTTTGCTGGATTGCAGATGCTGGGTTGTGATTTTTACTCTCTGAACATTATGCTGCCTGGAAAATATATGGAAGCATTTTTAGTCCATAAATGATCTCTTATTTTCATATAATTAATGACACTATTTTGAAACTTCTTTGATAGCTGTTAACTGTGAGAAGAGCATTTAAAGATTTACAGATTGCTCTTCAGGAGTGTCTGTGCATATATACACAGATCGTCCTTGCTTAATGACTGCTCTATCATTAATACAACCTTTCAAAGTTATGATGGTGCTGAAAAAGTAAATTTCTAACTAATCCTTGCACTTCGTCACAGCATCCCTTTGGTCATGTGATCGAGATTTAGGTGTTTTGCAAACAGCCTGCATTTACAGTAGTTGCAACATCCTGTGGTCACGTGATTACCATTTGCACACTTCACAGCCAGCTTCCGACAGAGTCAATGGAAAAGCCAGCAATAAAAGCACAATTCAGTCTGTTGATATTTCTCTTAATGTCTGTGTCCTTAAGTGACAGAGTTGCCAGTTCCAATTGTGTTTGTTAGGTGAAGACTATTTGTGTATCTTTCTGTCATACAGACTGCTATATTATGGAATATAAAACAATTGAAATGTCTGCACAAGATATATGATACAGGAGGAAGAGACTTGGATAACTGCAGCAGCCATAACGTATTTCTGTGAAACACTGTGAAACCATTTTAATTTATGCCACAAACTGAATGAGCCCTTGCCTCATATCATTTTCAGATGGAAGATTTAAACTGATGCTGCTACAATCATTTTGCTCTCTTTTTGGATTCTGAGAGGGCTAGGTATACATATTAATCTGAAGCTCTCCTTTTCTACACTTTTTCTCAGTTGCAATATGCCATTTAGCTATTAAGGATAACTCTCTATCCATCGATGTAGTTTCAGTTATTCCCATGCCACCTGCCCACCCCAACCCTGATGTAGAAATAACTCGGTTTTTATGAATTCTGAAGGGCTTATTAAGATTGTAGTATAAAGATGGTGTGGTAGTTGCAATTCTATTAGAGAGCAACAATGGGTTCCCCCTCACCCCACTGAATGTTAGATTTCTCAAGATAAATTCCATTTTGTCCATCTGATGAAATGAACTGTGGTCCACGAATGCTTATTTTGTTTACCTGTCATGTGCCCTCGAACCTTTCTTATGAGAAACAAATAGATTGCACTGTCAATATAAAATTGTAGTAAAATTAAAATGATATTTACTATAGAAATTAATGCAACAGTATGCAAGACTGTTGAGGAATCCTTCTTCTGGGGAGCCCCGATTTGCTTGTAAACCCGTCTTAATGTAGATGATGCAGGTTCAGCTATATGAACATTGAAGGGCCCTCTTTATTCACATTATTGTAAGAAAGAAAATGTGCTTGTTTGAGAGAAACGTGCTTGTTGGAGATTATATTAAAGTCAGCTAAACCCTATTATTGATAATATATCTTCTGAGGAGGCCTAGCTGTCACGGAAGGACAGCCATATAGAGAATGTCTGAAAAGCCTCACTGTCAACCACACAAAGAAATGTATGGGGCAAAGAGTTAATTATTACCTAAGGACAGCAGTAAAAACTCCATTAGTACTTACAGAACTTAGGAAAGTGGTCTAGCTGAAGATAATCTTATAAACTAGAAGCTAATGGTTTAGTAATGAAGAAGTGTCTATTATGTTATAATAAATGTATGTTAGCCATATATGGAATAAATGTTTGAGCTCATTTATTTGATACCAAATGTAATTTTACCATATATGGAAAACTCCATATATGGAACTCCTTTTTCTTGAAAACATATATAAGCAGTTGTGTGGGAGCTATTTGTTGTTCAGACGTCCAGGTACAAATCGGACTGAACCATTGCACAATAAATCTGTCTCTGGCTGACCCGGAATGTTGTTTGGTCCCATCATTCCATAACAGTTTTGCTTCTGCTTTGCTGCTCATGACAATGGGCTCAATCTAATTGATTTAGATTGTGATTTCTTTATTAGATTTATATCCTGCTTTTCATACAAGAGCTCAGAGGTGCATATTTATTTCTTAAGATTTTTATCCCACCTTTATTGCTTTATAAGTAACTCAAGGTGGTGTACATACACAATACTCCTTTCTCCACCTCTTTTTCCCCACAACAACTGCCTTGTGAGGTGGGTTGGGCTGAGAGAGAGTGACTGGCCCAAAATCATATAGCTGGCTTTTATGCCTAAAGTGGGACTCACCATCTCCTGATTTTTAGGCCAGCCTCTTAACCATATACCAAACAATACTGACTTTCCTGCTATCAAAAAAAATGTTTTCACTCAACAACCCTGTCTAATATGTCAGGCTGAAAGGAAATAACGTGTCCAATGTCACTCTGTGAGATTCTATGCCCAAGATTTTATTATGATATATGAACCAAAAGTGTAATTTGTTTGTTTCTGAATTAGTGAGAAAAATAGTTATTCTAGCAAACAGATACATAATTTTTATTAGGCAATTATTTGCTTTATGAGGTGAAGATTTTACCTTTTTTTTCTGATAGACACCAATCATTTTCTAGGATTGATTTTATATTAATTACTAACAATTTACTTTCTAGGGTGAAGAAAACGAAGATATGTCCAAAAGCATTAACAGACGATAGCTTGGTCTGGATGGAATTAGAGCATGAAAAGGGACCCAGGAGGTCCTGGAGGTTAAATGAAAATTTGTTCAGATATGAGGAAAATGTGAAAGAATGTAAAAAATTTATGAAAGAATTCTTTGTTATGAATATGTATAAAGGTACATCTATGGAAATGGTCTAGGATACAAGTAAAGCATATATGAGAAGTATTTTAATATATTTGAACAATAAATATAGGCGTAGACAGGAAAGAAAACGGAACTAGAAGAGGAAATAAAAAACAAAGAGCAAGCATTAATATCAAATCCAGCAGATAAGAAAATAAAAGAAGCAATTAACTTACTGCGAGGGCAATTTAATATATTAATGGCAGACCAGGTCGCAACTAGTTTGCAATATGCCAAGCATAATACTTTTTGTAATGCTAATAAACCAGGCAGATGGTTGGCATATTTGCTTAGAAAAAAACAAAAGTCACGTACTATAGAGAAAATAGACTATAAAGGTAAAGAGGTGTATCAGCAAAATATATTTAAAAAAGCATTTTTAGAATTTTATACGAAGTTGTATGCTAGTGATAAAATCCAAGGTACAGATATAGATAGATATCTATAGAAGGAGAATATTTCTATAGTTACAGAAGAACAAAGGGAAGGTTTGAACCAATTGATAACCTCTGAAGAAATTGTTTTAGCAATTAAACAATTGAAAATGGGAAAAGCCCCTGGGACAGATGGATTGACAGCTGTTTATTATAAAAGTTTGCAGACAGAAATGGTGGAACCACTTAAAGAATTATTGAACAAAATACAAACTGGAGGAAAAGTACCTCCTTCCTGGAGAACAGCATTTATTTCCTTGATTCCAAAGGAGGATCAAGACCATACTCAGCCAAAAAACTATAGACCCATATCACTTTTAAACATAGATTACAAGATTTTTACTAAAATATTAGCAAATAGGTTGATGCCAGTTGTGCAACAAATGATTCATAATGATCAAACTGGTTTTATTAATAGGAGATACATGAAAAGTAATGTAAGGCAAATAGTAAATATACTGGAGTATTTGGGAAAGAACAACCAGGTCCCTGCAGTGCTTATATTTTTAGATGCGGAGAAGGCGTTCGATCGACTGAATTGGAATTTTTTACTGAAAATAATTGAAAAGATGCAGTTTGGAGAGTATTTTATACAATCTATTAAGGCAATATATCAGCAACAAACAGCACAAGTAATAATCAATAGTAGTTTAACGGAAATTTTTAATATAGAAAAAGGAACAAGACAAGGATGTCCCTTGTTTCCATTACTGTTTATTTTGACTTTGGAACCTCTGTTGAATAAAATACGTGGCTCAGATAAAATAAGGGGAATTAAAATTAGGCACGATGATTATAGATTACGAGCATTCGCAGATGACCTGGTTGTGACTTTGACCCAACCAGTACAATTTTGTTATAGGTTATAGGTCTAATGGATATAATGAATCAATATGGACAAGTATCTGGATTTAAAATAAATGTAAGGAAAACAAAGATAATAACTAAAAATATGGTTACAAATCAAAAAGAAGAAATAAAAAGAATAACGGGATTTGAAATAGTAAAGAAGGTTAAATATTTAGGGGTTTATATTATGACGTCAAATTGTATAAATATAATTATGAAATGTTGTGGCAAAAAATACAGAAAGAGATGGAAAACTGGAAAAAATTGCAACTATTGTTGATGGGGAGAATAGCTGCAATGAAAATGAATGTCTTACCAAAGTTTTTATTCCTTTTTCAAATGATACCAATACTGAAAAAAGATGCAAATTTGAATGAATGGCAGAAGGGCATTAGTAATTTTGTGTGGGCAGGAAAGAGACCGAGAATAAAGCAAAAAATAATGCAAGATATACATGAAAGAGGAGGTCTCAAAATGCCTAATTTAAGATTGTATTATGAGGCAGCTGCCCTTTCAGCAATTAGTGATTGGATTAATTCAACTGAAGAGAGAATATTGAATATTGAGGGATATGATTTGTTATATGGGTGGCATGCATATTTATTATATGATAAAAAGGTGGACAAGAATTTTAAAAGTCATATTAAGGAATGCATTATTACATGTATGGAAAAAGTATCAATATAAATTAAATAATAAATTTCCTATATGGGCAATACCTAGACATACGATAGAGAATATAAGTGTGGAACAAAAACAAGATGTGACTACTTACAAAGAGCTTCTTATTATGGAAAGAGGTACATTGCAGTTAAAGTGTTTAGAGGTATTAAAGGAAGAAAGGATAATTCAAACTTGGTTTCAGTATGGACAGTTGTACACTAGATGGAAAGAGGATCAGAAAATTGGCATTTTGCAAAATGTGGAAAATTTGATAAAACAAATTAGGGATCAAAGTCCAATGCATATAAGAAGGTTGTACAATGCCTTGATAGAAATAGATTCAGAAACTGATCTAGTGAAGGGACTATATGATAAAATGGGCACAAAATATTGAGGAACCAATAATGATGGAAACATGGGAAAAAATATGGGTCAGAAACGCAAAATTCACCCAAGACCAAAACTTGAGAGAAAATTTTTATAAAATGTTTTATAGATGGCATTTAGATCCCAAAAAGTTAGCTTGTATGTATCCAAGTTTACAACCTACATGTTGGAGATGTAAATGTGTTGATGCAACGTATTATCATATATGGTGGACATGTAAAAAAATCAAAGCATTTTGGATTAAGATATGGTGGATTATACAAAATATCCTTAAAAAGAAGATAAAATTTACTCCACAGTTGTTTTTATTGGGTATAATTACAGATTGTACAGTTATAGAGACTAATTTGATTTTGAACTTAATAACTGCAGCCAGACTTCTGGTGGCGCAGTATTGGAAGAAGGAAGACCTACCTACTATTGAAGAATGGACATTAAAAGTAGCTAATTTGGCAGAGATGGCTAAAATCTCTGCATATTTGAAGGATCGCTCGAATGAAAGATATATATTGGAATGGAGAAGATGGATCGACTATATTCAAAATAAATATGGGACTAAAAAGTTGCAAATAGCTTATGAATGAAATATATAGGTGAATTTTTATATTCTTATATATTGGTATGTATGGGGGAGTTAAAGTGTGAGGGGGAGTTAAGAGTTTATAGTTAGTTTGTTTATGTTAGGTTATGTTTGTTAAATGCTATGCCCTGTATTTTGCTCTGGAAGTCGGCGGGGGATGGGGGGGGAAGAAGGGGGAGGAAGGGGGGGAATTTGTAAAAATGTTTTAAAACTTTTCAATTAAAAAAAATTGTATCTCACAAATTCTGTGAATTATTCTATAACAGTTACCTAAGCTAAAGTTAGTGATTTTTTTTTGATAGAAAGAAATGTATATTCTAACACTGTGATCAAATTGAACAAGATTTTAAAATAAATGATAAGTTTAGATATGAATTTGAGAAATATTATGGTTCCACTACCACCCCCAATATTTTCAGATTGCTGCAGAGCAAATTAAAGTGTAACACTTTATACACTGATCTTTATATAGTAATTAAAAATGGAAATGTCCTATTCTGATGCCACGTGCATCTCATCCATAGAAGAACAGAGGCCCCTAATGGTGGCATTGGGAAATAACACAGGCAATGCATTTAGGATCCGATATAGAAATGAAGAAATTAACAAGTGGAGATGCTTCTGAAATTTTCATATGAATTTTTACTCAGAATTGGGTTATTAATTTAATTTTTAAGAAGAGAATAGAATAGAATTCTTTATTGGCCAAGTGTAATTGGACACACAAGGAATTTGTCTTGTGCATACGCTCTCGGAGTACATAAAAGAAAAGATACAGTCGTCAAGAATCATAAGGTACAATGATAGTCATAGGGAAACAGTCAATATAAATCTTAAGGATACCAGCAACAAGGTTACAGTCATACAGTCGTATGGGTGATAGAAACAATGAGAAGATTAATAGCAATGCAGACTTAGTAACTAGTTTGACAGTGTTGAGGGAATTATTTTTTTAGCAATTTTCCTTTGGAAGGGGAAACTGATTATTTCCAAAACTTTCCATTCCTCCATTATTTATTTTGGAGCAACTGGACACTGGCCCTTCTATCCTTTCATTCACACCCTGTTATTGATGTGCTTTTGCATGCATGGGCAATTGCATATAATTGTGTGGATTAGTTGTGTTGATTTTTTTTTTTTGCACAGTGTTTTTATTCCTGAATTGGAACATAACTGCCTAGTAGGAGAAACATTCAAGTGCTATTTTGAATTGTGTTCAAAAGTTTTGGTGCAGTTATTTCAGAGGTGGGTTTCAGCAGGTTCTGACCAGTTCTGGAGAACCGACAGAGAAAATTTTGAGTAGTTCGGAGAACCGGTAGTAAAAATTCTGACTGGTGCCGCTCCCATCTATTCTCTGCCTCCCAGGTCTCACCTGATTGGGAGGAAATTGGGATTTTGCAGTAACCTTCTCCTGGCGTGGGGTGGGAATGGAGATTTTACAGTATCCTTCCCCTGCCACGCCCACGAAGCCATGCCCACCAAGCAATGCCATGCCCACCAAGCCACGCCCACAGAACCGGTAGTAAACATTTTTGAAATCCACCACTGAGTCAGTGTACTGTATACAATGTGCCTCTCTTGCCTATAATCTTCCCCTTAACTCACATACTCCAAACATGCCATGTATGTTTCCCCCAGGTCCTCCAGTGATTCTTTTTTTAAAACCTTTCCAACAACACCTTCTTGGACTCTTGGTCTGTTCTTATTTTACCTTGCTTCCCTCTCTATCTTTTTGTCTTTTTACCATTTTCCATTCACCCCTTGCCTCGCTCACTGTCAGGTAAGTAATACTGACCATACTGACTTCAATAAACATTGCCTAGCAGAGTCTGAACTAAACAATGTGCTCTGCTTATTTAGACTGAGCTGATAGATGTGCAATACATTGGCCTTCTGTCTTATGAACATTTGTGGATAATCCTCAAAGCATGTGCTAATAAAGATATCCGTACAAGGCAGTGGTGAAATCCAATTTTTTTTACTACCAGTTCTGTGGGCGTGGCTTGGTGGGCGTGGTGTGGCTTGGCAGGCGTGGCAGGGGAAGGATACTGCAAAATCTCCATTCCCACCCCACTCCAGGGGAAGGATACTGCAAAATCCCTATTCCCTCCCCACTCCTGGGGGGCGGATATTGCAAAATCTCCATTCCCACCCCACTCTGGGGCCAGACAGAGGTGGTATTTGCCGGTTCTCCGAACTACTGAAGATTTCTGCTACTGGTTCTCCGAACTGCTCAAAATTTCTGCTACCAGTTCTCCAGAACCTGTCAGAACCTGCTGGATTTCACCCCTGCTACAAGGGATTTCACTCCATTCTGCAGCATCCAGAGCCATCAGGATTGCAGGAAGAAAGTTATCATCTTGTTGCTATATATCATAACAAACCTTTCTACCAATCTGCCGCAAAAGTGCAATTAAAGAAAAGTGTTAACCCCCCCCCATGAAAAAGAGGGGGGGGCTGAAAATTCTGGGCCCTACCCCTAATGAAGTCCTAGTGTTATCACCACATCTCCAGTGAGCTTCTACAGGCTAAATAATGAAGAGGAGGCACACTCCAGCCTCAAAACTGTAGCTTATCCCTATGAGGAGGAGGTGGATGAACATGAATTAATAGGAGATGTTTCCAGATGTTCCCTGCAGCTGAGATCCAGGGCACACCGATGTCTCTAACTCCAGAATCTGATGAAATGTTTTGCCAATCCAAGCACTGAGATGTTGAAAAGGAAAATCAATTTTCTTCCTGCCAAACCTAGGGATGGGTTATCTCCTTCATGGCATGAAATAGGGCTTTATATCAAAGTGGGTGTTACCCAAGCCAAATTCTGAAATTCAATTCCCATTACATTCCTGAGAATCTCAGGAGCACAGTGAGGGCCCAAATACCGGTACTTCTTCTTGACCCTTGCTGCTCCTTTTCCATCCAATTATTCAGCAGGGTCAGGTCCATGGGGAGGTCATAGCCTCTCTTTGATATGGGTATGTTCTGGGTTGTTTATTCTGACTCCATGGTCCATGCTGAGGTTTCCCTATCAGGAGTGGCTCAGGAATTCATAGTTACCACAGCAACTACAAAGTCTATTGTGAGTTATTTCTGGCCCTACCCATTCAGCTGAATATTTATTGGTTCAATTATAGTTTTAACTAGATAATGTTAACTAGATGTCCCATTGGGTTATTGTTTCAGAGACATTTCCTTACATCAACAAAAAAAAAAACAGAATGAAGTCAGGCCAAAAAACAGTGGGAGTGAGAACAACTTCCAACTTCCTGCTAGCTTGCCTTGTGGGAAGTTCACAGCCCTACTCTTATTTTAAATTGTATAAGATTTTATTGGTGATAAGGTGTGTTTGCACCTTGTGCTTTGATATGGCCTATAGGCTAATCAAAGCTATCATTTTAAACTGTATTTTATTCCCATTTCATTTTAAATCGTATTCTATTCCAGTTTCATTTTAAATTGTATTTTATCTGATTCCATTTTAAATTTTTTTTTTTTTAGATTTTAGTAATAATTTGTGTCTGGAACACTGCACTTTGATATGGCCCAAGGGCTAATCAATAAAGTAAAGTTGAAGTTGAAGTTGGGAAGTTCACAGGGAGCATTGAAAATCTCCCTTCTTTTCCTTCTTCTTTCTTCCTTCTTTCCTGTTCCTCCCTCCCTCCCTTTCTTTCTTCCCTCTCTTTATTTCTTCCTTGTCACTATTCCTCCCTTCCTTTCTATTCCTTCCTCCTTCCCTCTTTCTCCTCTTTCCACCCTTCCTTTCTTCCCTCCCTCCTCCTTACTTTCTTCTTACTATTCCTTCCTCCCTCTTTCCCTCTCCCCTCCTTCTTTCCCTCCCTCCCTAGAATTTCAGTTGGCTTCCCCATTTACTTTGCTTGTGGGAAACTTGCAGGGGGAATGTCAGTGGGGAAGCCAGCTGGAAGTTGCAAGTCTGAGGCCAGTAAGCAGGTAAATGACTGCTGTCATGTGGAAGAGGGAGCAAGGGGGTGTGTGGGTCAAGAAGGCTGTATGGGTATGAACAAATGATGCAATGTGTGTTGCAGAGGGTACATGGGTGGCTAACATGGGTCAGGAGGATGCATGGGGGCATGAGAGATGCCATGTGATGTTAGGTAGGGCATGTGGGGAGCAGTGCAAGTCAAAAAGCATGTATGGAGGTTGTAGGGCTATGTGAGAGGTATCAGGAGGGCAGTATGGTTCGGGAAGGTTTGTGGATTTGCCCAAGAGGTGCCATGTGGATCAGAGAAGTGTGGTGGAGG
>WNWU01015672.1:0-18156 GCA_012654045.1 Ptyas mucosa | reverse complement strand
ACCAGGAAGGATGCACAGTGGGTTTTTTCTTCCCTGTTTCTTCCTCCCTTCCAGGGGTGAAATCTAAAATTTGTTACTACTGGTTCTGTGGGCTTGGTGGGTGGATGGGTAATGTGACTGGGTGGGCGTGGCCAACTAGATCTCTTGGATTCATAACCCTTTTAGTCTTATCCATCAAACCTATACTTTTCCAACAAAGTTCCTTCTCCAACTCTGTAGGCAATAAATTAATTTCCAATCGCAAATCTGATTTATTATTGCCTGTATCTGAATATCCTGTTTAGGCTGATTTATAATTATTGCTTCACGGAACCTATAATCTATATTTTAAAAAAGAGCTTATAAATTAAGAAGCATTCTTCTTTTGTAAATTTCCCATAAAACTTTTGTTGTTTGCCTTTTTACTGTAATCCAAAAACATAGACAATTCCTCTCAGTGACAATCTTCCCCAAACAGCTAACTGCAGGAAGGATTGAAATATTTTTTTCCCATCATAAAGAGTAAATAGATGCTCATGAATATTGCAAATTAACAGAAGCACAAGGGAGGAATAAGAAATTAAATATCTTTCTTTTTCTTTTTTTCTTCCTTTTTCTTTTTTTCTTCTCTTCGTTTTCTAATTTTTGTAATTGTCAAATTTGCTGTCTTCATCTTTTCTTCTAGACGTGGACATTAATATTCAGTATCAATACAATGGAGATCTTAATACCAAATTATCATTTTAAGACAAAAAATGTTTATTCTATAACAAATCCCTGGAAGTAATCTGCAGTATTTTTTATTCAGTTCTGGATGTAAAAGGTAAATAATCTGATGGTCCTTAATATTGACATTTTAAATCATAATTAACACCAATATAATATTTTACACTCTTTTATCTTCAATGGTTTAAGTTATCTAAACATCCAATGTGTTAGCAGTCTTTAGGCTATATTGTATAAATATCACTATATCAAAATAATGAACTGTGTATGTGTCTTCATTGTTTACTCCAAATAATTTCACTCACTTTCAGTTCAGGATATACTTCAGTGCATTCTGAAATTCACCTGATTTATCCATGTTCAAAATAAAACGGATCCTGATTTTGTAATTAAATGTTCTGAGATAAAACACAGTTGAGGAAATTGCTCTTAACTATCTATGAGGGTTTTTTTCTGTTTTAAATATAATCTACGTAAAACTAATTCACACATATGTACTCTATATGGAATAATAATCTGCCGCCTGAAATTATTTTCATCTTGCCAAACCTCTAGAGCAGAGGTAGTCAACTTTTTTATACCTAACGCCCACTTTTGTATCTCTGTTAGTAGTAAAATTTTCTAACCGCCCACCGGTTCCACAGTACTGGTGATTTATAAAGTAGGGACAAAACCCCTACCACCCACCATGAAAGCTGGAACGCCCACTAGTGGGCGGTAGGAACCAGGTTGACTACCACTGCTCTAGAGTATGCACAAACTCATAGAAAAAAGTAAATATGCTCCTATGTGGCAAGTTCAGGGTATGGCACCTTTTAAACTTCCCTAAAAGTAAATTATAGGCTATGTAAATTTTATTTGTCATTTTATAATCATGATTCAATGGGAAAAGAAACTGTGCAATCTAATTGCAAAATACTAGGAAGGTACATATAATCTGAAAGTCTAATCTATTTATCCATGGTTAGCAACTTGCTTGCCAGACCTGAAAATACTGACAACTTACAAATTTTTCAAGGCAATGTCAAAAGTGCTTTGGGCAAAGTCCAGTGATCGTACACTTTTTTTTTTTAATTTGGGCCATGCATGAACCACCATCCAGCTCTGCATGTGATTCTTGGGGCTGAGGGGATTGCCCTGCTCTGCTATAAATGTTCCGTGGCAAACTGTCTTCCTTTCTGCAGATTTATTGCTGTGAGTATATGCTCATTTCATGGACTTCTGCTTTCTCAGCAGCATAGGGATTTGACAAAACAGCCCATGCTTTCCTGCAGTAAGCAAACGATTTGCAAGATCAAAGCTGCAGACTACTGGCCTAGGCAGGAAAAGGAGATTAAAACCAGGCCCCAACCATGAAATGTCTCTGTGCTGAGTACAAGTTTTGTTTCATTCCTGTATAGAAAGGGAGGGGAGAATAAGCACTTTAATGTGTGGTGCTTTTAAGTGTAATAAAGAATGTTTGTGAAATACCTGAAATTTAAAAGCCATGCTATATATAGGCCAGATAGAAAGCTAGAATGTTAGCAATAGGACTAGCACTTAGAACTTGTATGCTGCTTCACGGTGCTTTACAGCCCTCTCTAAGCGGTTTACACAGTCAGCCTATTGCCCCCAACAATCTGGGTCTTCATTTTACCCACCTCCGAAGGATGGAAGGCTGAGTCAACCCTGAGCCGGTGAGCATCGAACTGCCGAACTGCTGGCAGCCGGCAGTCAGCAGAAGTAGCCTGCAGTACTACATTCCAACCACTGCGCCACCATGGCTCAGATACTGGAATAACCACCTGTGGCCCAAGCAGAGATGTGTGTACGAATGCCACATCTCTTTGCAGAAATGCAGGGAGCTGCCTTGCTTCGCACCGTTATGGCTTGCTCTCATGTCCCCCTCCAGGTGGCTTCAGATATGGGAATGGAAGGGGATCTGGTGTCCGATTTCTGACATCCATGGCCAATTGTGTATGTAGTCTTTAGGAAACCAAAGAGCCGCAGTGGCGCAGTGGTTAGAGTGCAGTACTGCAGGCTACTTCTGCTGACTGCCAGCTGCCAGCAGTTTGGCAAATCGAATCTCACCAGACCCAAGGTTGACTCAGCCTTCCATCCTTCCCAGGTGGGTAAAATGAGGACCCAGATTGTTGAGGGGCAATAGGCTGACTCTGTAAACCGTTCAGAGAGGGCTATAAAGCACTGTGAAGCGGTATATAAGTCTAAGTGCTATTGCTACTGCTATGTAAGACCCACAATAGTTTGGAAAACTGATACCAAGACCAAAAAGAATATTACTGGGTATAAATAACAATGGTTGCTTCAAAACAAATAAACACAGCTCCTTTCTGATGCCTTGTTGTCAATAGTTGTTCAGAAATGCTAAATTGATAGTTCTCACCTTATCTTCTCTAAGGTGGGAGAAAAGCCACATTGGCAAAGTGTGGTTTCCAACAGAAATGTTCCTTCTCAGACACCTTGGCTGATCGCTTTAGTTTCCCTGACTTTTCCGGAGGAGACTGGAATGACCTGCAACTTCTACCTCTTGTTCCTATCAGAGGAAAGAGTTATCAAAGCTTCCCAGGTTTGCAGTCAAATTGGTCTAGATGCTTATAGAGGTAATCCTCCCTTATTGAACTCTCATTCAGCGACAGTTTGAAATTGTATCAGCACTGAATGAGTGGGACTTATGACCAGGCCTTGAGTGGACAGAGAAAGTTGCAATTTGCTCTGGTAAATCTTCCTACACACCACATTGTGCCCTCCTTCTCTTAACTTCCCTGTGCTTGCACCCACTGCACTACCATGTCCTCTTTCCTTCGACTTCCCTGAGCTCAAATCCTGCTTGCACTGCCACCAGTGGTGGGTTCCTCCTGGTTCGACCTCGTTCTCCCGAGCCGGTAGTGGTGACGATACGATGTCACCGAACCGGTTCTGCCCCCCACCCGCCCCCCGCGTTATTCTTACCTTTTATTTGGCCCCACCCCCAATCTTGCTGCCTCCTGAGTCCCAGCTGATGGCTAGAGGGAAAAAAACTGTTTAAACAAATTAAATTAATTAAATTAAATTAATTAAATTAAACTCTTGCCGCGGGGCTTCAAAGGGCCGCCCTATAGTGATCAGTGTTAAAAGAAAACAAATGAGTAGACCAGTGCCTGCAAAAATACATGAGTATATCAATGCCTGCAAAAATAAATGGGTAGACCAGTGCCTGCAAAATACATGAGTAGATCAGTGCCTGAAAAAATAAATGGGTAGATTGGTACAGCTCTGCAAGCAGTTAAAAGCCTGGTAGACCAGTACCTCTGCTAAATCCTAAATAACTGTCACATGACCATCAAGTCATGCCCACAAAATAAGCCACGCCCACAGAACCGGTAGTAAAAAAATTTAGAACCCACCCGACTGCCACGTGAGCCTCCGTCCCTCAGGTGCCCTGCACTTGTACCTGCTTGCACCATGCCATGCTCTCCTTCCCTTAGCTTCCCTGCACTCAAATGTGCTCACACCACAGTGCACACTCCTTGCTTCCCTGCACTTATACATGTCCGCACTGTACCATGCTTTTCTTCCCTCGGTTTCTCTGCACTCATACATGCTTGTGCTGCATTGCACTCTCCTTCCTTCAGCCTTCTTGCAGTTGTGCATGCTAACACTGACCCACACTCTCCTCTCCTTGGCCTCCCTGAATTCACTGTACACTGGAGCATCCCCTCTCCTAACTCATTTGTGGCCTGGGCCAGGTTTTCCAGGACCTCTTATATCTCTTTGGGGCAGTGGTGAAATCTAAAATTTGTTACTTCCGGTTCTGTGGGCATGGCTTGGTGGGGGGAGTAATGTGACTGGGTGGGCGTGGCCTTTTTTTTTTTACTTTTAAAACCATTTTTTCTACAACCTCTTTGTCGAAGAGGTTGTAAAAAAATGCTTTCAAAAGGCTCTGAGGATCCCAGCTGAGTTGCCTGATCGGTAGAGGCTTTTTTTCTTTTAAATGCCTCTGACAATCAGGCAACTCAGCTTGGATCATCAGAGGCATTTAAAAGAAGAAAAGAAAGCCTCTGCTGATCAGGCAACTCAGCTTGGATCGTCAAAGGCATTTAAAAGAAAAAAATGCTTTTTTTCGCTCTTCGCTCTGAAGAGGTTATAGAAAAAATGCTTTTAAAAGTTTTTTTAAAAAAGCCTCTGATGATAGTGCGGCTCAGCTGGGCATAGGGGGAGAGGGATTTTTGCTACTGGTTCTCCGAACCACCCGCCTCCATCGCTACCAGATCAGGTGATCCCGGTCTGAACCGGGAGCATTTCACCCCTGCTTTGAGGTATTCCTGCACGCCTTACCTGGGATTCGAAGCACTTCCTCCTTAACAACCCACATATCTTGGGATTATGATGGCAACTGGGATTGCCTGGATTGTCATCCCTAAGCAAAGCAGTCATGTGACATCGTGTTTTACAACCGCATCACTTAGCAATGGCAATCCTGATCCAATTGCCGTCCTATTCTGAGGACTACCTGTACATGGCAAGAAAATAACATGAAAAATGAATGCAGTGAAAGAGTTCAATCTTTCAGACATAATACTTGTGAACCTCCTTCTCTTTCTTTCTTTCTATGTAGTTAGGAATTTCAGTAAGTGTGAAAGCTTATATGTCCCCCCTCCCCGAGGTATTTTCGAAACAGGTATTTTCACAATATTTTCATGCTATAAAGATGATTTCATGTAATTATCATTATCGCTATAATCCGCCGAAGACTTGATCGGGCATGGGCCACCCAGAATACAAAGGGATTTACATCAGGGGAAGTGTGATTTCATTGCAAATCTGCTGACTGCTTATATGAGATTCGTAAGCTTTTTAATTTAATACGCTTCTCCTTGCCTTTTGTTCTTTTATCTTGAGGGTGAGCGTTCTCTGTATGAGAGAGGCTTGCTAGTAGGTATTTTGTATGATATGGCTATTGTGTTTGTCTGGCCATTCCCTGTGAAAAGCTGACTTGTTACAGCTTCTCTTGTTTCTGCTTTATACCTTGAGCCATTTATACCAGCAATGTGGAGCATCTTGCAGAATCCAATAACTGCAGCTTATTTGAAGATGAAAGCCTTGTCTCTCCTTTAAAATCCTAGAAAATGAAAGCCTGTTTTCATTGTCAAAAAGATAAAACTATACATCTTGATCAGTGGTGAAATCTGAGCCAGTTTTTTGTTTTTTTTAAATTTGATTTATATGCCGCCCTTCTCCGGAGACTCAGGGCAGCTTACAATGCGTTAAGCAATAGCCTTCATACTTTTGTATATTTATACAAAGTCAGCTTATTGCCCCCACAATCTGGGTCCTCAATTTACCTACCTTAGAAAGGATGGAAGGCTGAGTCAACCTTGGGCCTGGTGGGATTTGAACTTGCAGTAATTGCAGGTAGCTACTGGTTCGCTGGCTGCGCATGCACGCTGTGCGCCAAGCGAGTTCTGTGCATGTGCATGCGCTGTACACGCCAAAAGAAGGCTTGGGAAGGTAAGTAGAATAGCTGGGGGGGGGGAATCAGCTGTGGCACGTGAGCTTGGGAACCTTTTAAAAAACTTTTTAAAAGCATTTTTTACTACCAGTTCTCCGGAACCGGTAGTTAAAAAATGCTTTAAAAAGGTTAAAAAAAGGTTCTGACAATCACAGCTGCAGCGCACGATCGTCGGAACCTTTATTTATTTTTTTACTTTTTAAAAGCATTTTGTACTACCGGTTCTAGGGAACCGGTAGTAAAAAATGTTTAAAAAGTAAAAAAAAAAAAAAAAAGTTCCGAAGATCAGCTGAGCGACACACGATCGTCGGAACTTTTTTTTTTTTTTTTTTTTTACTTTTTAAGCATTTTTTTTACTACCGGTTCTCTGGAACTGGTAGTTAAAAATGCTTTAAAAAGTTTTTTTAAAAGTTCCGACGATTGTGCGGCGTTCAGCTAATCTTCGGGGCTTTCTTTTTTACTTTTTTACTACCGGTTCGGCAAACCAGTAGCATTTTTTATACCGGTTTGGGCGAACCAGCCCGAACTGGTAGCATTTTTTATACCGGTTTGGGCGAACCAGCCCGAACTGGTAGCATTTCACCTGTGATTTTGACACAAAATGTGCCTCTTTGAAATTTCTACCCATCAGATCTCCTTAGACGTGTCCACCAGCTTAAGGGCAGAGGTGTCAGCCTTGGCAACATGATGGATGAAGAGTTGAAATGCAATCCCTGCCTCCTTCTGTATTTTTTGTTAATAACAATCTTATTAAAAATTATGATTATAATCATAAAAAATTAAAAGAAAAAAGAGCTTGAGTGGTGTAGGAGGCTAATGCCTCCTACTAAGGCAGCATTTAACATCCAGCTGCCTGCAATTACTGTGAGTTCAATTCTCACCAGGCTCAAGGTTGACTCAGCCTTCCATCCTTTCTAAGGTGGGTAAAATGAGGACCTGGTTTGTGGGGGCAATAAGCTGACTTTGTATAAAATATACAAAAGTATGAAGGCTGTTGCTTAACGCATTGTAAGCTGCCCTGAGTCTCCGGAGAAGGGCGGCATATAAATAAATTTTTTTTAAAAAGACATATAAAGAAGTGACTTCCCCCTTCTTCACAGTAATAAATAAATTTAGTAATTTATCACTTTGTAAAATACAGTAAATCATCTCTTCTTCCCATATGCCATCTCTTATCTATAAATAAATCCATATAGCCCATGTTGTTTCAGTCCTGATGTCAGCAAAAGTCCATTGAAGATTACCAGAGATAACGTATCTATCATAAATTAAGGCAAATATACGTGTCCCAGGATAATGTTGCAGGATCCAATCTGGTTCAGTCACCAGGACCAAAGGTTTAGTCTTCCGAGTTTTCGGATTCATGCTGGAGCCCATCCTCAGGGATCATTGCAAAAAAGGCATTAAGAGTTGTCAATCTTATTTTATGAGGTTTTCTTTCTGGTAACGCTTCAAACTAGGGCATATAAAACCTTTGCGAGACCTATACTTGAATACTGTTCACTTGCCTGGAACCCTCACTGTATTTCAGACATCAATACATTAGAGAGGGTCCAGAGATATTTTACTAGAAGAGTACTCAAATCTTCTGCTTGAAATAAAATTCCCTATACCATCATATACCACAACTTGAAATTTTAGGTCTGGATAGCCTCAAACTACACCGTCTATGTTCCGACTTATGCCTAGTTCATAAGAATATTTGCCAAAAATTCCTACCTGTAAATGAACACAATTTCAACCGTAATAACGGTCCTGGTGGCACAGTGGACTAATTCACAGCTTATTAAGATCAGCTGCTTGCAATTACTGCAAGTTCAAATCCCACCAGGCTCAAGGTTGACTCAGCCTTCCATCCTTTCTAAGGTACGTGAGGACCCAGATTGTGGGGGCAATAAGCTGACTTTGTATAAATATACAAAAGTATGAAGGCTATTGTTTAACGCACTGTAAGCCGCCCTGAGTCGCCGGAGAAGGGCGGCATATAAATCAAATTTAAAAAAAATAAAATAAAAAAAATAACACAAGGGCTATCAATAGATTCAAACTCAATGTAATTTGCTCTATTTTTGATTGTAGGAAATATGACTTCTGAAATAGAGTAGTAAATGTCTGGAACACTCTACCTGATCCTGTTGTTAGTCTCACTAATCCCCATACCTTTTACCTTAAACTGTGTACCGTGGACCTTTCATGTTTCTTAAGAGGTCCCTAAGGGGGCACGCATAAGTGCACCAGCGTGCCTACTGTCCCTGTCCTACTGTCCCCATTTATATGTACTCATTTTATGTGTTTATGGCTATGTTTTGCCTATTTATATCCTTTTATTTGTACCAATTTTTTTCATGTGTCCATGTCTATGTCTATACTGTTACTTGTTTCCTTGTACTTGTTGATAAATAACAAACAAACAAACAGACAAATAAATATAAATGTCTTTCTTTCTTTCTCTCTTTCTTTCTACTGGAATGTCACATTCTGGAGAGAGAGAAGTTCCCTGAGGATAGGTTTCAGCACGAGTTCGGAAAGCTCGGAAAACTACACCTCTGGTCCCGGTGATCGAACCAGATTGAATCCTTCAATATATCTATTTTAATCTTGATCAAATAAATGAAATTTATATTCTTCCTTTTACGTCTAACAATCTTGGTTTTTAGTCCTTTTCAAGTAATATCATACAACTTGATTTTTTTTTTCATTTTTCACCACTGGGCCACCATGTCACCCTAATTAATTATAGGAAGTAATTAACTTCCTATAATGTTGAAATGAATAGATGAAGGTGGGGGAAAATACTTAGAAAGAAGGTGTGAATGGATATAGTATCATATCAGCTGTAGAGTAATATGGAAATGAAACTTGTTTTGTCCCTCCATCCTCCTTCCAAAATAACAAAATGTTGATTCAATAGAATCCTCACATACCATTTGATACTTTCTAATTCTGCCAGACAGACATTTTTCTTTCTGGAACAATGTTATGTGCATTCTAGAGGTCTGCATACTTTGAGACTGATCCAGAAATGTTTTGGGACTTGAAAAAAGGCTGTAGCTGCTACTTTAAATCTGGCATTAATTTTAATGAATGGATTCTAAGATTTTAATGAAGAATCTAAAGCAGTGATGGCTAACCTTTTTGCCACCGTGTGCCAAAAGCAGGGGGAGCGGGGGGGTCGCGAGTGCGTGTGCCCACATCCATAATTCAATGCGCCCCGCCCTCCCGCGCATGTGCACGTGACCCCCCTACACTTCCCCCTGCTTTTGGCACACGATGGCACGGTGGGCCCAGTAGGCCCATTTTCCCCCCTCCTCAGACTCCAGAGGCTTTCTAGGAACCTGGGGAGGGCAAAAACAGCCTTCCCCATCCCCCTAGAGGCCAGAAACAGCCAGTTTCCCGACTTCCGGTGGGACCGGAAGGCCTGAAAATCAGTTGTCTGGGGCGCGCATGTGCGCTGGAGCTGAGCTAGGGCAACATTCGTGTGCCCACCAATATGGCTCCACGTGCCACCTGTGGCACCCGTGCCATAGGTTTGCCATCACGGATCTAAAGTGTCTTCTCTGTATTTGTGTGAAAACCTGAAAGGAGTCAGGTTGTTTGAACATCAAGGAGCTGTAATGGTCATGTGGGTGCAAAGCACTTCTGAACTGTTTTTGAAGTGTCTACTGCCTATATATATTATTTTGTACAGTAGACATACAGTAACTTATGAAGAGAAAACAAATATTCGGCTCGTTTGTGTATTGATGCATTGTTATCAAGTGCTGGAAGGCAAAACAATTGGCTGTATAATTCTTCAGCCTGCAGACTTGATGGAAATTTGGTAACCGGATCTGGGGAGCCTGTAACAGAGTCTCTGCATCTCGTTTGGCTATTGAGTCACTAATTTGTATCTAATGTTGCTGCCAAATGTGCAAAGGCAGGACTTGTAGGTCCCAGGGATGAAATTGGTTGTGGGAGAGAAGAGCATTACGGAAGTTTCCCAAGAGATTTTTCTATTTCCTTTTGATTCTATAATTTCTCTCGGTGAGGAATAAAAAGGAAGCAAGTCAGGACAAAGTCCTCAGGCTTAGCAGATAATTATGCAGACAAACATAACAATTACAAAGATTTCCCTCTGAACCACACACACAGTTTTGATCCCATGAATGTCATAAGGGTTGGGTGGAGATACTGGAGAAGAGCAGTTGCAGAACCAGCATAATCACCAGAAAAGGCAACTTGCTCTCATTTACGGTTGGTTATTTCTTGGTTCTTCAGGCCAGCTTGGGGAACATCTAGTACAGTGATGGCTAACCTTTTCCAGACCGAGTGCCCAAAGTGCGCTTGAACCCCCAAAATGCAATGCGTGTGCAACCCCCGTGCATGCGCTCCACCCCCATGCATGCACATAATAACCCCCGCACATGCCCCCCATCCATGCACGCACCCCCTGCATGCAATCCGCACATGCCCCACCCCCTGCGCATGTGCATCAGACATCCGATGACCAGTTGGCTGGCGGGAGGCACGCGCGGATTGCGGTGGAACTGAACTAGCATGACGGCTCACGTGCCCATAGAGAGGGCACTGCATGCCACCTGTGGTACATGTGCCATAGGTTCACCATCATGGATCTAGTATGTGACATTACATATGTAGCAAGAGAGAGCTGATCAGATCTCCTGATGCTTTGAAGGAGATGTTGGGGATCTTGATATATATACAAAAAAAGACAGGGCTTTGATCATGCTCCTGTGACTTTTTTGACCCCCTTGCCCCCATCCCGGTGCCGGTTCCTTATTGTATTGGATGGATATGTATTGTTTGGGTGGTGCTATATTGATTGTACAGTAATAATTCTTTTGCCTGAACCGTACCCTTGTCTTCCATTTGATGTTCCTGTGATTCTGTATTAAGCTTACAATGATTATTACATCAAAATAGTAATTAATATGCATTTCTTCCTCTCTTCCTGTCCTTGTTCAGTAATAGAATATTAGTTGAATTGATTAAAGGTTCCCCCTCACACATATGTGCTAGTCATTCCTGACTCTAAGGGGCAGTGCTCATCTCTGTTTCAAAGCCGAAAAGCCAGCGCGGTCCGAAGACGTCTCCGTGGTCGTGTGGCTGACATGACTCAATGCCAAAGGCGCACGTTACCTTCCCACCAAAGGTAGTCCCTATTTTCCTACTTGCATTTTTTACGTGCTTTCAAACTGCTAGGTTAGCAGAAGGTGGGACAAGTAATGGGAGCTCACCCTGTTTATGCGGCACTAAGGATTCAAATTGCCAACCTTTCGATTGACAAGCTCAGCGTCTTAGCCACTGAGCCACCACGTCCCTTTAGTTGAATTGATTAGCTTTGCATACTCTCTACTGAATGTTGGATCACAATATACAGCCCTGACTATCATTATTATTAGTTTTAGGAAACAAACTATCTTTCAGGCTAATGTGTTTGTTTCTAATCCTGTGTGTGTCCCTCTCAGCGACAGAAATATAGTAATCTCAGTATGTTTTGAAAATAAGGTATGATAAGAACAAAGAGCCTGGCTGGTGTCAATCAGGAGTCTAGAGGTTATAGACCAGGAGTGTCAAACTGGCAGCCAGTGGACCAGATGCTTCACATGCAGGCCACACCCACCCCAGCACCACAAAGGGAAAAATGTTGCGATATGTCACATGACAGCAACATGACACCGCGGGTATAGACCTTCACAATGTCAGGATGTAACATCCCTCTCAGCCAATCACACAGATCCAGAAGTTGGAACGTTACCCAAAGGAGCCAATTCTAAGCTGAACTGCGTGTGGGGAGATCCAGTTCAGAGTAGCTAAACAACCAAAGTCAGAATGGACAAGATCTAATCAGTACCAGGGGGCCAATGATGAATTTTGATGCCATGTTACTACCAGTCTACCATTTACATCTTGACATGGCTTCTCAAAAAGACCTCCTGCACTTTCTTGTTTCTTTGTCTATTACTCTTCCTCTCCTAAATAAGGCTAAAGGCTTGTTGGATACAGAGCAGAACTGGCTATATAACTCCCATATCTGCATCAATTGATCCTTATGCTTGTATTTTTTTTTAATATTGCTCACGTCTTATACATTAGCCAATCTTATCTGGCGAAGCCTTGCAAAATTCTTTAAGCAAACAGAGAAAACAGTAAATGAATGCGTTCTTATCTTGTGTTTTACCTTGTAAAATTGCATCAAGGTAATTACAGAGGAAGTGACTTACTTTATGAATGTGTTACTATGGATGCATGAGTGAATAACAGAATAACAGAGTTGGAAGGGACCTTGGGGGTCTTCTAATCCAAGCCTCTGCTCAAGCAGGAGACTCTGTTTCCTTGTCTGTTTCAGACAAGTGGTTGAGTGATCTACGAGACAGTGATTACCTGGATATGAGTTTTGGATCCTAAGAGTAACAGTTTTATGGGATCTTGCATGTGTATTATTAACAGAGAGCACCTAGTGTGAATGAAGTTGAGCTGTCCCAGCTCTTCAAGTTAAGAGAGAAAGACAAATGGCTGTCTGTGTAAATCTGATAGGTATAATTTAAGATACAATACTATGGCCTTAGAGCCATGATGGCGAACCTTATGAAACACGTTGCCCTAGCTCAGCTCCAGCGTGCATGTGCGCGCCAGCCAGCTGATTTTCGGGCCTTCGGGGGCCACCGGAAGTCGGGAAACAGGCTGTTTCCAGCTTCCAGAGGACCTCCAGGGGTGGGGGGGAGGCCGTTTTCGCCCTCCCCAGGCTCCTAGAAAGCCTCTGAAGCCCGACGAGGGTGAAAAACGGGCCTACTGGACCCACCATGCCATCATGTGCCAAAAGCATGGGGAGCACGGGGGGGGGGGGGAATATGTGTCATGCACAGATGCACAGGGGGCGGAGCGCGCTGAATTATGGGTGTGGGCATGTGTGCGCACAAACCCCCTGTGCTCCCCCCGCTTTTGACACGCGACAGCAAAAAGGTTAGGCATAGAATTTTTATTTTTCTAACCTCCTAGGATAAAAGAAGATACAGTGTCTTCCCTTAAATACAGAAAGATGATCTTTGATCATTGATCATCAAACATTGATGCTTCTTCCATTGTAGAATTTAGTGAGGTAAAGTACAGTAAAAGGAGAAAGAGAAAGGATGCATCCCATAGATCAGTGGCCGTGGCACACAACCTCTTGGAGACCAGGGACCGGTTCTGTGGAGAGAGGTTTTTCTATGGACTGAAGGAACATGATTTCACATGCTGCCTTCATCCCACGGATGGGATTTCACTTGTTTGTGTGGCCTCGTTTCTGGCATGCCACGGAGTGGTGCCGATCCACACACTGGGGGTTGGGAACCCCTGCCATAGATGCACCTGAGAAAGGTTGGAAAAGGCTTCTCAACCTTTCAGGTAGTCTGACATGAGCTGCTGATAAATCCATGTCCTGGAACAGATGTTAAGCCAGAAACATCATCATCATCTCAGATGAGATGAGATGAGAAAAAGAAGAAGTGCAAATATTGCTGCTCTTATCTCTCTCGCAACTTCCAGACTGAAGTGGGCAGAGCTTACGGTTAGGCACAAACTCTCTGCATTATCAGGGAGGGTGGTTCAGTTGGATGGGCAGAACTGTGCATTGAGAAAGTTTAGCCTGACTTTAACTATACTGAGACACAAGGATGAAATCCAGCAGGTTCTGACAGGTTCTGGAGAACCGGTAGGGGAAATTTTGAGCAGTTCGGAGTACCGGTAGTGGAAATTTTGAGTAGTTTGGAAAACCGGCAAATACCACCTCTGGCTGGCCCCAGAGTGCGGAGGGAATGGGGATTTTGTAATATCCTTCCCCCAGGAGTGGGGTGGGAATGGAGATTTTGCAATATCCTTCCCCTGCCACATTCACCAAGCCACACCACACCCACCAAGCCATGCCCACAGAACCGGTAGTAAAAATATTTGGATTTCACCACTGCTGAGACGGTGCCATTTTGTAGTTGCTATTTCCACCTGATTGGGAGAAATTCTTCACCAGTTTCTTCTTTAAAGTCTACAGCTCTTAACTCTAGTGCAATTTACTGTCCCTTGTGGATGTCCTGTTCATTAGTCTTCCTAGGACAAGGAGAGGAGAAACACGACGCCCTAAATCTTTAATCTCATTCAATAATCTCAAACATTAAGACTTATTTCTAAACACTGAGCTTATTTCCAATCCTACGGGGAAAATACAGAAAAATACAAAGTTTACAACAGCTTTCTCACCTCAACCCACAGACAAGCTGTAGCATTGAAGACATTGTGTGGCGTACAAAGAAGCAGGGTAAGGTGGGTGCGACATAGATAGATAAAAAGATACACAGCATGGAAGCTGGGAGCCAGGAAAATCTTTCTCCTTTGCTCATGATATCGGAATGCAAGATCAAACGCTGAAATAAATGCGGGAAGATCCAGGATTAATAAAAGAAAACCCTTCTTTACAGTACATAGTTATTAAAGAATACAGCTGCCAGAAGATGTAACAAAGGTTCCCACTTTAGATGGTTTTTATGTGGTCTAGACCAGGGGTCTGCAACCTTAAACACTCAAAGATCCATTTAGACCCATTTCCCACAGAAAAGAAAACACCAGGAGCCACAAAACCTTTCCCGTGCCTGACTATTTCTTGAGCAGCCACAAAACTAGCATATGTAGTTGAATTAAACATTTTGTTTTCTTCTGAAACTTTACTGTTCATTATTGTATATTTGTAAATAATAAAATAACTTTTTGAACCTGAAGTTGTATTGACCAAATAACTTCCTCATAGAACCGAATGAGCACAACCATCAATATATATCTGACAATTAACACTGGCCTGACTTCTTCCCTGGGAGGAAAGAGGTCTTATTAAGCATGGTAAAGTAATGCTTATTTGGAAGAGCCTGCAGGCTGATGTTTTGACACAATAGGTTCGATGTATTTAATATTTTCCAGCCTTGCGTCTTTCTTACTGTGTTCTAGGCATCAGACAGTATTTTGTCTTCTTGCTTGATAAATCATAATTGAAAGACCAGGTTAGGGACAAAAATATATCTATGTGGATGTTAAGTGTTGGCAGCACATAATCAATCAGTTTGATAAAGTCAGCCAAGTATTTTACAGCATTTGAAATGTGCAAACATTATCTAATGATTTAACATGTTGTCCAGATCCTAAGTAAGACAGATTTTGATGCAAAATGTCAATACAGTCATTATGTGAATTCTGTCAACCTGCTAGCTATGAAATGCCAAGATTGGGATGATCATATCTTACTTGATTGGTTGTAACAAAATCAAATATAATCCATGTGAAATGTCAGCTCTAGTATAAGGCGGGTGAAGTACCTTTTGTGGTCATCCTTGAAAGATATTGGGTGTGCACACTTTTCTCTCCATTAGTTGTGGTAAAACTATAATTGGTGTGTGTACCAATTATACACTGAATACTAGTGGTGGTATTCAGCAGGTTCTATCCGGTTCAGGCGAATTGGTATCAGCGGCTGCAGGAGGCTCCGCCCACCTGTTATGGAATGATGGGACCAAATAACATTCCGGGTCAACCAGAGCCAGTTTATTATTGCGCAAGGTTCAGAGCAGATTCATACCTGAAAGTCTGAACAACCAAGAGCTTTGACACAACTGCTTATATATGTTTTCAAGACAAAGGAGTTGGTGATCTAATACATTTTCCATATATGGTAAAATTACATTTGGTATCAAATACATGAGCTCATACATTTATTCCATATATGGCTAACATACATTTGTTATAATATAACGGACACTTCCTCATTACTAAACCATTAGCTTCTAGTTTATAAGATTATTTTCAGCTGAACCACTTTCCTAAGTTTTGTAAGTACTAATGGAGTTTTTACTGCTGTCCTTAGGTAATAATTAACTCTTTGCCCCATACATGTTTTTGTGTGGATGACAGTGAAGCTTTTCAGACATTCTCTATATGGCTGTCTTTCCGTGACAGCTAGGCCTCATCAGAAGATATATTACCAATAATGGGGTTTAACTGCCTTTAATATACTTTCCAGCAAACACATTTCTCTCAAACAAGCACATTTTCTTTCTTACAATACTGTGAATAAAGAGGGCCCTTCAGTGGTCATCTAACTGAACCCACATTATTTACATTACACCTGCCCAGTCGTCATCACATCCCGTTTTTGACACTCTGCCCATGTGCGTGCTCACATTTGTGAACTGATAGTGAAGGCAAGTGCATACCACCCCTGAAATTCACCCTCTATATTTAAAGAATGTTTGAAGTTTGTTTATGGCGCAGGAAATCTAATAATAATTTTGAGGCAGTAAAATAATAATAAAAAGATAAAATGACCTAAATCTGACAAGATCACTAAATCTCATATTAGAAATTACATGCAGGTTCTTGTGAGATCCCATGTGAGATGTGGTAATTTTGCAAGCTTTTTGGCCGTTTTATTATTATCTTTTAATTGTATGAATCTACATATGGTATTTGGAGATCCTGCAGATACCCTGCCAACATGCAGCACCGTATTGCCTCCCTTGCTTTTCTATTAACCTACTTCATGGGACTGTTGTGAGGATGAGCAAGAGGAAGGGAAAGAGCCATGAGTATGTGATCAAATTCAATGGCGTCAATGGTATTTAAGTAGCTCCCATAAATAATGTGACAATTTTGATTTAACAGATAACAGATTAACAGAGCTGGAAGGGACCTAGTCCATCTAGTCCAACCCCCCCCCCCCCACTCAAGCAGGAGACCCTACTATTTCTGACAAATGGCAGTCCAATCTTTTCTTGAAAGTCTGAAGTGATGAAGCTCCCACAACTTCCGAAGGCAACTTCTGTTCCGTTGATTGATTGTTCTCACTGTCAGAAAGTTCCTCCTTATTTCTAGGTTGAATCTCTCCTTGGTCAGTTTCCATCCATTATTCCTTGTCTGGCCTTCAAGTGCTTTGGAAAACAGCTTGACCCCCTCCTCTCTGTGGCAGCCCCTCAAATATTGGAACACTGCTATCATGTCTCCCCTGGTCCTTCTCTTTACTAGACTAGCCATGCCCATTTCCTGTAGAGAAACCCCAATTTCTCTCCCATCCTAACAGTAAAATTTTATTAGCAGACAATAGCTAAAAATTCACAGTGGGACAATGATACATTTTACTGATTAACTGATTTTCCTTCAAAAAGAGATGGTGTTTGCTTTTCTCTCGAAAAGCTTGGAAACTTCATCCATTGCTAAATAATATGTAAAAGAGGGTTTTGATACAATCATAATACAGAACAGACTAAGTCATTCAATATAGCTCTGGCCATTCAATCTCAAGCAGTTTTCTTCTAATTCCTGCATTCACTGCTACTGTATGTCTTGGGACTCTCCTTTACTCAAACTTTCTTGTCTCTCACTGTTAGAAAAACTTGCAAGTGCCTCTAAGTACGGTATGTCTCTCTGTGTGAATATGTTTGGTGTACATGTATATGTGTTTCCTCATTAAGTGTTGTACCAGTGGTGAAATCCAAATATTTTTACTACCAGTTCTGTGGGCGTGGTTTGGTGGGTATGGTGTGGCTTGGTGGGTGTGGCAGGGGAAGGATACTGCAAAATCCCCATTCCCTCCCCACTCCTGGGGGAAGGATATTGCAAAATCTCCATTCCCACCCCACTCTGGGGCCAGCCAGAGGTGGTATTTGCCCGTTTTCCGAACTACTCAAAATTTTCTCTACCGGTTCTCTGAACTACTCAAAATTTCCGCTACCGGTTCTCCAGAACCTGTCAGAACCTGCTGGATTTCACCCGTGTTGTACCTTATGATTCTTGAAGAGCGTATCTTGTCTTTTTATGTACACTGAGAGCATATGTACCAAAGACAAATTCCTTGTGTGTCCAATCACACTTGGCCAATAAAGAATTCTATTCTGTTCTGTTCTGTTCTATTCTATTCTATTCTATTCTATTCTATTCTATTCTATTCTATT
>WNWU01015657.1:0-25856 GCA_012654045.1 Ptyas mucosa | reverse complement strand
ACAGCTGATTGGGGGTATTCCGGGAGGCCGATCCACCCACCAATCAGATTTTTTCTTATTTTCCTCCCCAAAAACTAAGGTGCATCTTATACTCTGGTGCGTCTTATACTCCGAAAAATACGGGTATGTTTATTGACTGCTAGTATGATCATCATTTAAAGACTACTGCTTATTTGAATTTTGGACATGCCCCAAAGAAAAGGACACTTACTTCACGAAGGCCAAAGATATATTTGAACACGGATGCTGCTTGTATTACTAGATGCAAGGAACATCAGCCTTAAAAATAGGTGGAACTGACCTACATTGGGAAATCAAACAGGAGATGTACTTTTTTTCTGATTTTATCCCCTCCCTTTCTTGTACTGCCACAGGCACCTTACAATAAATATTTGAACCAAATTTTGAAGCTAGGAAAGATTGCTGAAATAATAAGGAAACAAAGCACATAGTGACAATTATACAGATTTTCAGAGATGGAGTTGAAAACTTTCATACCTGCATAATGCTCCTCAGGCTTGGTGCCTCGGAGCATGTGCAAAGTGCATCAACTCCCACTCTTTTATTATTTTTACATTGGATTGCTGTCCTCCTTTCTGCTAATCATTAGCTTCATCACATGCCAGATCAATTGTAACCTGCAATATCTTGTACACATATCTTAACTTAATTCTAAGTTACATGAAGTAGTTATGGTGACACCTAAGAAACAGAACCAGTAATCTGTGTCAATCACGGGCATTCCTGAGTGCACCTAGTGTGCAATTACATCTGTTACACATCTTAATTATTTTCACCTGGTTCAGTAAGGAACCCCCTGGTACTCGCTCAGCCTCTCTCACCTTCGTTGATCTAGATACGCTACATATACATAATCAGACTGGAATTCTTCTTTCTCATAGCCTTGAGGATATGCTTCTTAAAACAAGCCGTTATGAAATCCCCCATCTTTACAGCCGTCTTATCTCTGTCAAGAATGGCTCACCTGCCCTGCCTTGGCCTCTGAGCTAATCTCCAATCATTTAAGCTTTATTGTATTAAATACAATAAAGGGAAATTGCTGGAGGCGAGCTGGTTGATTGCTTGTATATGTGGGCTGCCTTCTATGCTGGTTTCTAACCCTTCTTTTTTTCCATTTTATGTTGCATTAAAGGGTTTCCTTATTCTTATCCAATTCAAGTGCTAGAATTAAAAGCACTACTGGCAGAGGTAATTTGCTGTCCTTTCTCATTGTGTCCAGTTCTCTATCCCAAAGGTACTTTTTCAAGAGGCAACTGGACATTCTGTTTTTGTTTTGAAGATGTTTCTCTTCTCATCCAAGAAGCTTCTTCAAATTTCTTAGTTTTGCAAATCGTGTATTAATCCTGTGAACTTTACCAATCTCTGCCTCAACATCACTTTCCTCCCAATCCAGGAAATTAAACAAAGACTTATCAATATTTTCTCTGATATCCTCTCAATGTTCTTTTGGATTCACTCAAAATTATTTTTCTCTTAGTTCCAGTAATGCCAAATTGTCCAAATCTTTCTCCATCTCTCTATTCATAACTTTTGTTTTACTTTCCAAATCTTCCACCTTGTCATTAATTTATTTTAGCTCTTCAGTTAATTGTCATACAGATTCTTCAATCTTCTTAATTTCCTCTTTCATGCCCATTTTAATTCCTGCAAATCCTTCTCCCATTTCCTTTTTAAAAGCATCCAAACAATTGGCATCCGTCCATTGAAGTTATCTTCTTGCCAAATCCTCAAACATTTTCTGTAATAAATCTGCTAAAATGCCCTTATCTGTATGGCTGTAATGAACCTCTCCTTCCTTCTCCTAATTTTGCTTCTTTTCTTCTACTTGCTATATGAGAAAGTGAAAGTATGTGAATTACTAGGGTGAAGGTAAAAGATAAGCTTTTCCTTTTTTCTGTTTGGCTTTTCTCTATTTAACCATTTAGTCCCAATTAGCTCTCTGTAGTTACATTATACTATCTGGCTCATACTATCCTGTTTGTTTTATAAAATCCAACAATCTACTTTCTTTAATAATCAACAATCAGCATTCCCACTAAGGTCCTTTTAATTGATGTTTTCAAAGGCATTTTCATCAGAAAAAAAATTCTTCTGTTTTCTAAAATTACTATCCTTTTTATCCATTTAAAACTTCCTTGAACTAAAATCTCACTAAGCTTTCTGCTTTTAAATTAAATCCTTTAAGATAATATTGTTTTCTTTTCTTAATTCCAAACAAAATGCAACTCACTTGAGTGTCTTTGTTCTTTTCTGCCATTTGGAATGTTTCTTTTAGGTTGTAAATTAATTATATCCAAAGACTTTAAGAAAGTGAGCTTTGTTGCTGGTTATACATCTATAAAGGCTGCATAGTGGTTCTGGGCAGATTGATATTCTCTTAACTCCCAAGCTGCTCAACTAACAGATGAGCACAAGAAACTTAATTTTTGTAGTCTCCCTGTGAGGAGCAGCTATCCAGAGTCAAAATGGGCAATTCCCTGATCATTCTTTCCTTCTGGAGATTTTCATCATCCAGAACCCACTTCCTGGCTGCAATTTGGTACAATGGTAATTGTGGTACTGATCTTGGTGGGGACTGGGGGGAACCTAATCTACCATAGGTCCTCACCCAGTGGTCAATCAACTTCCATTGCTGGCATGTATTTCTGTTGCATGCACCTAAAATGGATGCAGCTGGATTGATGAATTGCAACAGGTTGCAATTGATGGATAAAATGCAATAGGTAATATGACCATAGTAGAGCAATAATATATTATGGGCCCATATGACTTATCGCTTTGTGCTTAATTAATAAAAAAAAGCAGATTTCAATCTATCAAGAAAAGGAAAGAAATTTTAGGATAGACATCATAGATTTTTAGTTGTTTTTAGTTGTAGGAATGAAGTACTTTAGTACCTGAGTACAGGTAGTCCTCACTTAGTGATCACACCCTGGACCTTAAGCAGTGGTGAAATCCAATTTTTTTTTTCTATTGGTTCTGTGTGCGTGGCGGGCATGGTGTGGCTTGGTGGGCATGGCAGGGGAATGATATTGCAAAATCTCCATTCCCACCCCACTCTGGGGCCAGCCAGAGGTGGTATTTGCTGGTTCTCTGAACTACTCAAAATTTCCACTACCAGTTTTCCAGAACCTGCTGGATTTCACCCCTGACCTTAAGTGAAGTTGTCATTAAGTAAAACTGCGATTATGCTTATGGACTTTAAACATTTTCTCCTCTCCTTTATCATATGAGATGATTGAGTCATGTAACCAATAGCTCTCGCAGCAGCAAGTCACCCAACAAACATTTTGCTGATTCATTTTAGTAAACAACATGAGGCAATCAATACCGTAGTTGCCGATGAGCCACTTTTCCAGCTCCGCTCATCATAAACCAGGTTCTACCACACTTCGTCATGAACCTACGCTGCCTCTGCCTTGACATTGTCCCTTGGCTACTTCCCAAAGTTGACAACCTGAATGGCTTCAAAGGCAAGAAACCCTGTGGCCAAAGTACTATGTTCTCAAATGATAAGCTGTGCCTTCCATTCCTGCTTTTAGCCATTCCAAGTAGGCCAAGAATCACTACAAAAAAGTTCTAACACTGCTGCTTTTTTTCTCTCTCTCCCTGAGATCAGGAGTATAAAGCCTGTGGACTTTTGCTATCATAAATCAATTTTGACTGGAGACAAGTAAAAACTCAAGAAAGTAGGATATTAGAACTAGCCAAACAGTCAAAGGGTTCTGATTTCAGAGCCTTCATGTAGGGTCTTGCCTGCCTGTTCATGACACAAGGATGTGTCTGTATGGTTTAATCACTGTGACATTTCCTGTGAAAGTTTCTAGCTGGTGTTGGACCATTAATAATTTCTGAATGATATTCTGTTTGTTCTGAGATGATTAATAAGATAACTTGGGGGATGATTGCAGTTTCCAAGCATTTCTATTATATATGTTTCAGTTTTGTGGTATTATAATTCATGTCATGGGAGTAGGGTGGCTTCAAAGTTATAGAACCTGCTTCAAATTGTTCTCCACCTTTTCTTCCAATTTAGGAATGGAAACTCCTTACCACAATGGCCAATTCCATGTCTCTTTTCAATTCCCATTCCTTTCTTGCAGGAAAGTTGTTTTCAGGGCTCACTCTGCCTTCTTCCCTCTGGAAAAGTTTCTCATTTTCAAAATAATAATAATAATCTAACAGTAATCTTTTAAAATTGTGTTAAATCTGGTCTTTATTCACCTGCTTACTTTTCTTATGCTGCTGTAAGAATACGAGTTGGAAATCTACTCTTCCTGAGCTTTCATCCTTAGCCAGAAAATAATTTCTTTGTAGATCTCCATTATAGAATTTCAGTTCTGCATTTTGGGTAATAATACCAACCTACCATATCTGCCATCATATATTACTAATGATAATAGTATTATCATAATTTAGTATAATGAGACATACTAAACACACACACACAAATATGGATGTGTAATATTAATTAACAGTATATCCATTCATAGCTGAGTTTCAAGTGCTGAGTTGCCAGAGCTAACCACTGTAAACTTAATGTATGATTTGCATATTAATCTCAGCCCATGTCCTTTTGATCTAGGAGCTTGAGGAAGTGATGTCCCAGGTTAAAGATGTTTCAGTCGTGCTGGGGATTGACAACAACAGATACATTCCTGACCCCCAACAGGTTGTGGAGGATGTGAGAGCTCAGTATGAAGATTTGGCTATGAAAAGCTGGGAAGAGTTGGAGGCACTCACCAGGCTCAAGGTATCCATTCATGTATCATTAAAAATTGCCCAAAGAGTAATGAATGCCATTGCCAAAGGAGAATAATTTACAGATGCTTGGTTTTGCCATGGTCCTCCATGCCTAACTGAACTTAAAATCATGGCACAAAGAAATAGAAAATGGAGGCCGACAGAAAATATGACAATGAGCTTCAACTAGGTCAAGAAAAAAAATAAAATCTGGTATAAAAAAAGAAATCTCTGGATCAAATACAATAATGAGGCAAAGAATGAGAACAGAGAAGAAAATAAGAGAATTCACATGAATGCTGATAAGAAAGCCAAAAATAAATTAATATTCAGATATAAAGCATTTCACTATACTGTTTTAGTCACAAATCTAATGTTACTGTATATAGTGTGGGCATGTTGAGTCTAGATGCTTGAGGCAGAGAGTTTTACTTTAGTGAATAGGGCCCTTGTAGATCACAAAGTAATGGTTTGGGGGAGTTTTTGGTTTTATATTCCATGCTGTGGGTGTTGCAAGAGGAGGGGAGGCCCAGGAAGCATTACCGTGTGTAATATTCTTTTAATTCTCGCCTTCAGCTGAACGAAAGGGAAGCGTTATGTGCTAAGTATGGGGACCATCTCCTTAATGACCGGAGGGTGATTGCTGAGTTAAATATACAGATTCAAAAATTGAGGTCTTGCATTGTTTCTCTGAAAAGCCAGGTAAGAATGTGACTGGTGGAATATTGCAAAATCATAATCCTCCCCAAATACATAGAAATATGCAAAGGAAATCTATGCTCTTGGCAATAGCCTAGGTATTTTTAAAAAAGACCTAAAAATAAAATAAAACACGACCAAAATCCTATAATGCTATATGTTATATGAGGTTCTGGTTATTTCATCTCGTTTTAAACGTTTTCGTGCAAGAACACGAAAGTGTTTTGTGATCACATGAGAATATATTTGTTATTGTTGTTTTACTTCCTTCAAATCAATGTTGACTCCTGGTAACTTCCTGGATTAGTCCCTGTAATTTTCTGGGCAAGATTTTGGAAGTGACTTGCCCTTCCTTTCTTCCTAGGGCTGAGAGTGAGTGGCTAGCCTGAGATCACCCAGCTGGCTTTGTGCCTAAGGCGGGACTGAAATTAAGAGTCTCCTGACTTCTAGTCTGATGCCTTAACCATTAGACCAAACAGGCTCTCAGAAGAGTGTCTGTGTGTACCATCACATGTGTATAACTATAGATATATCTGAGGGAGATGGGTGGTTCAGAAATATGAAATATAAATAAATTGGTATAGGAACAGGTATAGGTATGTTTAATTTGGGTTTGTATCAGGGGTGAAATGCTCCCGGTTCAGACCGGATTGCGTGATTCGGTAGTGATCGTCGCAGTTGGTTTGGCGATCCAGTAGCGATGGCGGAGCAAAGCTCCGCCCACCCGCCCAGATGTTGTTACTTCTTGGTTTTAACCAGGAAGTAATGTGTTTTTTACCTTCTGTGCATGCGCAGAAGGTTTTGCACATGCGTACATCTGCATGTGCATGTGATGCACACACACGAGCGAAGCAGCCATGCATGCACAGTGCGTGCATTTCCGAACCAGTGAGGAAGGTAAGTAGATTTCACCCCTGGTTTGTATGGATCTCATTATGCATGTTGAGGCAGGGGTGAAATCTATTTACCTTCCCTACCGGTTTCGGAAGTCCACGCTCCGCACATGCGCACATCACATGCATGCTTGGAGCCTTTGCGCATGCACAAAGCATTCTGCGCATGCGCATAGAGTCAAAACCAGGTTACTTTCTGGTTAAAACCAGGAAGTAATGATGTCCAGGCAGGTGGGCAGAGCCGTGCGCTGCCGCTGCTACCGGTTCTCTGAACCACGCACCACCACCGCTACTGGTTCAGCCAAACTGGTCTGAACCAGTAGGATTTCACCCCTGTGTTGAGGGTGCCGTGATACAGCTAAGTACCATGTTGTTGTCTTAGTAAATTTACTTCTACATCAGTAAGCCGCCACATATGATAACTATCAGTTTCCATCATCCCCAGCCAGATGTGCTGGAACTGAAGAGAAATGTAGCCCAAAATATTTGGCAGAAACCAGGCTGGGAGAGATGGTCCACAGGAATGTCTGCACTTATGACAGAAGTTTTGAATATTAATATCTCAAGGAACAAAGGAGAGAAAAATTACTACTGGAGAATTTAAGTCCAGGAAGCTCATCTGGCTATATTTGCCCACTCAGCTTTGTTTATTTACTTGGTGTGGTTGATGTAGTATCTGATTAAGAAATATAATTATATATGTTTTTCCTTTTCCTGTGTGGCTTAGAGGTATTCAAATTTGATGGTTATCCAAGCTAACAGCAACAACCAAACTATTCCTGTATATTAAAGTTTATGGGGTAATAAAGGAAAATTGCAAGTGGTGGTAATGAGCTGGTGAAGATACATGAGCAGGCATTTCTCTATGATTTTCTATGTGCTTGGAGACTTGCCACAATTTACATCTACTGCTGAAAAGTCCTGACATGCAGGAGTAAAGACATTTTTGTGTCCTTCCCAGTTCAACTTTGTATTTACTTCAAATGGGAAGATGGAGATGAAATAGGGGGCTTGAGAGGTCACCAAACTGTTTCCCTTACTTGTGATGTTCTGTGCACTCAGTGTCTACATTTAGAGGATAACATCAAAGATGTTGGACTACAAGGAGAAACAGCCCTCAACGATGCCAAAGCAAAACTTGCAAAATTGGAAGATGCCCTTTATAATGCCAGACAAGACTTGGCTCAATTGGTTAAGGAGTATCAAGAGCTGATGAATACCAAGCTGGCTTTGGACATTGAGATTCTCACTTACAGAAAATTAGTAGAAGGAGAAGAAATAAGGTAAAATTGCTTATACGAAGCTTCTGGATATATAAATTGAAAAGAAAGTAGAGCTTTGCCTCCAAAATATCTGTTCAAGAGAGAGATTGAACTTCCTTTAGAAACTTTTTCATATTCAAGCATCTGATGCCTACAGCATGTCATACCGGAAAAAAAATTTCAACATCAAAATTAAATTAAAAAATCAGGAAATGTGGTGCATGAATGTCAAAATCTAAATTAAAAAAATATTCAGAATGCAACTTTGCCTTTCAAACATCAGATTCAGATTTTGAATAGGAAAATTGAAATATTCAGCAGGTTTATAGTACTTTTTGTTCTGAGAAAACTACAGTTTCTTTGATACAGACACTACAATGTAGAGTTAGTAACTTCTGCCCAAAGAACTAACATTCTAGATCAGGGGCGTCAAACTTGCAGCCCGCAAGCTGGATGCGTCATGCACTGGCTACACCCACCCGTTTTAGCGAAGGGGGGAAAAGTTGTGATACGTCACATGATGATATGTCGTCGCGAGTTTGACACCCCTGTTCTAGATGCTGCATGTTCCAGCATTAGATACTGACACTAGATACAGTTAATGTTCTGAATCCTAAAATCCTTGGTTCACTAAATCAGAAGTTTGGTAGCACCTTGTCCAAATAACATTTTTTTTTATTAAAAGGCATAACAACTTCTGCAGCTGCAGCTGAAATGATCAGATTTAATCAAATGTGTTAGTCGGGAAAGCTCTGATCATACTGTTTTTTATTTTATTTTTTATCAGAGACTAACATGGCTTACTTATTGGTCAATTGAACTCACAGTTCTGGAAGTCTGTTGTGAAACATAGCACTAAAGCCAAAGATTAGTTCAAAACTTCACCGCTTGGGAGGGGGGCGAAAGCCCTACTAAGCAGGTATATACAAAAGTATGAAGGCTATTGCTTAACGCATTGTAAGCCACCCTGAGTCTCCGGAAAAGGCGGCATATAAATTGAACCAATAAAACTGAATTCCAAAATGCAGATTTTTTTTTTCTCTAGCTGTCTTGCATGCTTTCATGATATCCAGACGCTTATTGTTGTACGTCTTTTACTGCAGCAGTCTCCAACCTTTTAGGCTCGGTAGACCTGTGGAGGCAACTGTGATGGCAATGGGGGAGAGTGGATGGTTTCACGTGCATGCATGTGCTGCTTTCACAAATGCAGCTTTCTACATGGAAGCGCACATACATCCTCACCCACAATTTCTGTGGCTCAGTTCCAAATGGGCTAAGGCCCCAGCACCAGGCTGTGGACCAGCGGTTGGGGACCCATAATGAAGCTGATTACCACCATTTCAGGTCACATGGCAATCTAATCTAATCCAGGTTCCTTCTAAATCAAACGATGAATATTAGAGTTTGTGTGGTTTTAGTGTGAAGAGAGGTCTTTGAATTTGCACAGGTTTGGTAATTAAAACATTTAACAGATACCCTGTTTCCCCAAAAATAAGACATCCCCCGATAATAAGCCCAATCGAGCTTTTGAGTGCATGCGCTAAAATAAGCCTCCCCACCCCCCAAAAAATAAGCCCTCCCTGAAAATATTTAAACACAGAGCAAGAAATCAGGTAAGACAGCAAGAGGAGCCCCATCTTGCTCCACACGTCCCAAAATAATAAGACTTCCCTGAAAATAAGGCCAAGCGTTTAATTCAGGGTTCAAAAAAAAAATAAGACAGGGTCTTATTTTCGGAGAAACACGGTATTAACAAAATATGCCATAGAGTCTTCTGGGTGCTTAGAATTCCAGAGATGCCTGTTCATTGGAATTCTAAAGATTCAAGAGTTCCAAAGAGCTTTGAATTGACTATCATCTATTTTATTAAGTGCTAAAAAGAAAAAGGAGGAGGCACCAGTGGCAAATATTCTTTACATATATCTGCAATTCTTAAGGATATATCAGTGTGAGAAATGGTGTTTTTTTTTTATCCTGGCAGCAAGCATCCGTTGTTCTAGAAACTGATTAGTTTTCTAGGATGGGAACCCTCAAAAGTTCCTAAGTTCCTTATTTTTAAGTTTTGCTTATATTGCTTATATGCTTCTTCTGAAAACTGGTATTTTGTAGTAAAACTGAGCTAATTTGTTGTTGTTTTAATCACAGCATGGAGTCTCCATCACCTGCATTCATTAGCAAAATCTACTCCAGACCAAAGTCCTGTAAGTTTGTTCTTTAATATTTCTTTGAAATGATCATTAAAAAAAAATTGTTGAAATCTCATTTGCTTACCCAAATATTGAAGAACTGAATGAGTTGAGATTATGCAAAGCTAGTGGGATACAACATCAAAAACTTGTGGAATGCTCTTCAAAATTATGTTAATTCATGCAAAAATAAAATAGAAAATAGCATTAAAAAGAAAAAAACCCTGTGTTTTGTATTTTGCTTTTGCAGTTTTACGTGACTCTGGCATCACAAATGTCCCAGATGTGGCATCAGGAGCAAAAGATTTGACAAATAAAATGATTCATAGTGGAAGCAGTTTGGTAACTGGACTTTCTAGAAGTGACAATGAAGCCCTGACTGAGACTCTGTTTGCCAGAGCCCACAGTGAGATGCGTGACAATATCCAAGAGGGCTCTGATTTTGGAAGTCCAAATCATAGAAGTGCAGAATTTTTGTCCTCCAAATTTTCCAGAACTCAAAGTGGGGGAAGCAGTAATTCCTCTGGACGTAGATACCATAGTAGAAAAGAAAGCGTACCAGTTGGTTACCAGTCTCAAAGCCAAGGCAGCAGAGAGTTTACAGAGAATGCTTTTGCTAGAAGTCACAGTGGTGGTATCTCAGAAGACAGCCTTTTGAGAAGTTATAGCGGAACTAGTGAGTCCTATATAGAAGGCTGGCTTTCTAGAAGCCAGAGTAATGAAAATGAAGGATATGCTGAACCTGTTTCCACAACCACAAATGCTGAAGAGGATGGGGTCCTTGAAGGTGGTGATTCTGGAACTCACGATGAGATAAACAGGGACATCTCACAGGTCAGCCTATCTAGAAGCCAGAATGATGAACCTGAATCTAGAGGCAGCCATGAAGAATTTGCTGAACCAATACTTTCTGGAACAAGGAGCACTGAAGATGGTGGAGTCCCTGTAGGTGGCATTCCTGAAAACAACAGCAAGGCCAGCAGAAATAGTTCATTGGATGACTTTTCTAAAATACAAAGAGACCAAAGTCAAGACTCTACAGATACTATCTTTAGTCAAGGCCATACTGAAGGTATACAGAAGAGCAACCTTCATAATACCGGTAGTAATACAGCCTACGTAGAGGGTAGTGTTTCTGGGTGCCTTAGTGATGAGAAAAAATCTGTCTCAAAGGATGGAGGCTTTAGAACCCCAAGTATAAGAAGTACAACTTTAAGTGACAGTGTGTTTATCAGAAGTCCTACCAGTGGAGATGAAGGTCTGTGTGAGGAGACAGATTTAAAAATTCATAGTAGTGCAAGAGAAAGTGCTTTGGAAAGTAATATTTCAGGAGATCCTAGTCCCAGAAGTGAAGAACTTTCACTGCCTGAACTTTCTAGACTCCACACAATAGAGAATAGAGGCATCCCAAGTACCAATCCTGGCCTTTTTGTATATGGGAGAAAAAGCAAATCAGAGAGTGGTTTTTCTAAAAACTACACCAACAGAAAAGGAGGCTTAACTCAAAGTGTTTTTGCAAGACCTCACAGTGTTCCAGATAAAGCTGACTACTCCAGCAGTGTGACTGATGGAAGTCAAGGTTTTGTCAAAGCTGTGGTTTCTAGATTCAACAGAAGCATTGTGGAAGGTGGTTCCTCCAGAGGCCAAAGCAGCAGAAGAGGAGGATTTGTAGATTTTGATCTTATGAAAGACCAGAGTAAAGAAATCAAAGAAAGTCATGAGGAGAAAAGATATCCAGATTATGATGTCAGTAGTGCAAATGAGACAAAGGAAGGTGTCTTACCGTCTGGTCATTCCAGAATTGAACATGAACAAGCAGGCAGATTCTCTAGAAATCTCAATGATAGTATAAGTCCTGTAGAGACCTCCACTCCTATTCAGGTTCACAGAAAGAAGGAAGATGCTGCCGAACACTGCTTTTCTAGAAGTCACAGTGGAGAAAGTGGGAGCTTTAAAGCAGCTGATTTATTATCAAGAAGCTCCAATGAAGAAAGCAGAGATATCCAAGAGGCCAATATTTCTACTTGTTGTGACAAAGAAAATGAAAAAAGTACAGAGGGCATGATTTCCAGAAACTACAGTTATAAATGTGCAGTTACATCACACCCTGGAACCGTAAGCGACAAGGCTGAAGATGTTCTAGAAAGCAGCCTAAATGAAAGCCACAGTTCTGAAAGTGGAAGACTTTCCCCATCTGGAACTTATATAGGCCAAAGTGGTGAAAGAGAAAATCAGTCTGACGTTTCTAGAAGCTACAGCAACACAGATGAAGTTGCAATGAATAATCCGTGAATAAGCCATGACAACAGAAATGAGTGAAAGGCCAGCATCCTCAGATCCCATTACCTTGGCCTATAAGGTTTGCTCTGATGTGTATCACTACTTTTCTTCTGGTGAAATGTTATTATATTACAACCATTCATAAAGTAAGTGTCTCACAAACACATGAATAGGACTCAGATACCACATTCTATAAACTCAAGTTCATCTAAAGACTGATGGATTGTGGATGGGAATCCATTAAAAAGGTTTCTGTTATCAACATAATAATAAGACACAGAATTCTGCAGGCTTGAAGATACTGATCCAATCTTTTTTGGCTATTATAATTTGTGAGTCACGTTCAGAACATTTTTTAATGTTATACTTTATGGTGAGGGGGACTAATATTGCAGTTATACTACAGACATTAACTGCTACAAAACATAAGCCAATAGTATATAGATTTAACCAGTATTATTTACTTTTTCTGTTATTTACATATATTATACCAAAGTTTAAATATGTATTAGAGCAAATAGCATGAGGCTTTGCAAGAAAGCTTATTCGATGGAAGCTAGTTAGTCTACTTCACTGCTGATCTTTGGGCTGATTTCAAGAATCTTCTTTTGAGTTGATCCACTGAATTCTTAAAAGGCAAAAATTATGTTTTTCAATTGCTTAGAAGGCTTTTGCGAACCTTAATGGACACCAGCATGCTTAGTGAAAACTCACCAGCCAGTTCTTGAAGGCGCTGTTTTTAGCTGAGTCTGTTATTAATCTGTTTTGTCTTGTATGCCTCAGCATTCCCTTAGATCAGTGGTGGGATTCAGCCAGTTCGCACCACTTCGGGAGAACCGGTTGTTAACTTTCTGAGCAGTTTGGTGAACTGGTTGTTAGAAGAAATCATTAGGGCAGAGAACTGGTTGTTAAATTATTTGAATCCCATCACTGCCTTAGATGCTTTCATTTCTATTATTTGCACACCTATGCAGATGGATAAGCACAATCCAGAGATTTCGTACATTGCCTGACCATTGTAGAATCCAATGCATCCTTTCATCTTTGACTGTAACCTCTGAGCACAGTCTCAAATTTAAATCTTCACTCAAGCCTTTAAACTGCTGATAGCAATTCAGCTGCAGATAATTGAAAAAAAATCTCATGCTTGCTTTTCAGTGACGGTAAACGTGTGGCTAGGAATGGGTAGGAATATTAATAACAATCATTTAACTCTTATAGTTTTGTATAGCAATTTGCATGCAGAATAGGGAGGAGAGGGAAAATGTGGAAAGTATAGTTGAGAACAAGCTAATGACGTTTTGCCCAAATTCAGCTCATATTGTCTATCAAAACATAACCACATTATGTTTATGCTAGCATGTTGTAATTCTGGGGACATGGCAACAGGTGGGTGAATATTTTTTGTATATTTATATAAACCTAGATAGTGACATATGCCTTTTCTTGTATTTTCAAACTACAACCGGAATTATAAAACTGAAATTGGGTACTGATAACCAAGGATTAGGAATCTGGTGATCAGAGCTAAAAAAAAAAAAGGATAGGAAATTACAAGTACAGCTTAAGGGCCTGAGTCTCAGGTTTGTTCTAGGATTGAATCTGATAAGTATGAAAATGCACTACCAAAACAGAGTTATTTATATTTAATTACCAAACCCAATTATTTATATTTAATTCCAGATGTTGTATTAATGTTATTTGTCTCCCTGTTCTCCATCAATTAATCATCCATTCATTATTTCTGACATGAACAGGAATTCTCAGTTTAAAGTGTTCTGTTATCAACTGAATCTAAAAATGATTAGTAAAGCAAAATCACACTTTGATCAAAGAAAAAGGGTGATTTCTGGGATATATTCCTTCAGCAGATAGGGATAAATTTCTTGGAAATTTATCAAAAGGCACTAATTATATTTCTGAATTTTGACATTAACGCAAGTTGTATCATGTATAATCATTCCTTCATCAAAGGCTCTACATTCCGTTTGATGATTATGCAGATGAAATTGTATCACTTTTTGGCTATTTCAGAAAAATCTTTAAGAGCAAAGTACAATCTTTAAAAATGAAGATGCAAACCACATATGTGATTCCACCAGTCAGATGTTATACAGCAAATGGGGCTGTATCCCTATGCAGTACAGACAGTTAGATTAAAGGTGCCTAAAGATAACTGGGGCTTGGAATAAATGTAACAAAGCCAATTGATAGGCAAACATGGTCAAAAGTAGTGCTAGAATCCACAAAAAGGAGAAAGTTTCAATTGCTGAATAAAATTGCTGAATAATTGGCTTCTTTTGCTCTAGGCCCTTTGACTACTTCTGAGTTTTTTGCTACCATAAATTAGCAGAATTCTCTTCCTACAATCCCACAAAGCTTTAACCTATATCTTAGTTTAGGTGTCTTGTCTTGTGTGCCATGGAAGGGAATGCAATTCCCAGTATTAGGTGTGGGTAACAGAAACACGGAACTTTATAACATGAGCACAGATGTCACAGATGAAGCTAGATCAAATGATGGGAACTAATAACAAGCAACTGCAATTTTATGCATACATATATAGGACTGATTGATAGGTTGTTTACGTTCCATCAAGTAGTTTTTGACTCCTAGGGATCAAATGAATTCACTGTAACTTCTCCCTGAGCAAACATGCAGTACAGAAACAAGCTGAAGAAGGGGAAGAATGCTTCCAACACAAATATGATGAAGGAAAGACACTTTGTGCAATTTACCTTCCAACTTTATGCAACATGAAGTCAGGAAACCGCACCAAGGAAGCAGACAGCCATGTGGAAAATTAGGAGACAAAAAGGCCAAAAAAGTTGGGTGATTGTCCTAACAATCTTTGTTTCACATGCCTTAATTTTGATAAAGAAAACAGTAAGCAGGATGTTTAAAATTGCCTTTATCGTAAGGATCCATAGTGTTGTCTTCACCAGTTTCTAAAGCAAAGGTTTTAACACCTATGCGTACACTGTAATTGAAAATAAGATATTGTGCTAACAAGGAAGTAGTAAATGAAAAATTGGAAATTATTGTCTGGGTATATTTTTGGTATTTGGCGAGATAATATATTTGCAGCAATTATTTTGGTCTTGCTGAAATATAATGCTTTCCGCCATAGCTAGCATTTCTATGCACTGGGATCAGATATTCATGCTATTGTACTGTTATTTAAATACTAGAGATGCACAGGAGACTGATTTTATTAAAATAAAATGTTAAATAGGTCTTCATCCACATAACAATCAAGGGCACCTCTAAACAATGAGCTTTTCTGTTAACAAACCCATCCAGTTGTGGTTTAAAGCACATGTGATATTTCTGGGCGATTCTCACCATTGCAAAAATATGGTTATTATGAGGATGGGTATGATTCTATTCAGGGCTCCGTTGGCTGAGAAGTTTTGTCAGTCTTCCACATATTTCTCCTCCCGCCATTTTCATCAAAAATACAGGTAATCCTCCACTTACAACAGTTCATTTAGTGACCAAAGTTACAACGGCACTGAAAATAGTGAGTTTTTATCACACTTACGACTGTTGCAGCATCCCCATGGCCACGTGACCAAAATTCAGATGCTTGCAACTAACTCACATTTATGACGGTTGCAGTGTCCCGAGGTCAGGTGATCACCTTTTGTGACCTTCTGATAAGCAAAGACAATGAGGAAGCCAGATTCACTTAACAACTGTGTTACTAACTTAACAACTACAGTGATTGACTTAAGAACCATAGCAAGAAAGGTTAAAATGGGACAAAACTCACTTAACAACTATCTCGCTTAGCAACAGAAATTTGGGGGTCAATTGTGTTTGTACGTTGAGGACTATTTGTTGGCCTTCAGCATGGGGTTCTTTTACAAGCTAGTGTATTATGCAGGGAGGTGAACAAGCTGGACTCTACCACTGAGAGTACGGAGGGCCTCTCCCCTTAGTAGGAAGTACCTCAAGTATTAAGATTATAATTTTCACTGCCTTTGTGTTGCTGTTCCTAAGTGACAAAAGAAACAAGCACTGAGTCATTGGTAAGACGTTATCTGCATTGTTACTTACATTGTCATCTGATCTGTGGGGGTGGCTCCTCTGCAATTATCAGATGGGAACTCAAAAATCTTCACAATAACTGGATACTAAATTTGAGTAAGACCAAGCTCTCTCTTTCTGTACACGTATAATTCATTTTGCTCACTTTCTGTGGCTCAAATATCCATTCAGTGAGAATCGACTCATTTGATGGCATTGAATAATGCAATATCCTTGTTGTGTATGTGTATTGTATTAAAATGCGGCTGTGCTAAATAAAGTCCTAAGCTATTTAAAAAGGAAATGGTGAAAAAATAACCAAAACATTTTGTCATTTATTCCTCTTGGCATTCAGGTTGGAACAATGTGTCCCAATTTTCTCTCCCCAACCACTCAACTGAGCTTGCACACTTCATTGGAGGCTGATAACCCCAACAAACAGAGTGCAAGATGGAACTGCATAGATAAGGAGTAGTGTCATGAATCTTCATGGAATCCTTCCCAATGTAAACCCATCCTCTGTGTATACCAAACCACCCCAAAGAATAGCGGACATTTTACTAATTTATTGTCTCGTACAGTCCAACACAAACTAAAGTATCAATTTCTTTGCAGCCACAGCACTTTGTGGCGAACTAATGACATAGCTTTTGTCTGTCTTTAAGAAACAAGGGACGCGGTGGCTCAGTGGCTAAGACACTGAGCTTGTCGATTGAAAGGTCGGCAGTTCAGTGGTTCAAATCCCTAGTGCCGCGTAACGGGGTGAGCTCCCGTTACTTGTTCCAGCTTCTGCCAACCTAGCAGTACGAAAGCATGTAAAAAATGCAAGTAGAAAAATAGGGACCACTTTGGTGGGAAGTTAACAGTGTTCTGTGTGCCTTTGGCGTTTAGTCATGCCGGCCACATGACCACGGAGACTTCTTCGGACACTGCTGGCTCTTCTGCTTTGAAACGGAGATGAGCACCACCCCCTAGAGACAGGAATGACTAGCAGATATGTGCGAGGGGAACCTTTACCTTAAGAAACAAGAGATAATCATCAATGGGTATTGCTTTAGTTAATAAAACATGAATCTAAGGAACCAAAATTCAGCACCATACAAATCTTTTATGGGGAGGATAATCATATAAGAACCTGCTTTCCTTCACCCTGGACTACCTAATTTATGTTCCTTGAGAAAGGGACAATTTGTATGTGAGAGGGAGGGAGAGCATAGAGTGGCCAGAGTTTACATAGAAGGTCTCTGGGATTTAGCCCAAGGATTTCTCAATTTAGGCAAAATCATCATCCACAATGAAGCCATCAAACTAGTTGCATGCTGCTCTTCCATAGAAGAGGCAATTGCTAATATATTGGGTGCAGCAGAGTGTTACAGGAGGAGTGTTTCCAATTGGGAAAACATTCCAGATATGTGTGATAAAAGAAGGTACAAAAAGCTCTTCAAGTGATTCACCAGAAAATTACTTATGTGCTTGTTATGTTGCTTTCTCAAGTTGGCTTTACTATTTATGTGATTGCAAACACCAGCCAAACAACACAAGTGTTGCTCTGACAACACTCTGCTGCTCCTTCGATATTTCAGCCACTGTTGAGAAAGGTTTCGAGTCAATGAACAACTTAAACCTGGATGGGCTGCATTCCATTCAGGAAAGGTAAACATACCTTCCAGATGAAATAGTTGGATAACACTCTTGAAATTTCTGTTGAAAAACATTGTCATGCAATACAATTTGAACCAGGCACAGAAGAAATTAGGGAAAACCAGAAATTAATCATAGTGGAGAACAGTTTGCTTCCCAATAGTTAAACTAATGCTAACAGTGTTACTCACTTACCACTTGCCCCAAATTACATTACTAAAATGAAAAATAATGGATTAATGAGTGCATTTTCATGAACTGGACTATCAACTCCACTCAGTTCTACTGTACAAAATACATTCCTAGGCTCTGAATTCTTGAGTGTTATATGGGTGTTTCAGGTACTGATGGGTGAATCTCAGAGATTTTTTAAAAAGTAAATGAATAAGCCCAAAGTCTAATCACCATTTAAATATTCCTGATGTTATGAAATCAAAACCAGCAACAATAGGTGTTCCATTAAACTACACTGGCAATATGCATATACCGTAATTAATGTGTTCCCCTCCCATCCTAGAGCTGGCAAGAAATAATCTCTTGACTGCCATCTAGCGAATGACTAGATTTATGCAGCATCTGGGTAAGTAGGCTGTTGAAGAGCTGGTGTTTGAGAAGGGTTTAATAGTGGAGATCAGTGCGGGAACTGCACACAATGCTCAACACAATAGGCAAGAAGAAGAAACGAAGAGGCAGGAGTCCTGGAAGCTACTGGAAAGGAAGTACAAGACAGGAAGTCTTTTCAATTAGACAGCCAATTAAGCCAAGTTAGTCAATTACAGAGTTTTACACTCTCTAGATTAATGGCTCCCAACCTTTTGGGCACCAGGGACCAGTTCCATGGAGAAAAGCTTTTCCACGGACCAGAGGGGATATGGTTTTGCATGCTGCCTGCATCCTACGGATGGGGCTTCACTTGTTTGTGGCCCAGTTTCTGGCATGCCACAACCCAGCACTGGTCCACAGACCGGGGGTTGGGAACCCCTGCTCTAGATTAATGGCGGACCAATCCCTCCCCCCATTTTAACAATCCACAGGATACTAGTAGAACAGGATACTAGTAGATACTTGGAGCCACGGGATTACCAATACAAAACACACTATTTCAGATTGTTATCCTCTTCATCAATAGCCTGCATATTACCTGCCTGCAGCATGATAATTTATTTATTTATTTATTTATTTATTTATATTAAATTTATAGACCGCCCTTCTCCCTGAGGACTCAGGGCGGTGTACAGCCGGAATTAAAAAAACACATAATATAAACAATAAGAACAATTAAAAATAGAATAATAAATTTCGGCTCAAATTAAAAATACCAATCCCCATAAAATTTAAAATACTGCTTAAGCCAGCCCAGCTTGTTTGAAGAGGTAAGTTTTCATGGCACGACAGAAGGCACTGAGGTCTGGGATTTTCCTTATCTCGGGGGGTAACTGATTCCAGAGGGTAGGTGCCCCCACAGAGAAGGCTCTCCCCCTGGGGGTCGCCAGCCTACATTGTTTGGCTGACGGCACCCCGAGGAGGCCCTCTCTGTGGGAGCGCACAGGTCAATGGGAGGTGGTCTGTGGCAGTAGATGGTCCCGTAGATAACTCCTATGCCAAAGGTGATAACCAACACCTATTCTCTGGCTGCTTTAGCTGCACATGGACAATGAGATACAGACGGGTGGCATGGCAATAAAGCCCCTTGGAAATTGTTAGTGATCTGTCTTCAGACCAGTGCTGAGCGGATTTGTGGATAATTTTATCTTCTCTCGCACACACACATACACAAAACACACACATCACTTCTCACAGCACTTAACAGCTAATTACTGTTGTGGATTTAAGGGCTTTGCAGAAAGATTTATTGGAGGTCTTTTTTTTTTAAGAAAGAAGAATTTTCACATCTCAGGAAATATCAAGGTTGACTAAAATCAGCTGGAAGAACTGAAGCACACAAGAAGAAGCAAAATGAGAAATAAATACCAGATCGTATTTTGTGTCTAGAAAGATTCCCTTGATTCACACAAATACTTAATATTTATCATGTCCTACAAAAATCAGAAGCTTCCACTAAATTAATACAGAAAAAAATATAGGAAATAGAATGGCTTCTAGTTATTTCTGTGAAGTCAAAATAAGCAGTAAACCTGGAACTAGTGGAGGGAATGTTGAAAGAAATGTCCATCTGGGTTTAGTTCCAAGTGGGGAGAAAGACACTGGAAACATGGAGGCTGTTTGGAAAGATGGTTTAATGGTAGACAGGACCACATAATTTGAGGTCCCGGGCAATCGAACACATATGTGTGTGAGAGAGAAATTTATACCCTCTCTTGGGCCCCCCCTTGGAGCTTTTTTTTTTTTTAATTTGATTTAAAAAATTTGATTTAAAAAATCAAAAAAAATTTGATTTTTTTTAATTTTGATTTTAATTTGATTTGCCGCCTTTCTCCGGAGACTCAGGGCGGCTTACAATGCGCTAAGCAATAGCCTTCATACTTTTGTATATTTATACAAAGTCAGCTTATTGCCCCCACAAACTGGGTCCTCAATTTACCTACCTTAGAAAGGATGGAAGGCTGAGTCAACCTTGAGCCTGGTGAGATTCGAACCTGCAATAATTGCAGGCAGCTGGTGTTAATAACAGGGTGCATTAGACCACTGTACTATCCAAGCTTCCTGTTCCTGTGTAAGAAATGTATTCTGATTGGTTGTCAGACTCCCATGGAGCCATGCAGAGGTAACTTTGTAGATTATCTTGAGTCCCAGACTTGGTTGAATCTTGCTGGGTGATGTAATGAAGGGGCTTTGGACAATTCCTATTATGGCTTAATGGCTTTGTCCTGGTTTGGATCTTGAGTGAGGGCTAATCCTATCACCCTGGAGCTGAAGGTCTTTTGTAGATAAGATGGCCCAGTCTTTTGTCTTGTAGATAGGTTGGCACCAGTCTTTCTGGGGTTATTAACAAAGGTGGGGGCTGCTTTCCAAAAACATGTTTCTCCTTTTCTCATCCAGGGAGGTATAATATTCTGCCTTTTTAATATTTCCTAGAATATTTCATTCTTCTAGGAGAGGGGTGGGTGCTAACTTCCTACGGGAAGTAAAATAATCCCCCTCCCCCAATCGCCCTGAGCATTTATGCCAAATAATCATCTATACAAGCAACCCAAAACATTAGAGCATGCAGTATGCAGCTGTCATAAAGAAGACAAGAAACATTCGTAGAACAATCAAGGGAAATTTCTTTAGGGGCATTTCTAGATGACATATTTCCCCTGATGACATATTCCCTTCTCCTTTTTCAGTAATCGAGCTTGAAGAAAAATCAAGAAACGGAGCCAAACCAAAATTGAAAGATTCCTCCATTGCTTGCTAACAGCCACATTCAGGAAGGATTACAAGGGGAAAACAAAGGAGCATTCAATAACCTTTGAAGTAACTATTTTGTCTCTTGGCCTCTTCTACAAGCCAGAGAAGGTGTGGCAGACAAAACCTTCCCCAAGCCCATGTTTACATGTGTATACAGTGCCCTCTAGGGTTCAGGTAGGATAACTCTTCCTGTCCACAAAGAACAATGCCAGACTTGTATTGCTGAACTGCATTCCAAAATGAAAGTGCCTGTGAAAAATCCAAAAGGATTAGCAACTAAGCTTTGAATAACATCCCTTGTAGACTGAAGGGTGGGGAGAGAGAGAGATTCTGCTTCAGCAGCAGATCAAACAAAGACTGAATCTTTTGAGGTTGTGGGATGGGTGGGATAGCTCCAAAGAGTCACGCTAACCCTTTTTTTTTAATGCTTTACTGCAGAATTCAGAGCATTTGGAATGAAAAATATAGCTTCTCCAAATGCAGGACTGGATGATAAATAACAGCTTAAAAGGGCATCCAAACATACTCTCCTCACTCTAGCTATTGCACTGCATTGGAAGATACAGGATTTTGCAGGAAAGAAAGAAATGTATCTTGGAGAAACAACTGTGAAAAAGGATTCCCTAAACTTGCAATGAATTAAAATTAGATGGAGTCATGTGGAAAGATAAATTTAGCAAGAGGAAAGTTTGATTCTTCAGGGCAAATCCCAAGACATTCTTTCACTGGAGGTAAAGAAAAGATGGTATGGTTTTACACAGAAACTGACCCAACAGGCAGTTGAGTGTTTTTTCAAGACTAAAATAAGACTTCGGTGTTATTCCAGGGGATCATGAAGACAACTTAATAAAATAGTAAAGATCGTAAGGCATCTCATGCATCTCTCTGGCTTCAGCATCCAAGAGGAACTGTTGAAAAGTTAATGTGGCAGATTCAAGAGACATGATCAATGTCCTACCCCTCAGATCAAATTAAATCTTCTATCCAGCCAGGGATGGGCTGCTAGGGTTCGCAGGGGTTCAGGAGAACCTCTAGCTAAGATTCTGTGCAGTTCGGAGAACCCCCAAATCCCACTGCTGGCTGGCCCCGCCTACCCTACCCAGGAGTCCCCACGTGGCCCATTTTGGATGCAGGTAAATGCAGGGCATGGAGGCTCAGGTAGGGTAAAAAATGGGCCTATTGGAAGTTCGGGAAGAGGGCCAGAGGGCCTCTGGAACTTGGGGAGACCATTTTCGCCCTCCCGGAGGCTCGAGAAAAGCCTCCAGAGCCTGGGGAGGGCAAAAACGCCCCCCCCACCCCGCCGTGGTGCAGGAGGCCGACTAGGCCATGGCCACCATGGCCACGCCCACCCAGCAATTGGGCAGAGAACCCCTTGCTAAAATTTTTGAAGCCCACCCCTGTATCCAGCTACTATCCACTCTGATAGTTTTTCTTTGGAGTTTCTACCATGGCTTATAACCTAGCATTCTTTGAACTGAAAACACCAGCTGAAGACAGTTCAAATGTAGAAAGCAGATGTTCTTACAGAATTTCAGACCCTCGCTGTTATCAACTGAGTAGCAAAAAACAATATCAGTATGAAATTTACTCTAATCTAATAAACAAGCTTTGGGTTAATTCCCTCTTTGAAAAGCTGATTTTTCTAAAGACGATGAGATTTTCCTGTTTCTGTTACCTAAATCAACAATACCTTCCTTCCCCACCAACCCACACTTAAACTGAAATCCATTGGAGCCTCTTTGCCATTTTAATTCCCCTCTTTATGTAAACTGGCCCTTAAAATTTGAGAAGTCGCCGTTACCAAATGTTTTGATTCTATTGCCAGATTTGATCTATACATCAATTATTTTTTCCTCTTAAAAAGGAATTTGGGGATGGGGCTTGGTGAACAGAGATGGGATGAGCGTTCTTGTAGTTTCATGAAAGCACACGTTTGTGGGACTGGAAACAACAACCTGAGCTGTTTGGACCTGAATGATGAATTACAAAGAAATCTTTTTTTTTTTTTTAAAGTCTCTTGCTTTTGTCCTCCCACTGAAAGACATTCCTGCACTTTGTTAGGTGGGAGGTTATTTTGAGCTGGGAAAACAGCTACAGCTGTGCATCCACAGGGAGATACAAGGAGAATGTTTCACCTCAGTTTCCAAATCGCAAAATTTGGAGAATATCCTGGGTTTTTTAAAAAAGTTTTTTTATTTTGAAAACATTAAAAGCAAGACACAAACACACAACATTTATATACATAGACTAGTAGACTAAGGCAGTTATTAACATCCACTTACATTTGCTGCCTGCAATTACTGCAAGTTCAAATCCCACCAGGCTCAAGGTTGACTCAGCCTTCCATCCTTTCTAAGGTAGGTAAAATGAGGACCCAGATTGTGGGGGCAATAAGCTGACTTTGTATAAATATACAAAAGTATGAAGGCTACTGCTTAACGAACTGTAAGCCGCCCTGAGTCTCCGGAGAAGGGCGGCATATAAATCATTTTTTTTTAAAAAAACCATCACTTTTCCCTACAGCAACTTCGAAGTGATCCTTTCTTACTATTTACATCTATCCACACACATTTTAACTTTATCTTGAAAACAATTTATATGGCCACTAAAAAAATTATTTTCCTCTTTAGTATCCTGTTTTATGTGCAATGATGGACGAATGGCTGGACAAAACGACTGCAAAGTGTTCGGAACACTCAAATGCTCTTTACTTTTTATTGTAAAATATAACTTTAAATATGTTCAGCCTGCTAAACAACTGCGTAGAGGCAGCTTTACCTTGAAAGGGAATATAAAGCTATAAAAAGCATAATGCTGGTCAACAATCAAGGCCGTCTCCGCTGTGAAAAAAAATCATTTTTTAAAAAAGGTAATAGTAAAGTTTAGCAGCATTTCCACATTTACAGATTACATTATAGCAGATTCAATTCCCAAGTATCTACAGTATTTGGATAGCAGGACAGAAAACACTATACAGGTAGACCTCGGCTTACAACAGTTCATTTACTGACCATTCAAAGTTACAACGGCACCGGAAAAAGTGACTTGTGACCATTTTTCACACTTATGACTGTTCCCATGGTCACGTGATTTACATTTAGATTCTTGACAGCTGGTTCATATTTATGATGGTTGCGGTGTCCCGGGGTCATGGGATCACCTTTTGCAACCTTCTGGGGAAGCCAGATTCACTTAACAACCATGTTACTAATTTAACAACTTCAGTGATTTACTTAACAACTGTGGCAAGAAAAGTCATAAAATGGGGTAAAACTCAACAAATTTCTCACTTAACAACATACATTTTGGGCTCAGTTGTGGGCGTAGGTTGAGGACTACCTGTATTGGTCATTCTTGCATGAAAGTTTAAATAATGTAAGCCTATGCACAGTTGGCTGTTCAAGTAGAAGCCCAACACATAGAGACATATATGACAATACATAGTACTATCCTTGACTTATGATCATAATCGGGACCAGAATATCCATTGCTAAGCAAGATGGTTTTTAAGTGAGACACACCCAATTTCATGACCCTTTTTGCCATGGTTAAGTGAACCACTGCAGCTGTTAAGTGAATCATGCAGTTGTTAGGTGAGTCCAGCTTCCTTCATTGACTTTGATTGTCAAAAGCCAACTGGGAAGACCACAAATGGAGATCGCGTGACCCTCCTAAATACATGCCAATTGCCAAGCACTCCAATTCTTTTTTTAAAAAAGTTTTTTATTTTTATTTTTCATAAACACATTTACGTGTACAGTCATTTCCATCATTTTTCATTCATCTTTTCTTTTAACTTTCATTTTTAATTTTTACTTTTTCAGGGCTGCTCTTTTACCCTTTACCTTTACTCCAACCTTTCTTCTTCTCCTCCCCTTCTCCTCCCCTGTTTCTCCTCCTACTTCCTTCATTCTTCCTCTCCTTCTCTTTCCTATTTCCCCTTCTCTTCCCCCACCCATCTCTTCTTCCCCCCTTCTAACCTTCTCCTCTACTCCTCTTTCCCCTTCCTCTTCTTCCTCTCCTTTTCCCTTTCTTCTTTCTTCTCTTCTCTCCTCTCCTCTCTTTTCCCTTCCTCTCTCTCTATTCCTTTCCCTCTCTCCTGTTCTTTCCCTTTTCAGTTCAATCTAAAGTGGTATTCGAGCAGCCCCAATTTCCTTATTATCTTTATTCCAAGCACTCTAATTCTGATCACATGCTGTGATGGTCATTAAGTACGAGGACCTGTCATAAATCACATTTTTTCAGTGCCAGTGTAACTTTGAATGGTCACTAAACAAATTATTATGAATCACGAACTACCCTTTATGCATATGTGTTTCTTCACATATTTGCTGCAAGAAACTCGGGTGTAATTGGTAAATTTTGTATTTACACTGCAACAGTGAAAGCAAGAAAAATGGGGGATATCCTACAGTATAAGAAGTATACTGGCATAGGATAAATGGAGAGCTACAACACTCCCTAAAACGTGTGTTCCTAAAATATTCTTAGCCAGACAGACTTAATTAACCCAATTATCTAGGTTCCTATTATACAAAGGACCAGGAACTAACCATAACTGGCTGGGTTTGCATAGCACCCTATGCTGAAATATGGTCAGTTAGTTTAGAACTGAGTGGGTCCTATAAAGAGGGGGGTACATTTAGTTGCATTCCTCTCATTTGTTGACCCATTTTCTTACAAGGGAGGGAGGGAGGGAGGGAGGAAAGAAAGAAGGGAGGGAGGAAAGAAGGAAGGGAGGGAGG
>WNWU01015656.1:0-21092 GCA_012654045.1 Ptyas mucosa | reverse complement strand
AGGGAGGAAAGAAAGAAGGGAGGGAGGAAAGAAGGAAGGGAGGGAGGAAGGGAGGAAAGAAAGAAGGGAGGGAGGAAAGAAGGGAGGGAGGGAGGGAGGAAGGAAAGGAAGGCACTCCATCCACCTAAAGTTGAATGTAGAGTATCTTTCCTGACAAGTTCAGTCTCTTGGGAAGGTGTGGCAAGTAAAGCAAGCATTCTCGTTTACCATATAAGGTTATCTCTTGGTCTCCTCAGGATTGACTGGCCTATCAGGAAAGGAATGCAAACATTCCAGCCCTTAAACTAAGAACTCGGAATATCTGCCAGGAGTTCTTCTGTTGTTGTTTTTTTCTTTCAATAAATTGCTTTCAGCTCACCAGGTGTATTGGCAGCAGTGCCCAAGCTTAGCAGTGGTGGAGTGCCAGACAGAGCCACTCCTGACTTGCCTTTCAACTAAGGCTGGAACTGGTCATCGCAGGATTTCTCTTCACCTTGAAACCCAATGAAACCAACAATGCCTGGATTAATCGGACCAATTAAAAATCTATTGACTGCATTTATATAACATGCAAAACTTTGTCCAGATTTAAGTTTAAGTAATATGGATGTTTCTTGGGGGACTTAGAATCCCTTCAAAACAGCTTGTGGGGTCTGCTTGTGGTTCACTGCACTGAGAGAACACAAAAAAATGGGGTTAATTCAGAAACTGTATTGCGTATTGCTCAAACACTCCTTGAGTGAAGATTTTCCCAGGTGTGTGAGGTTTTTCACAGCAATAGAGAAACCGAATAACTTCCCTACTGGCAGGGAAACCAATAATACCCTGAATACTGGTGAAATTTGTCAACACTGCAGTCACAACTGCTTGAATTCTTTCCATGATCCAAAACAACATAATTGTAAGTAATTAGGTGGCCATTTCTTATAGAACCTAAGTAATCTTGGCTGACTTCAAAAGTTAAGCAGGATTAGCCTTGGTTGAGATTTTTGGAGCACTCCCTGGAATTTGCAGGCTTGTTGGATAATGTGAGAAATGTATTTATTTTCATCAAGAAAGTGATTCCAGGAGACAGCTGTGGCAGCTTCTGTATGCCCAGGAAACAGCATGGATCCAGTCACTGGGAGTCAAGCGCAACTCAAGGCTGTTTTTTATTTGTTTCTTCAAAATGCAACACGTTTTTCATGAATTGCTACTCGTCCCAATGGCAATCAGTGTTTCGAAGTCTATGCACTGGAAGAGGAGAAAATCTTAGGAGCCATGTGATAAATTATTGAATAGAAACAATGGTCATATTCAACACTTTTTGTGTGAGAACCCCAGCATACGTGGAGACATGGAAATGAAATAACACGTAAGCATTTGGATCAGTTTTAAAGATTATAGCTTTACAGTGCTGTTAAAAGATAAAGGCAAAGTTTCCCTCGCACATGCGTGCTAGTTGTTTCCAGCTCTAGGGGGAGGTGCTCAAACTCCATTTCAAAGCCGAAGAGCCAGCACTGTCCGAAGACATCTCCATGGTCATGTGGCCAGCATGATTAAATGCCAAAGGCTCACGGAACACTGTTACCTTCCCACCAAAGGTGGTCCCTATTTTTCTACTTGCATTTTTTACATCCTTTCGAACTGCTAGGTTGGCAGAAGCTGGGATAAGTAAGGGGAGCTCACTCCGTTATGCGGCGCTAGGGATTCGAACCACTGAATTGCCGACCTTCTGATCGACAAGCTCAGCATCTTAGCCACTGAGTCACTGCATTCCTACAGTGCTGTTAGCTGTTGTATTATTCCAAGAAAAGATATGGCTGCTTTTAAAAAATGCAGTCAGATGCCATGTTTGCATCCCTTGCATACTTGAAAGCATCTTTTATATCCTTTCACCATCTCCTGCTTTGGATATTTTGGGCTCATCTCCCAAATTTTCATGCAACAAAGGATTTGTCCACAGGAGAGGAGGGAGGGAGATAAAATTTGGAAACCATTCATCTCATAAACTCATACGAGAGGGTTATGCCAACACTTTGTCTGGAACATACATTTTATGAGAGATCTAACCATCATCATCTGTATTTGTAAAAGGATTTTGTTCAGAGATCTGGATTTTGAAGGGTGAAATGAACATTTTGGAGCAGTTGCATCCGAACCCTGGGCTTGCAACTCTAACTCTGTAGTGTGCACCAGACAAGCTCTGAATCACACTGCTCTTCAAATCCAGATATCTGCAGAACCCTACTTAGAAAGATGGTTTCTACCTTTTTCTTACAAGATGTTTACTAAGGAGGAATGTTTTTTTAAAAAGGCATAATGACTTTGATTGGTATTTTGCAATTGGGAAGATTGCTAGGAGACTGGGAGTCTTTGACCATATTAAATCCTAAATAAAAATTTATCCAGCCAAATTTTCTGGTGACTTCTCATCCAACAGATTCTGAAATGAATAGTTTTGAAATGTGTTTTTCCTATTTCCAAATAAATTTGTGACTTGCCTCAATCCTTGATTAAATTTGTGACAGGAAGACAAAACCCAAGCCTGTGGGACCAATTTTATCCACTGGCTCTCATGAAGGCTAATTTGAAATCTTTTCATCTATATCAGTCTGTTTAGTATCTTTAGAACATGGCTGAGTTAGATACATGCACGTATACATACACAAACACACACACATATGCATACATACAAACATAATGTAAGTTGAAAGATATATTTGCCCAACAGGCAAACTTAACTGTGCTTGGCATGATTCTGAGTGAATATAAGTAGGAATTTAAAAACAGCCAGTAATTTCTCATTCTGGTGCCAAGATTGAGCCTTATCAACTCTGAAGATCATGAATTTTAGGGTGTCGACTTCTGGAAAGAGAGAGAGGAAGAGACAGAGAGATTAAGGAATGGAGGAAGGAGGGAAGGAATGGAGAAATTAGGGTTAGGGGAAAAATAAGGGTGGGCTTTTTGTCATTAAATATGTAGTGTTTTGACTGCATTTGTGGGCATGAGATGAGATATCACTTATATAAACATATCCTCCAGAGGTTTCAATACCAGTTTCCCTCAGCTCCAGCTACCATCGTCACTAACACTAGCACTTAAACTTATATACTGCTTCACAGTGCTTTACAGTCCTCTCTAAGCAGCTTACAGAATCAGCATATTGCCCCCAATAATCTGGGTCCTCGTTTTACTGACCCCGGAAAGATTGAGCCAGTGAGAATCGAACTGCCTGCTGCCTGCAGTTGTAATGCATATTGTAACCCTAAATGTCTGAGTAGCACAAGGATTGCCTATTTTGGTGTTTTGTTATATCTCTTCCTTGAGATAGGAGAATTTCACACAAAAGATGCATATGAAGTGCCATAGAGCCCAAAGGAATCTGTATGTCATTTAAAAGAGTGACCTGTTTATCTTGGAAGCCCAAACGAGCAAAAAAAGAGGAGACAAGCTTTCTGCCTAGATAGGCAAGCATTACCAATGAGGTAATGAGGACATTTTAACAAACCTCTTTAAATTTCTTTTCTTGGGTTTTTTTAAAGTTGCTGGCCATCTGTTTTTGTTTTTATAGTACAGGTAGTTCTCGGCTTACAACCATTTGTTTAGTGACCGTTCAAAGTTACAATACAAGTGGTCCTCATACTTAGAACCATCACAGCATTTCCACAGTCACATGATCAAAATTCAGCACTTGGTAATCAACATGAATGGTTTCAGTCTCCCGGGGTCATCTGATTGCCGTTTGCGATCTTCCCAGCTGGCTTCTGACAAGCAAAGTCAATGGGGGAAGCTGGATTTGCCGTGTGATTCATTTGACAACCATAGCAAAAAAGGTTGTAAAAGCAGGCACAACTCATTTAACAACTGCCTTGCTTAGCAACAGAAATTGTGGTCCCGATTGTGGTCATAGGTGGAGGACTACCTACCTCGAGTCACTCTAGGTTTAATACCGATAACTAACTATTCCTAATCAACCTGTGCATGCTGGGTTGTGGGTGACTAAGTTTCGTTTCTCTTGGTACATTAATAAAGCAGATGGCACAGCAGCCTCTCACACAAAGGTGTTTTAATCAAATACTCCTTTACCAAAGTTAGGATGCATTAGGACAATAGCACCACCATGTGGTCAATGGATGTTTAAAGTCATTGATCAAGGGAATACAGAACCTAATTTAAAGCAGAGATAGGCTGGTACCAATATCTCCTGTCCTTTTCTGCTTCTGTCATCTACCTAATAAAAAGAACTTTATATAGTTACATGAATGTGCAAGTATATCGACAATCTGAAGAAAATGAGTGCAGAAATCTATGTTCAGATTGTAGGACAATCTGGGTTATTTGTTTATTTATTTATTAGGATATAGTCTGTCTTTCTTCCATGAGTTTCGGGGCAGCATACACATTGCCTGACTTTTCTAGTTTTCCCCCATAACCACCAACCGTAAAATAAGTTGAACTGAGAATGAGCGACAGACACCAAATTACTCAACAGTTTACTGTGGCTCAGTCTTCTTTCTCAATCCAATACTCCTTTCCCCCGAGAACATGATATTGCAAGTTTCTTCTTGAAGTTCCACCAATTTGTCCAAGCAAACACTTAAAAACGTAAATCTAAAAAAGGGCAAGAACTGAATTTCAAAATCGCAGCTTACATACTGTATGTCTTTCTGATTTGCGTTACTCTGTATCAGTGATTTTCAAACATTTTTGAAAATGTCCAGACTGCTTTATATGCTTAAAAATGATCAAGGACATCAACAGCATAGTTTGGGTTATATCTGTTAAAACCAAGCAACTTTAAAATATTTTTTTGACTTTGCGGACCTTCCTGAAAGGGTCTCAGGTAACCCCAAGTTCCTTGGACCATACTTAAGTCTTAAATCGCTTAACACAGAACCAACGCATCCATTTTGTTTTCTCTCTCTTTTTCTCCTCCCTTCAAATATAAGAGAAAGGACCCCAGACAGATGTTGCACTCCATAAGTCAAGAAGAAGGGCGGACTGAAGGCAAAATACAATAACGAGTCCAATTACTTGGTTAGCCTACCGAAATCTGGAATATAAAAATCCAGGTGAGCTCAGATTTGCTATCAAGCATAGTAGCCCTGTATAAGAGGAAAGAGAAACCAGAACCCCAATTCGGTTTCCATTGCTGGCTATGAAAATAAGGCTGGGACTGATTAATTGAAAGCATGCAATGGATGCAAATGACTGGAACAAACGTCTGGTGCTTCAAGTTAGCTATGTTGTCTGAAATGGTCTGGTGGCATGAGGCCAGGATCGGGCTACTTCTGTAGGGCAGCAATGGAAAAGCATCTCCTCACTTCTTGCTGAGGCCTGTGAGTATTTGTGAACCCAGTAATCACACCCTCTGATTCAGGGTTTTGGGAAGGGGCGGGGAATGTAACACAAAAGGAATCATCTCAGAACTGAAGAATCCTTGGGCAGGGAGCTGCCTGCAAAAGCTGGGGAAACAGACCAGGGAGGAGATTTGGATCCTGCCAATTCTAGGGCAAATAAATCATTTCCCCTCTGCTGCCTCCCGGTAAACACTGTAACAAAAAAAACCAAAGGATTTCCAGAATAAATAGAAAAGATCTACAATCCTAATGATGGAACACAGGGCTTCAAAGCTTATGATTCATCCCCATTGAAAGCCTTCTGCTCTGGATTTTGCAGGCATAAAGACCCAGGTGTTACCTTGAGGCCTGTTTGATTCATCACTATGAATTGAAATGGAGATGGAGATAGTTCTAGCTGGGTCTTCAAGAAAACTGAACAATTGGTGATAATTTCCTTGACGGGAAAAGTTCTAAATATATCGGTGGCAAAACCAAGTTAATTTTCTGGACAGAATTGTCTATGTTAATGCAAGAAACATGCATTATTAAGTTTGGGTATTATATGATTTTGGGAAACATACATTCAAGTAATATTCTTCCGCTATTTGATATGCGATAATAGTGATCATGGGAGCTATATCTGGTCAAGAGCCGAGCAAGTAGGCAGAAAAGTTTCAGAGGATCCCAAACATAGACACACAAAATTGTGACCTCAGAGAAGTGGCTCAAAAAAGAAAAAGAAGGAGACATTACTGCTCCTTTCCCAAAATACTTCTTTTTGTTGTTTTTTCCTTCATGTGCTTAAGGAGACTGTGGTTCAAATTCCATACAATCTAGGGCTCAACAAATTTAAATTTTGGAGATGTTAACTTGAATGCATTTCAGTTGATTTATCCTTTTGATAGATCTTCGGAGTCTTCAGTTCTGCTGAATAGCTCTAATTTGCCAAATCTCTTCAGGGTTGCCTTTAATACAATTTTAAGATTAGATGAGCTTTTATAGGTGAACAGCACTTTCATGAAATTAAAATCTCCCAAAGGAATTGGATTTGATACACTGTTCAAATTAAGTTGAGCATTCAAATTCTGTTCCAATTTGATTGACTAGCTCTGGAATAAGGCCCATTAAAATAAGTGAGATTTACTTCTGAGTAGGCATGCATGCTCCAAACCTTGAGTTGAAATAAATTTTTCAGAACTGAACTCCAAAATTGACTTCACTTATTGAAGTGAATCAGGTGCTTTGAAATATATTCAAAATTTTGGTGGGTTTTACTCATGCAAAATCAAACTGAATATTTGATTTCATTCAAATAAGCAAGTTACACTCAACTGACTCATTTCAGCTTGACTCAACCCTTGGAATCAGTGCATATTTGAATAAAATCCTGGTTGATTCATGCAATCTTATCCCTTGAGGATTAAGCTCAATGAAATTTAATGGGGTTTACTTCTACATAGACATGCAGAGGATTGTGCTGTCAACATTTTGCAACAGAGCTTCAGAAGGAAGGAAGATTGGACCACCTACTTGAAGTTCTTTAAATTGGGAATTTTTAAAAATGTCTTTTCCCTTCCCCCTTCACAATCATTATTTTCTTCATCGACTAGAAATTGTGTTCTTTAATCTGGCTATTAGCTCTGTGGCCAGCCAAATTTTGAAAGGCGTGCAGCCGGGTACGTTTTCATACTTGAATGGAAATACTTCTGGAAAGTTTCATAAGTACATAGTTCCTATGTATGTTCACAATATTTAATGGCATTAGTCACTGAAGAAGCATGTCTGAACCTGGGGAGAAAATTTCATGATATTTTTAATATCACCCACATAAAGGTGCTCCACAACCACACACCCAGTTATACAATATTGCCTGTTAAATAGGACACCAGCATTTCATTTGCATCCATATAGCTTGCATTGGTTTTAGAGGATCAGAGTCTCTAAAGAATCTTTTTCTAGCCTACAACAAAAGTTTAAAAGAATAAAATCCTCTTTTCCTCCGGCAAGTTCTAAATAAACGTTTCCTTATTTTATTTGCATTGTATGTCTTGTTTACTATGTATTGCTAAATGCTTCTGTTAATAAAAGGCAGAAGATTACAGAGTACCTCATCCTGAATATTCCAACTACTATTGGTCAAACCCACCAATACAGTTAAGTCATGTGGGAGAAGCCTTCATTTCAATACCGAACTATATCTTAACACTTTAATCCTTCTCCCCAACAGAGCTAGTTGACAATTATCTACTAATAGGGGAGAAAGTAAAGAATGTATTTCCTTTGATGATAGCTAATGAGTCCAAATATAATTTTCCTCTGGGGACCTCAGTCACTTAGAATCAAGCCTTTTCTTATCCATAACATCCTATTATTTCATCTACAATAACTTCTATTTTCTGGGTAAATGTAGAATGTGTCTTTGAGAAAGTGGCTTTTATACATTTAGGTACCTTAAAACTGTGTTTCTTAAAGAATATTAGTTGGGATTCCAGAGTTCTCCGAACACCTTGTAGGTGAACCACAAAGCTTAATGAAAATACCTCAGCCCTGTATGCCTGCCTGGTCTTGCTCTGCTGTCAAATCACAGTTGCACGTGTAAATATCTTTAGCAAGCCGATTTGATGCATCACCTCAACCACAGCTTTGTGGTGCCTGAAGTATGGAATCACAGTGCCTCGCTGACACGGCACGCAAAGAACAAACACAAAGGAGCTCAAACTGGTATGTCTGTGTCACCATGAGGGAGACGTTCTTTGCGCCTGCACAGAACACCCTTCCTAAGGGCCTGCAAAGGGTGAGAAGATGTTGAAGAAAAGCTGCTGAGCTGCCTCAACCATTTTCACAGCTATATTATTATACCCACAGTTCCATCTGGTCAACAAGATGGGAGCCACCAAAGAATGCTGACAAATCCATTAGGACAAGCGTAGCCAAGTCTACAACTTGGGCTTTGCTTATGGCATAACCCACCCGCCACCCTCCCGGCATACTATATTTAGATGTATCTAGATGAACTCATTCCAAGTGAACATCCTAAAATTGTGCCCTTTATGGCCAACACTCATCTTTCTCCTTTATGTCTCCCATATCTTCACCTTGGCCAATCTAAGTCAGTCATGCCTCTTGGCAGAAGTAGCCCAGGCACCATGTCTCGTCTTCTTGGCTGGTGGTTGCCCATGGAGAAACACCCTGTGTTCAATCTGCTGGACTGCACTGTTGTTGCTTTTGTGTTTTTCCACCTTTGGGAAAAGCAAAGCGTTTGGTTTTGCACAGCCTTAAAAAGGTAAAGAAAAGATCTTACCATGTAGGCGGATTAAAATTATTTTTAAAAAAGAAGAAAAGGTTTAAAAAGTCTTCAAAGAGAAATGAATGTTCCTAAAATTCAGCAGAGCTGGTTAGTGATAAATCTGAATCTCATTTCCTCCTGGCTAATTTACCACCATATGGTGAAAACAGATTTGCTCTGGGGAAACATGTGCAAAGCAGTTGCTCATTTATATGGGAATGTGCTGGGTAAAAATTGCAGACAGAAAGGGAAAAGGGAAGGGAAGGGAAGGGAAGGGAAGGGAAGGGAAGGGAAGGGAAGGGAAGGGAAGGGAAGGGAAGGGAAGGGAAGGGAAGGGAAGGGAAGGGAAGGGAAAAGATGTGGCAAACTCTACAGAAATTTCAAATTATTAAATATCTTATGCACAATGCTATTAAATATAGGTAGGCTGCTGTATATTCAATCGTGAGTCATTGACCACTTAGTTCCTGGGCATGCTTACTGAGAATTAATTGTGCCTAAGTTTAATGGTGCGTGTTCCTAAGATGTGCACATGGGCTTGGAATGTGTTGGATTTTTGAGAGAAGAGTAAGTGAATAAAAGAAAAGTGTGTGTCAATACAGGAAACAGAATATTGGATTTCATGTGGCTCTTTCATGCGGCTCCCTGTCACTCAAAATATGTGTCACAACCGCCAATGTGCAACACCCGCCTTCACGCAATTTATTGAGCTTTTCAACCTCCGGTAGACCAACCATGGATAAATCCAAGAAAAGAAAAGTTTCAGAAGAAAACAGAATGTTTAATTCAACTACATATGCTAGCTTTGTGACCACACAAGAAATAGTCAGGCACAGGAAGGGTTTTGTGGCTCCTGGTGTTTTCTTTTCTGTGGGAAATGGGTCCAAATGGCTCTTTCAGTGTTTAAGGTTGCAGACCTCTGCCCTATACCATTTCAAACAAGTGGCTGGCAACAGCCTCTTCTTAAAAGCCTCCAGTGTTGAACCACCCACAACTTCTGAAGGCAAGCCATTCCACTGGTTAATGGTTCTAACTGTCAGGAAATTTCTCCTTATTTCTAGGTTGGATCTCTCCTTGATTAGTTTCCATCCATTGCTTCTTGTTCTGCCTTTAGAACAAGAATAGCTTGACCCCCTTTTCTTTGGAGAATAGGTTTTGGAGAATAGGTTGACTCCTCTCTTCTTTGTGGCAATCCCTTAGATATTGGAACACTATTAACATGTCTCCCCTAATCCTTCTTTTCATTAAACTAGATACTCATGCATGACCTATGCTGAGCCTCCCACTTCTTCTTGAGGCACCCTGCACTACTTGCCTCTGTGCCCTTTGCTTGGATTTTGGCTCCCTCTCATCTCTGGGGACTGGCTGAAAGAGCTGCCTCCTGAAGGACGTCATCTCTCCTGACCTTCAGCAGGGTTCAGGAATGGAACTCAGATTTTCCCCTCTGTCAGCAGAAGAGAAGAAAGCAAGTCAGTGTAATCTGTGCCATTAAACAGCCAAACAATAGGTTGCAGGTACAATATTGGAGATTTTGAAAGAGGGAAATAAGTGATGAGTTTCTACCAATAAATCAAGATAAGAAAGGACTTGTTTCTTTTCATCTCTGAGGCAAACCTCCAACTATCTACCTGGTCTTTTGATGTGTCACTGGCAGGTTGTTCCCTCAGGCAGAGCAAATCTGTCACATCTTGATAGATCTTTTTCCACACAGAGCTTTCCCACAAGAATTTTTTCGATAGCTGTATTACTATCCCCCACCCTAATTTTCAGAACAATCATCACTTTGCCATTTAAGGATAAAAGGAGAATAGGAAGGAATAAAGTTGCTAAAAATATCAGCCCTTTCACCATGTAGTTCAGGATTTCCCAACCATGGCAACTTTTAAGACCTGTGAACTTCAACTCCCAGAATTCCCCAGCCAGCATGCCTGGCTGGAGAATTCTGGGAATTGAAATCCACATGTCTTAAACTTGCCAAGATTGGGAAACCCTGGTGTAGTTTGTAGTAAAGTCTGCTCTATCCAAGTAGCACGATGAGGGTTTAGAAATCCTGAGCAGGCCAGAAAGAGAGGGATGCCCATTCTTTAGTGTGTGCTAGATTTTGAAAGCGCAAAGACTCTGGCCCCATGAATCTGCTGATTCATATATATTCTTTACTTTCCTTCATCTTTATCATATATATTTAAAATAACAAACCTGGTAAAAATGAGACAACACCATTTGAGTCTAAAACTTGGCTGCCCGCCTCATTCTGATGCACATGTTACAAGTCAGTTGTATGTCACTCCAGGGGTGAAATCCAGCAGATTATGACAGGTTCTGGAGAACCGGTAGCGGAAATTTTGAGTAGTTCAGAGAACCGGCAAATACCACCTCTGGCTGGTCCCAGAGTGGGGTGGGAATGGGGATTTTGCAGTATCCTTCCCCTGGAGTGGGGTGGGAATGGAGATTTTGCAGTATCCTTCCCCTGCCACACCCACCAAGCCATGCCCACCAAGCCACACCATACCCACCAAGCCACGCCCACAGAACCGGTAGTGAAAAAATTTGGATTTCACCACTGCATCACTCAGTGTCCTACTCTGCTATTACTCCAGCTTTCGTCAAATGCTACCAAGAAGCTTCATCCTTTCTGGTCAGTAGAACAAATGTCCTTGTCCCAGCTTGACCTCTAGTTTTCTGTGTAGCATTGTCGGGAACTTTCTTGCTCAGCTTGTTGTGCTTTTTCACCACTCAGCACTTCTATTTTGGTTGCTGTAGTGCGCACGCACACGAGCGAGCAAGAAAGATTTTGCATATTTTGATTATTATGTGTAATAGCAAATGTAGAAATAACTATGATAATTATTTCGCCAATGTGGAGAAAACTGCAACCAAGTCCCACCCAGCCTTTTCAATTTGCCATATGAGTGTTCAAAGGTCAATTTCTTTAATAGCGATAGCATTTAGACTGATATACTGCCCCGTAGTGTTTACAGCACTGTCTGGGTGGTTTACAATGTCAGCATATTGCCCCTAACAATCTGGATCTTTACTTGACTGACCTCAGAAGGATGCAAGACTGAATCAACCTTGAGCTCTCTTAGGATCGAACTCCTGGAAGTGGGCAGAGTTCTCCTGCAATGCTTATTCTAACCACTGCCCCACCATGGTTTAAGTCCAGTTTGAACTGGCAACCCCTAGAGTAGACTGTGACTTCAAACAGGGCACTGTCCATCATCAAGCCGCCCTGCAGGACTCCCTAGACCAGTTATTTTACCATACCAGTCATATTAAGTTGCAAAGTAATGGTCTTGAATAGGAGCTAACACACTCAGATTCTGTTTCAGGGGGAGGGGGGAAACCAAGAACATCCCTTGGCCTAAAGTCCAGTTTTACTTGTTTTAACTTATTTTTGCTTTGCTGCAAAGAACAGGCTCTGCAAAGCTTCTGAGACAGATTGCTCTACGCCTGTAACATTTCATTAAGGTGTGATAAACATGTAGCTCACTGTCCCCCCCCCCCCCAACAGAAAAGGTCACTTGCTTTAATCACTTAGGTACAAGAGAACAATTTCACATTTCGGGGTTCACATGTGTTGTAAGAAGAGGAATCTGGTCCCATACATCTTACCAGGTTGTTTTCCCTAGATTTGGGATTTACAGATAATTTCCTGGAGTCCTGTCAGTACAATAACTATTATACATATTAGAAATCCTTTTTTATTCTGTGGGTTTCTGAAATTTGTGCAAAACAGAGTGCCAGTCAGTGGTGGATTTCAAAAAATGTTACTACCGGTTCTGTGGGTGTGGCTTGGTGGGTGTGGCTTGGTGGGCGTGGCAGGGGAAGGATACTGTAAAATCTCAATTCCCTCCCCACTCCAGGGGAAGGTTACTGCAAAATCCCCATTTCCTCCCGATCAGCTGGGACTTGGGAGGCAGAAAATAGATGTGGGTGGGGCCAGTCGGTCTGCAAACTACTCAAAATTTCCACTACTGGCTCTCCAGAACTGGTCAGAACCTGCTGAAACCCACCTCTGGTGCCAATGTACTTTATTGGATCTTTTTGTCTCTTTAATTAATTATTGTCTTTTTGATCCAAACCATACTTGCACATTAGCCAAAAAAAGAGAGAGAGAGAGAGTTGGAAGGTAAATAAAATTGGAAGGGGGCAGAAATGGTTGGCTTAAGAATGGGGGTGCAAAAGAGTCTAGGGCTAAACTCAGCAGCTCAGAGACGTGAAAGGAGCCCGGCCTTGCAGTTTATCGCAAGCATATTACTTTCCCTGCCCTCTCTTGCTCGGAATATCTGAGCAATGTTGTCACTGGGAAAGGCTACACATTTCCATGCCAAGCCTACAGGTCTTGGCTGGTTGCTGTTGCTTTTGTATAAGTGTGTGTGTGTGTGTGTGTGTGTGTGTGTGTGTGTGTGTGTGTATTTGTGTTTCCTCCATTCAAGATGTAAAGGCTTGCTTTGGCTGGTTCAGAAGAAATGCTGACTGCAGCTGTCCCAGGAATATAGATGGGGGAAATACAAGGAAGTACTGTAAGAAGTAGGAGGGGAAAAGATTATGAAATGAAAGTATTCCAAAGACTTCTTGTATACTTTTTTTTTTTAAGGGACAGGTTTCTTTTTCTTTAAGCCAAAGAGCAAAGAAAGAAGCTAAGGCTTTTTGTTTTGACCAATAGGTTTAAAATCTTTTAAGTTTGTTATTTGTATTTAGTCAACATCTGCAGAAGAGAGTAAAGTTTTCGTTAAGTCAGCCTTGATTCTGGTGATTAGCTGAACATATCCAGGTAGTTTTCTTGACATGAAGACAGACGTGGTGTGCCATTGTCTCTGTCCACAATGTTTTCTTTCAACTTCCCACTTCTAATCTACAGCCCTGGCATTTTTTTTATCATCTCCCATTGAGGAATTAAACATGTCCAATGTTATTTATCTTCCAGGCCCACGTGAGCTACCTCCTGAGGATAGCCTACAGAACCCACGCTCCCTCCCTCCCTCCCTCCCTCCCTCCCTCCCTTCCTTCCTGTGAGGGATCATGCAGTCCTAGTGAACAGCCACTTAAATGTGCTGCAGCCGCCAAAAAAGCCAGTGCAATCCTAGACTGCATCAACAGGAGGATAGAATCAAGATCACGAGAAGTGTTACAACCACTTTATAAAGCCTTGGTATAAGGCCATACTTGGAATATTGCATCCAATTTAGGTCACCACGATTAGGGGACTGGATGCTAAAACATATAAAGAATGGTTGCTGGAATTGGATATGTCTAGTTTGATGAAAAGAAAGACTAGGGGTGACATGATAGCAGTGTTCCAATATCTCAGGGGTTGCCACAAAGAACAGCGGGTCAAACTATTCTCCAAAGCACCTGAGGGTAGGATAAGAAGCAATGGGTGGAAATTAACCAATGAGAGAAGCAACTTAGATCTAAGGAGAAATTTCCTGACAGAACAATTAACCAGTGGAACAACTTGCCTCCAGAAGTTGTAAATGCTCCAATACTGGAAGTTTTTAAGAAGAGATTGGATAGCCATTTGTCTGAAATGGTATAGGGCCATGATGGTGAACCCAGGGCGTGCGTGCCCAAAGTGGCACACGAAGCCATGTCGCCCAGCACGCGCGGCCTTGCCTGTTTGTCTTCCGGGTTTCTAGCATGCATGTACACATGAACAGCTGTCCTTTGCGCTTGCGGCAGTGCTGAAAACCATTGTGCACATGTGTGCCATCCGGTTGATCATCGGGCACGCATGCGCACTAAAACCCAGAAGTTTAGCTTTTTCAGACCGTGGCCCGAACCAGCACATGGCTGCACACGTGACATTTCCACACAACCTTTTCGGCACTCGGTGCCAAAAAGGTTCAGCATCAATGGTATAGGGTTTCCTGCCTAAGCAGGGGATTAGACTAGAAGACCTCCAAGGTCCCTTCCACTCTGTTAGTCTAGTCTAGTCTAGTCTAGTCTATTCTAGTCTATTCTATTCTAGTCTAGTCTAGTCTAATCTAGTCTAGTCTAGTCTAGTCTAGTCTAGTCTAGTCTACTAGTCTAGTCTAGTCTAGTCTACTCTACTCTACTCTACTCTACTCTATATAAAAAGATGTTAAGACTCTGGAAAGAGTGCAGAGAAGAGCAACAAAGATGATTAAGGGGCTGGAGGCTAAAACATATGAAGAACAATTGCAAGAATTGGATATGTAAGTCTAGTGAAAAGAAGGACTGGGGTGACATGATAGCAGTGTTCCAATATTTGATGGGCTGCTATAAAGAAGAAGAGGTCAACCTATTTTCCAAAGCACCAGAAGTCAAGACAAGAAGCAATGGATAGAAACTAATTAAGGAGAGAAGCAACCCAGAACTAAGGAGAAATTACCTGACAGTTAGAACAGCCAACCAGTGGAATAGCTTGTCTTCAGAAAATGTGGATGCACTGGAGGCCTTTAAGAAGAGACTGGACAGCCATATATCTAAAATGGTATAGGGTACCCTGCTTGAGCAGGGGGTTGGACTAGAAGACCTCCAATTCTGCTATTCTGTATTTTGTATTCCTTTTTCAGCAGAAACCCAGTAAAATCGCACTAAACTTCAAGATCCACTGTGATGGAGTGAATGAGGTGTGGCAAAAGAGTAGGGGAGCCCAGTTTGTAGTCCACTATCAGCCAAAGAAATGCAGTGGATAATTGTGGCCACTCATCTACTTTTAGCCCCACCAACCTCACGGGGTTATATATGGGAGAAAACAGGAAGACAGAATGCTGCGTATGCTGTGTTGAGCTCTGGAAGGATATAAATATGCTTATTTAGAAATAAGTGTATATTCAAGGCAGGAGTGCATCTAAAAGCCACAGGAAGCAATTTCTGCCAGATAAGGGTTAGGAATAAAGAGGAAGAGATTCTACTTGCAGGCAGATTGCTCAAAGAAATATAGTCTAAATGATGGAGCCAGAACTTCACACAAACTTCTCAGGAATTGGTTGGAAAGACAGCTTGATTAGCATGGACCATTTTATCACTGACATGATTGTTCACAGCAAATTACTGCGTGTAGTTTCAATTAGTGTGGTGCTCTGACAGAGCTTAATGGATCCATGCCAATATCCAAAACATTCTAGAAAGTGCTCAACACGTTCCTTTACATACAAATTATGTAGGATAAAATTATGCTTTCGCTGTATATATGCTAAGAATTATAATACTGTGATTTATTCACAAAAAAAAACCCCATGTTTTCCCCAATGCAATGCAGGCTGGGCTTTTAATCATATCACCGGACAAAGATTGTTAAAAGCTGATAGTTTACTGCAAGGTCTCTCACATACACACAATTTGAAAAATAGCACGGATGTGAAATGAAGCAGCTTGCTCATCAACTCTCTTCTGACCAAGATAAATATGAAGGGAGCGGCTGCATGGACTATTGCTATGACAAAGTCTCCTTCATATCTACATTTTATTTATTTTTACCCTGCCTTCATTATAACTCAAGGTGGCAAACATACCTAATGCAGGTGGACCTCAACCTACAATGGAACTTCCATCACTAAATAATGCAGTCATTAGGTGAGTTGCATCTGATTTTATGACCATTTATGCCATGGTCTTTAAGCATTCCCAACTGACTTTGTCAAAAGCTTCCTTAGAAGGTCATAAATGGCCTTCTATCACGTGACTCTGAAATGCTGCAACTGTCAAATGCATTACCAGGCACACAAATTGCAATCAAGTGCCTGTGGGACACTGCAACGGTTGTTAAGTGCAAGTACCCATCAAAAGTCACTTTTTTCAGGCCCATTGTAACTAAGAACAATCATTAAAGAAATGGTTATAAGTCAAGGACTACCTATATTCCTCCCTTTTTTCCCTCGACAACCACCCTGTGATTGGGCTGGATTGGGCTGAGGATGAATAACTGGCCCAATGTCACCCAGCTGGCTTTCATGCCTAAGGCAACTGTCCCCAATCTTTGTGGCTTGGCAGCCCGGCTGAAGGGGCGTAGCAGGGAACCAGGCTGCCCGAGCAGCAGGCCAGCACACATACATGTATGCAGCTCGACTTGTGCACACCAGCCTGCCGCTCGAGTGGCCTGGTTCCAAATAGGCCCCAGCCCAGTAGCAGGCCACGGCTCAGAGGTTGGGGACCCCTGGCCTAAAGCATGAAGCCCTAAATAAATATTTTCCCATTTACTTAACCTTGAGAAAGTATCCTTCCTACATCTGATTATAGACAACCAGGAGGTAAGAAAAGGCAACTGTCTCAGCAGGCAGGCTGGAGTTCCATCAATAGTAAAAAATGGGGGTGGGGGGGAAACCCCACCACAAACAAAGCAAAAGAGATCCTCCTATGCAAATTCAGAGAAAATACGGGATCTGGGTGCATTGAAAAGGGGCTAAGAGAACTAGGTCCTATGTGACTGAGTGGGACAAGCAAGCTCGTTGTACCAAAGTACCAATAATAAGTCAACTAAGGCTGGCCAGGCATCATGAGTTCTTTGAGTGACGGAAGCATGGGTGAAATCCAGCAGATTCTGACAGGTTCTGGAGAACCGGTAGCAGAAATTTTGAGTAGTTTGGAGAAGCGGCAAATGCCACCTTTGACTGGCCCCAGAGTGGGGTGGGAATGCAGATTTTGCAATATCCTTCCCCCAGGAGTGGGGAGGGAATGGAGATTTTGCAGTATCCCTCCCCCAAGTCATGCCCACCAAGCCACACCACACCTACCAAGCCACACCCACAGAACCAGTAGTAAAAAAATTTAGATTTCACCACTGGACGGCAGTCTTTGTATGTAAGAGTGTGGTGTCAGCATTCATGGCTCATTTAAAGCCAGAAAACATGTAAGTGTCAAGTGTGATGGGTTTTGTGAATGTGGCTGTCGTGAATAGCAATAGCAATAGCACTTAGACTTATATACCGCTTCATAGTACTTTTACAGCCCTCTCTAAATTGTTTACAGAGTCAGAATATTTCCCCCAACAATCTGGCTCCTCATTTTAATCACCTTGGAAGGAAGGCTGAATCAACCTTGAGCCGGTGAGATTCGATCTGCTGAACAGCAGCTAGCAGTCAGCTGAAGTAGCCTGCAGTACTGCACTCTAACCACTGCGCCACCTCGACTCTATCAAGGTTGTGAAGATCAGTTGAGCAAGAGTCCAGCTATTGCTGTGTTGCGATAGTCCCACAAAACTGGCATACATAACACCCAACTTGGAACCTGCCCTTACATTACTAATTTCTGTTGGCAATAAATTAACGCTGTGGTACAACTAAGACCTTGATGACTATCCCTTCATCATAGCATGCAATATATTCAGGGATATTCTGATACCAAGAAGGAAGCCATTTCAACTCCAGGGTATGCTTCCGGATTTTATACTCAGCTTAGCAAGACACACATACAATTTCACACAAAGCCTCTTTACTGTTCATGGCTCGAAAATGAGGGAGGAGCCTTTAGAAACCCTGCAATGTCCAATTGTTCTGAAGGATAGCTGTTTGCTTCTTCCACTTTTCCACTCTTAAAACAACAACTAGAGATAAGTAGTTACCTCACAATGGGGCGGTGTGAAGCTTAATTGCTTTAAAGGAATGGTAAGAGCAAACAATATTTAGTCCAAATAACCACAAAGGTTGACGGCTGAGTTCTTAATGGAGATCCCATTGCTTTTATTTGAACATCCTTAGGTCAGTCCACATAACTGAGCTGCCTGTGGGATAAGTGACCTGAGTCACAGCTTTGCCTTTACTTATGGTAAGAGGTACTCAGTGGATTGCCTTTGCTTAACCAGGCTGCTTTTGCAAAATAGAATTATTGAGTGGGACTACGCCTTTCCCTGGAATGGAACTAGCCCCTAACAATGTCGCAGAACCAGGTGGTTTTCCATTATGCTGTGTTCAAAAGAAATCTGAAAAAGCTAAGACTTTATGACAATACATGCCGGGCCTTCTTAAGAGATGACGGCTGAGGTAATAGTCTATCAATGTTTTATCTCTTGTCAAACCGGCCTTTCATGGAGAACAGCTTGTGGAGTAGGCAGCAACAGTTGTGCACTCAAGAGAAGAGCTGTGGGTGAGCAGTCAGAAAATTCGCTGTTTCTCACATCTATAATTAATACTCGCTTACTTCTTAATTTGATTCCATAAAACCTCATGCAGGATTTCTTCCAAACTACTGAAACAGGGGTGGGTTCTACTTACCTTACCACCAGTTCGCAATGGGGCTGCACGGGCACGTGCTTCGCTCGCTTCTGCACATGCGCAGAACTTCCTGATGACATCGGGTCGGTGGGCGGAGCCTCCCGCCAGTTTTACTACCGGTTTTTGTGAACCGGTCCGAACTGGGGGCAACCCGCCACTGTACTGAACTGCAAAGTTTCTCAGGATATTTTCTGTCAGAATCATAAATGGATTCAGTCAAAACTGAGTCTTCAATTATCCTGAAGATGTGAGGACAAGTCTGATTACTTATTAGTACTCACTATTACTTTTATAGCCTCATCTTTCCTCCAAGAAACTCTTAATTGCCTTTTTGGTTTATCTAACCCTATTATTTCTCACACTCAAGGAGAGATACATGCACTTTTGATCATCACAACAACTCTGTGTTATTTAGAAATAAATAGCAAATAACCATGGTTACTTGGTAAATGCCATGATAGGAGGGGGTTTTCATTCAGTCTGATACTCTGAACCTCCAATACAGGTGGGAGTTGAAGTTCAGATATCTTGAAATTGCTAAGATTGAGAAGACTGTAATAACCATCACACCACACTGTTGCCCTCAATTATTACAAGTTCTGCTTCTTTCACACATCTTTCATCTCCTATTTGGGAATTGGGATTCAATAGGACAATAATTGTGGCAAGGCTGAAATGACCAGGGAGATGGTTTCCTCTTTTCCTTTAAGAGAGTCCTTCAGTGGTACTCTACTACCACCAGCTGGGCAATTTAAGTAGGAAAGTGAGGCACACACAACTTGTCTTGCAACTTTATTACCTCAGCTGCAAGGGTGGATATAAATATCTTACGTATTCTGGGAAGTTAAATAATTCTGCATATTCATATGCTACAAGACAGGTTTTGTCATGAAGATATTTAAAGTGCATCAACACCAGCAAAGTTTTGGTCCTGCTTCTACTCTTCTCTTCTTTGTATTCCTTCCCCAATTTGATTAATGCCTTTACCTTGTAGAGCAATTTAAGGGGCAGAGAAGTAAATGGGGAAAAAATACAAAGGCTAAAACATATGAAGAACGGTTGCAGGAACTGGGTATGTCTAGTTTAATGAAAAGAAGGACTGGGGGAGACATGATAGCAGTGTTCCAATATTTCAGGGGCTGCCACAAAGAAAAGGGAGTCAAGCTATTCTCCAAAGTACCTGAGGTCAGGACAAGAAGCAATGGGTGGAAACTAATCAAGGAGACAAGCAACCTAGAACTAAGGAGAAATTTCCTGACAGTTAGAACAATTAATCAGTGGAACAACTTGCCTCCAGAAGTTGTGAATGCTCCAACACTGGAAGTTTTTAAGAAGATATTGGATAACCATTTGTCTGAAGTGGTGTATGGTTTCCTGCCTAAGCAGAGGGTTGGACTAGAAGACCTCCAAGGTCCCTTCTAACTCTGTTATTCTATTCTATTCTATTCTAGTCACTACATACATAAATTAGTAGATGGATGCCATCTCTTCAATTGAATTATCCTATTGATACAATTCCAGTACGGCATTGCATGGCATACCTATTCACTTCATTCTGTTCATGAAGTATTATCCTACTGATGGAGAACAAATAGCAATATGGGTGGTCCTCAACTTACGGCCACAGTTGGGACCAAAATTGCCATTGCTAAGCAAGAGGATTGTTAAGTGAGTCACATACAATTTTACAACCTTTTTGTCACATTTGTTAAGTGAATCACTGAAGTTGTTATGTAAATCATCCGGTCATTAGTTCGCTTATCAGAAGCTGGCTGAGAAGATTGCAAATGACAATCACATAACTCTGGGACACTGAAACTATCATAAATGCCTGCCAGTTGCCAACAGTCTGAATGATTCTATGACTGTGAGGTTGCCGCAACAGTTGTGAAGGTGAGGATCGGTCATAAATCACTTTTTTCAATGTCATTGTAACTTTGAACAGTCACTAAGCAAATAGTTGTAAGTCAAAGACCATCTGTATGATATGGAGGGGGAATGGCTATGAAATATAAAACCCTTTCCTTTCAGCCAAAACACTTTCTGCAAACAAAAATTCAGCTTCTCTCTAGTCTGTACAATTAGGGTTAAGATTTAGCAATGCAACTGCAAATTGCACTGAAAAACAGTGAAAAACAGCACTGCGATAACACTGAAGATTTATGTGGCAGCTCTTGTAATCGTTTTGCACTCAAATAATCACAAAATACAAAAGGTATTTGCCTTCATTCACAAAGGGTATTGTTTGTTACCATTAAAAGGGCAGCTTAATTATTTTTTGGGGGGGGGGATGTGATTGGCTATTGTAGCAGTAGAAATAATTGGCTG
>WNWU01015655.1:0-21050 GCA_012654045.1 Ptyas mucosa | reverse complement strand
AGGGAGGAAAGAAAGAAGGGAGGGAGGAAAGAAGGAAGGGAGGGAGGAAGGGAGGAAAGAAAGAAGGGAGGGAGGAAAGAAGGGAGGGAGGGAGGGAGGAAGGAAAGGAAGGCACTCCATCCACCTAAAGTTGAATGTAGAGTATCTTTCCTGACAAGTTCAGTCTCTTGGGAAGGTGTGGCAAGTAAAGCAAGCATTCTCGTTTACCATATAAGGTTATCTCTTGGTCTCCTCAGGATTGACTGGCCTATCAGGAAAGGAATGCAAACATTCCAGCCCTTAAACTAAGAACTCGGAATATCTGCCAGGAGTTCTTCTGTTGTTGTTTTTTTCTTTCAATAAATTGCTTTCAGCTCACCAGGTGTATTGGCAGCAGTGCCCAAGCTTAGCAGTGGTGGAGTGCCAGACAGAGCCACTCCTGACTTGCCTTTCAACTAAGGCTGGAACTGGTCATCGCAGGATTTCTCTTCACCTTGAAACCCAATGAAACCAACAATGCCTGGATTAATCGGACCAATTAAAAATCTATTGACTGCATTTATATAACATGCAAAACTTTGTCCAGATTTAAGTTTAAGTAATATGGATGTTTCTTGGGGGACTTAGAATCCCTTCAAAACAGCTTGTGGGGTCTGCTTGTGGTTCACTGCACTGAGAGAACACAAAAAAATGGGGTTAATTCAGAAACTGTATTGCGTATTGCTCAAACACTCCTTGAGTGAAGATTTTCCCAGGTGTGTGAGGTTTTTCACAGCAATAGAGAAACCGAATAACTTCCCTACTGGCAGGGAAACCAATAATACCCTGAATACTGGTGAAATTTGTCAACACTGCAGTCACAACTGCTTGAATTCTTTCCATGATCCAAAACAACATAATTGTAAGTAATTAGGTGGCCATTTCTTATAGAACCTAAGTAATCTTGGCTGACTTCAAAAGTTAAGCAGGATTAGCCTTGGTTGAGATTTTTGGAGCACTCCCTGGAATTTGCAGGCTTGTTGGATAATGTGAGAAATGTATTTATTTTCATCAAGAAAGTGATTCCAGGAGACAGCTGTGGCAGCTTCTGTATGCCCAGGAAACAGCATGGATCCAGTCACTGGGAGTCAAGCGCAACTCAAGGCTGTTTTTTATTTGTTTCTTCAAAATGCAACACGTTTTTCATGAATTGCTACTCGTCCCAATGGCAATCAGTGTTTCGAAGTCTATGCACTGGAAGAGGAGAAAATCTTAGGAGCCATGTGATAAATTATTGAATAGAAACAATGGTCATATTCAACACTTTTTGTGTGAGAACCCCAGCATACGTGGAGACATGGAAATGAAATAACACGTAAGCATTTGGATCAGTTTTAAAGATTATAGCTTTACAGTGCTGTTAAAAGATAAAGGCAAAGTTTCCCTCGCACATGCGTGCTAGTTGTTTCCAGCTCTAGGGGGAGGTGCTCAAACTCCATTTCAAAGCCGAAGAGCCAGCACTGTCCGAAGACATCTCCATGGTCATGTGGCCAGCATGATTAAATGCCAAAGGCTCACGGAACACTGTTACCTTCCCACCAAAGGTGGTCCCTATTTTTCTACTTGCATTTTTTACATCCTTTCGAACTGCTAGGTTGGCAGAAGCTGGGATAAGTAAGGGGAGCTCACTCCGTTATGCGGCGCTAGGGATTCGAACCACTGAATTGCCGACCTTCTGATCGACAAGCTCAGCATCTTAGCCACTGAGTCACTGCATTCCTACAGTGCTGTTAGCTGTTGTATTATTCCAAGAAAAGATATGGCTGCTTTTAAAAAATGCAGTCAGATGCCATGTTTGCATCCCTTGCATACTTGAAAGCATCTTTTATATCCTTTCACCATCTCCTGCTTTGGATATTTTGGGCTCATCTCCCAAATTTTCATGCAACAAAGGATTTGTCCACAGGAGAGGAGGGAGGGAGATAAAATTTGGAAACCATTCATCTCATAAACTCATACGAGAGGGTTATGCCAACACTTTGTCTGGAACATACATTTTATGAGAGATCTAACCATCATCATCTGTATTTGTAAAAGGATTTTGTTCAGAGATCTGGATTTTGAAGGGTGAAATGAACATTTTGGAGCAGTTGCATCCGAACCCTGGGCTTGCAACTCTAACTCTGTAGTGTGCACCAGACAAGCTCTGAATCACACTGCTCTTCAAATCCAGATATCTGCAGAACCCTACTTAGAAAGATGGTTTCTACCTTTTTCTTACAAGATGTTTACTAAGGAGGAATGTTTTTTTAAAAAGGCATAATGACTTTGATTGGTATTTTGCAATTGGGAAGATTGCTAGGAGACTGGGAGTCTTTGACCATATTAAATCCTAAATAAAAATTTATCCAGCCAAATTTTCTGGTGACTTCTCATCCAACAGATTCTGAAATGAATAGTTTTGAAATGTGTTTTTCCTATTTCCAAATAAATTTGTGACTTGCCTCAATCCTTGATTAAATTTGTGACAGGAAGACAAAACCCAAGCCTGTGGGACCAATTTTATCCACTGGCTCTCATGAAGGCTAATTTGAAATCTTTTCATCTATATCAGTCTGTTTAGTATCTTTAGAACATGGCTGAGTTAGATACATGCACGTATACATACACAAACACACACACATATGCATACATACAAACATAATGTAAGTTGAAAGATATATTTGCCCAACAGGCAAACTTAACTGTGCTTGGCATGATTCTGAGTGAATATAAGTAGGAATTTAAAAACAGCCAGTAATTTCTCATTCTGGTGCCAAGATTGAGCCTTATCAACTCTGAAGATCATGAATTTTAGGGTGTCGACTTCTGGAAAGAGAGAGAGGCAGAGACAGAGAGATTAAGGAATGGAGGAAGGAGGGAAGGAATGGAGAAATTAGGGTTAGGGGAAAAATAAGGGTGGGCTTTTTGTCATTAAATATGTAGTGTTTTGACTGCATTTGTGGGCATGAGATGAGATATCACTTATATAAACATATCCTCCAGAGGTTTCAATACCAGTTTCCCTCAGCTCCAGCTACCATCGTCACTAACACTAGCACTTAAACTTATATACTGCTTCACAGTGCTTTACAGTCCTCTCTAAGCAGCTTACAGAATCAGCATATTGCCCCCAATAATCTGGGTCCTCGTTTTACTGACCCCGGAAAGATTGAGCCAGTGAGAATCGAACTGCCTGCTGCCTGCAGTTGTAATGCATATTGTAACCCTAAATGTCTGAGTAGCACAAGGATTGCCTATTTTGGTGTTTTGTTATATCTCTTCCTTGAGATAGGAGAATTTCACACAAAAGATGCATATGAAGTGCCATAGAGCCCAAAGGAATCTGTATGTCATTTAAAAGAGTGACCTGTTTATCTTGGAAGCCCAAACGAGCAAAAAAAGAGGAGACAAGCTTTCTGCCTAGATAGGCAAGCATTACCAATGAGGTAATGAGGACATTTTAACAAACCTCTTTAAATTTCTTTTCTTGGGTTTTTTTAAAGTTGCTGGCCATCTGTTTTTGTTTTTATAGTACAGGTAGTTCTCGGCTTACAACCATTTGTTTAGTGACCGTTCAAAGTTACAATACAAGTGGTCCTCATACTTAGAACCATCACAGCATTTCCACAGTCACATGATCAAAATTCAGCACTTGGTAATCAACATGAATGGTTTCAGTCTCCCGGGGTCATCTGATTGCCGTTTGCGATCTTCCCAGCTGGCTTCTGACAAGCAAAGTCAATGGGGGAAGCTGGATTTGCCGTGTGATTCATTTGACAACCATAGCAAAAAAGGTTGTAAAAGCAGGCACAACTCATTTAACAACTGCCTTGCTTAGCAACAGAAATTGTGGTCCCGATTGTGGTCATAGGTGGAGGACTACCTACCTCGAGTCACTCTAGGTTTAATACCGATAACTAACTATTCCTAATCAACCTGTGCATGCTGGGTTGTGGGTGACTAAGTTTCGTTTCTCTTGGTACATTAATAAAGCAGATGGCACAGCAGCCTCTCACACAAAGGTGTTTTAATCAAATACTCCTTTACCAAAGTTAGGATGCATTAGGACAATAGCACCACCATGTGGTCAATGGATGTTTAAAGTCATTGATCAAGGGAATACAGAACCTAATTTAAAGCAGAGATAGGCTGGTACCAATATCTCCTGTCCTTTTCTGCTTCTGTCATCTACCTAATAAAAAGAACTTTATATAGTTACATGAATGTGCAAGTATATCGACAATCTGAAGAAAATGAGTGCAGAAATCTATGTTCAGATTGTAGGACAATCTGGGTTATTTGTTTATTTATTTATTAGGATATAGTCTGTCTTTCTTCCATGAGTTTCGGGGCAGCATACACATTGCCTGACTTTTCTAGTTTTCCCCCATAACCACCAACCGTAAAATAAGTTGAACTGAGAATGAGCGACAGACACCAAATTACTCAACAGTTTACTGTGGCTCAGTCTTCTTTCTCAATCCAATACTCCTTTCCCCCGAGAACATGATATTGCAAGTTTCTTCTTGAAGTTCCACCAATTTGTCCAAGCAAACACTTAAAAACGTAAATCTAAAAAAGGGCAAGAACTGAATTTCAAAATCGCAGCTTACATACTGTATGTCTTTCTGATTTGCGTTACTCTGTATCAGTGATTTTCAAACATTTTTGAAAATGTCCAGACTGCTTTATATGCTTAAAAATGATCAAGGACATCAACAGCATAGTTTGGGTTATATCTGTTAAAACCAAGCAACTTTAAAATATTTTTTTGACTTTGCGGACCTTCCTGAAAGGGTCTCAGGTAACCCCAAGTTCCTTGGACCATACTTAAGTCTTAAATCGCTTAACACAGAACCAACGCATCCATTTTGTTTTCTCTCTCTTTTTCTCCTCCCTTCAAATATAAGAGAAAGGACCCCAGACAGATGTTGCACTCCATAAGTCAAGAAGAAGGGCGGACTGAAGGCAAAATACAATAACGAGTCCAATTACTTGGTTAGCCTACCGAAATCTGGAATATAAAAATCCAGGTGAGCTCAGATTTGCTATCAAGCATAGTAGCCCTGTATAAGAGGAAAGAGAAACCAGAACCCCAATTCGGTTTCCATTGCTGGCTATGAAAATAAGGCTGGGACTGATTAATTGAAAGCATGCAATGGATGCAAATGACTGGAACAAACGTCTGGTGCTTCAAGTTAGCTATGTTGTCTGAAATGGTCTGGTGGCATGAGGCCAGGATCGGGCTACTTCTGTAGGGCAGCAATGGAAAAGCATCTCCTCACTTCTTGCTGAGGCCTGTGAGTATTTGTGAACCCAGTAATCACACCCTCTGATTCAGGGTTTTGGGAAGGGGCGGGGAATGTAACACAAAAGGAATCATCTCAGAACTGAAGAATCCTTGGGCAGGGAGCTGCCTGCAAAAGCTGGGGAAACAGACCAGGGAGGAGATTTGGATCCTGCCAATTCTAGGGCAAATAAATCATTTCCCCTCTGCTGCCTCCCGGTAAACACTGTAACAAAAAAAACCAAAGGATTTCCAGAATAAATAGAAAAGATCTACAATCCTAATGATGGAACACAGGGCTTCAAAGCTTATGATTCATCCCCATTGAAAGCCTTCTGCTCTGGATTTTGCAGGCATAAAGACCCAGGTGTTACCTTGAGGCCTGTTTGATTCATCACTATGAATTGAAATGGAGATGGAGATAGTTCTAGCTGGGTCTTCAAGAAAACTGAACAATTGGTGATAATTTCCTTGACGGGAAAAGTTCTAAATATATCGGTGGCAAAACCAAGTTAATTTTCTGGACAGAATTGTCTATGTTAATGCAAGAAACATGCATTATTAAGTTTGGGTATTATATGATTTTGGGAAACATACATTCAAGTAATATTCTTCCGCTATTTGATATGCGATAATAGTGATCATGGGAGCTATATCTGGTCAAGAGCCGAGCAAGTAGGCAGAAAAGTTTCAGAGGATCCCAAACATAGACACACAAAATTGTGACCTCAGAGAAGTGGCTCAAAAAAGAAAAAGAAGGAGACATTACTGCTCCTTTCCCAAAATACTTCTTTTTGTTGTTTTTTCCTTCATGTGCTTAAGGAGACTGTGGTTCAAATTCCATACAATCTAGGGCTCAACAAATTTAAATTTTGGAGATGTTAACTTGAATGCATTTCAGTTGATTTATCCTTTTGATAGATCTTCGGAGTCTTCAGTTCTGCTGAATAGCTCTAATTTGCCAAATCTCTTCAGGGTTGCCTTTAATACAATTTTAAGATTAGATGAGCTTTTATAGGTGAACAGCACTTTCATGAAATTAAAATCTCCCAAAGGAATTGGATTTGATACACTGTTCAAATTAAGTTGAGCATTCAAATTCTGTTCCAATTTGATTGACTAGCTCTGGAATAAGGCCCATTAAAATAAGTGAGATTTACTTCTGAGTAGGCATGCATGCTCCAAACCTTGAGTTGAAATAAATTTTTCAGAACTGAACTCCAAAATTGACTTCACTTATTGAAGTGAATCAGGTGCTTTGAAATATATTCAAAATTTTGGTGGGTTTTACTCATGCAAAATCAAACTGAATATTTGATTTCATTCAAATAAGCAAGTTACACTCAACTGACTCATTTCAGCTTGACTCAACCCTTGGAATCAGTGCATATTTGAATAAAATCCTGGTTGATTCATGCAATCTTATCCCTTGAGGATTAAGCTCAATGAAATTTAATGGGGTTTACTTCTACATAGACATGCAGAGGATTGTGCTGTCAACATTTTGCAACAGAGCTTCAGAAGGAAGGAAGATTGGACCACCTACTTGAAGTTCTTTAAATTGGGAATTTTTAAAAATGTCTTTTCCCTTCCCCCTTCACAATCATTATTTTCTTCATCGACTAGAAATTGTGTTCTTTAATCTGGCTATTAGCTCTGTGGCCAGCCAAATTTTGAAAGGCGTGCAGCCGGGTACGTTTTCATACTTGAATGGAAATACTTCTGGAAAGTTTCATAAGTACATAGTTCCTATGTATGTTCACAATATTTAATGGCATTAGTCACTGAAGAAGCATGTCTGAACCTGGGGAGAAAATTTCATGATATTTTTAATATCACCCACATAAAGGTGCTCCACAACCACACACCCAGTTATACAATATTGCCTGTTAAATAGGACACCAGCATTTCATTTGCATCCATATAGCTTGCATTGGTTTTAGAGGATCAGAGTCTCTAAAGAATCTTTTTCTAGCCTACAACAAAAGTTTAAAAGAATAAAATCCTCTTTTCCTCCGGCAAGTTCTAAATAAACGTTTCCTTATTTTATTTGCATTGTATGTCTTGTTTACTATGTATTGCTAAATGCTTCTGTTAATAAAAGGCAGAAGATTACAGAGTACCTCATCCTGAATATTCCAACTACTATTGGTCAAACCCACCAATACAGTTAAGTCATGTGGGAGAAGCCTTCATTTCAATACCGAACTATATCTTAACACTTTAATCCTTCTCCCCAACAGAGCTAGTTGACAATTATCTACTAATAGGGGAGAAAGTAAAGAATGTATTTCCTTTGATGATAGCTAATGAGTCCAAATATAATTTTCCTCTGGGGACCTCAGTCACTTAGAATCAAGCCTTTTCTTATCCATAACATCCTATTATTTCATCTACAATAACTTCTATTTTCTGGGTAAATGTAGAATGTGTCTTTGAGAAAGTGGCTTTTATACATTTAGGTACCTTAAAACTGTGTTTCTTAAAGAATATTAGTTGGGATTCCAGAGTTCTCCGAACACCTTGTAGGTGAACCACAAAGCTTAATGAAAATACCTCAGCCCTGTATGCCTGCCTGGTCTTGCTCTGCTGTCAAATCACAGTTGCACGTGTAAATATCTTTAGCAAGCCGATTTGATGCATCACCTCAACCACAGCTTTGTGGTGCCTGAAGTATGGAATCACAGTGCCTCGCTGACACGGCACGCAAAGAACAAACACAAAGGAGCTCAAACTGGTATGTCTGTGTCACCATGAGGGAGACGTTCTTTGCGCCTGCACAGAACACCCTTCCTAAGGGCCTGCAAAGGGTGAGAAGATGTTGAAGAAAAGCTGCTGAGCTGCCTCAACCATTTTCACAGCTATATTATTATACCCACAGTTCCATCTGGTCAACAAGATGGGAGCCACCAAAGAATGCTGACAAATCCATTAGGACAAGCGTAGCCAAGTCTACAACTTGGGCTTTGCTTATGGCATAACCCACCCGCCACCCTCCCGGCATACTATATTTAGATGTATCTAGATGAACTCATTCCAAGTGAACATCCTAAAATTGTGCCCTTTATGGCCAACACTCATCTTTCTCCTTTATGTCTCCCATATCTTCACCTTGGCCAATCTAAGTCAGTCATGCCTCTTGGCAGAAGTAGCCCAGGCACCATGTCTCGTCTTCTTGGCTGGTGGTTGCCCATGGAGAAACACCCTGTGTTCAATCTGCTGGACTGCACTGTTGTTGCTTTTGTGTTTTTCCACCTTTGGGAAAAGCAAAGCGTTTGGTTTTGCACAGCCTTAAAAAGGTAAAGAAAAGATCTTACCATGTAGGCGGATTAAAATTATTTTTAAAAAAGAAGAAAAGGTTTAAAAAGTCTTCAAAGAGAAATGAATGTTCCTAAAATTCAGCAGAGCTGGTTAGTGATAAATCTGAATCTCATTTCCTCCTGGCTAATTTACCACCATATGGTGAAAACAGATTTGCTCTGGGGAAACATGTGCAAAGCAGTTGCTCATTTATATGGGAATGTGCTGGGTAAAAATTGCAGACAGAAAGGGAAAAGGGAAGGGAAGGGAAGGGAAGGGAAGGGAAGGGAAGGGAAGGGAAGGGAAGGGAAGGGAAGGGAAGGGAAGGGAAGGGAAGGGAAGGGAAGGGAAGGGAAAAGATGTGGCAAACTCTACAGAAATTTCAAATTATTAAATATCTTATGCACAATGCTATTAAATATAGGTAGGCTGCTGTATATTCAATCGTGAGTCATTGACCACTTAGTTCCTGGGCATGCTTACTGAGAATTAATTGTGCCTAAGTTTAATGGTGCGTGTTCCTAAGATGTGCACATGGGCTTGGAATGTGTTGGATTTTTGAGAGAAGAGTAAGTGAATAAAAGAAAAGTGTGTGTCAATACAGGAAACAGAATATTGGATTTCATGTGGCTCTTTCATGCGGCTCCCTGTCACTCAAAATATGTGTCACAACCGCCAATGTGCAACACCCGCCTTCACGCAATTTATTGAGCTTTTCAACCTCCGGTAGACCAACCATGGATAAATCCAAGAAAAGAAAAGTTTCAGAAGAAAACAGAATGTTTAATTCAACTACATATGCTAGCTTTGTGACCACACAAGAAATAGTCAGGCACAGGAAGGGTTTTGTGGCTCCTGGTGTTTTCTTTTCTGTGGGAAATGGGTCCAAATGGCTCTTTCAGTGTTTAAGGTTGCAGACCTCTGCCCTATACCATTTCAAACAAGTGGCTGGCAACAGCCTCTTCTTAAAAGCCTCCAGTGTTGAACCACCCACAACTTCTGAAGGCAAGCCATTCCACTGGTTAATGGTTCTAACTGTCAGGAAATTTCTCCTTATTTCTAGGTTGGATCTCTCCTTGATTAGTTTCCATCCATTGCTTCTTGTTCTGCCTTTAGAACAAGAATAGCTTGACCCCCTTTTCTTTGGAGAATAGGTTTTGGAGAATAGGTTGACTCCTCTCTTCTTTGTGGCAATCCCTTAGATATTGGAACACTATTAACATGTCTCCCCTAATCCTTCTTTTCATTAAACTAGATACTCATGCATGACCTATGCTGAGCCTCCCACTTCTTCTTGAGGCACCCTGCACTACTTGCCTCTGTGCCCTTTGCTTGGATTTTGGCTCCCTCTCATCTCTGGGGACTGGCTGAAAGAGCTGCCTCCTGAAGGACGTCATCTCTCCTGACCTTCAGCAGGGTTCAGGAATGGAACTCAGATTTTCCCCTCTGTCAGCAGAAGAGAAGAAAGCAAGTCAGTGTAATCTGTGCCATTAAACAGCCAAACAATAGGTTGCAGGTACAATATTGGAGATTTTGAAAGAGGGAAATAAGTGATGAGTTTCTACCAATAAATCAAGATAAGAAAGGACTTGTTTCTTTTCATCTCTGAGGCAAACCTCCAACTATCTACCTGGTCTTTTGATGTGTCACTGGCAGGTTGTTCCCTCAGGCAGAGCAAATCTGTCACATCTTGATAGATCTTTTTCCACACAGAGCTTTCCCACAAGAATTTTTTCGATAGCTGTATTACTATCCCCCACCCTAATTTTCAGAACAATCATCACTTTGCCATTTAAGGATAAAAGGAGAATAGGAAGGAATAAAGTTGCTAAAAATATCAGCCCTTTCACCATGTAGTTCAGGATTTCCCAACCATGGCAACTTTTAAGACCTGTGAACTTCAACTCCCAGAATTCCCCAGCCAGCATGCCTGGCTGGAGAATTCTGGGAATTGAAATCCACATGTCTTAAACTTGCCAAGATTGGGAAACCCTGGTGTAGTTTGTAGTAAAGTCTGCTCTATCCAAGTAGCACGATGAGGGTTTAGAAATCCTGAGCAGGCCAGAAAGAGAGGGATGCCCATTCTTTAGTGTGTGCTAGATTTTGAAAGCGCAAAGACTCTGGCCCCATGAATCTGCTGATTCATATATATTCTTTACTTTCCTTCATCTTTATCATATATATTTAAAATAACAAACCTGGTAAAAATGAGACAACACCATTTGAGTCTAAAACTTGGCTGCCCGCCTCATTCTGATGCACATGTTACAAGTCAGTTGTATGTCACTCCAGGGGTGAAATCCAGCAGATTATGACAGGTTCTGGAGAACCGGTAGCGGAAATTTTGAGTAGTTCAGAGAACCGGCAAATACCACCTCTGGCTGGTCCCAGAGTGGGGTGGGAATGGGGATTTTGCAGTATCCTTCCCCTGCCACACCCACCAAGCCATGCCCACCAAGCCACACCATACCCACCAAGCCACGCCCACAGAACCGGTAGTGAAAAAATTTGGATTTCACCACTGCATCACTCAGTGTCCTACTCTGCTATTACTCCAGCTTTCGTCAAATGCTACCAAGAAGCTTCATCCTTTCTGGTCAGTAGAACAAATGTCCTTGTCCCAGCTTGACCTCTAGTTTTCTGTGTAGCATTGTCGGGAACTTTCTTGCTCAGCTTGTTGTGCTTTTTCACCACTCAGCACTTCTATTTTGGTTGCTGTAGTGCGCACGCACACGAGCGAGCAAGAAAGATTTTGCATATTTTGATTATTATGTGTAATAGCAAATGTAGAAATAACTATGATAATTATTTCGCCAATGTGGAGAAAACTGCAACCAAGTCCCACCCAGCCTTTTCAATTTGCCATATGAGTGTTCAAAGGTCAATTTCTTTAATAGCGATAGCATTTAGACTGATATACTGCCCCGTAGTGTTTACAGCACTGTCTGGGTGGTTTACAATGTCAGCATATTGCCCCTAACAATCTGGATCTTTACTTGACTGACCTCAGAAGGATGCAAGACTGAATCAACCTTGAGCTCTCTTAGGATCGAACTCCTGGAAGTGGGCAGAGTTCTCCTGCAATGCTTATTCTAACCACTGCCCCACCATGGTTTAAGTCCAGTTTGAACTGGCAACCCCTAGAGTAGACTGTGACTTCAAACAGGGCACTGTCCATCATCAAGCCGCCCTGCAGGACTCCCTAGACCAGTTATTTTACCATACCAGTCATATTAAGTTGCAAAGTAATGGTCTTGAATAGGAGCTAACACACTCAGATTCTGTTTCAGGGGGAGGGGGGAAACCAAGAACATCCCTTGGCCTAAAGTCCAGTTTTACTTGTTTTAACTTATTTTTGCTTTGCTGCAAAGAACAGGCTCTGCAAAGCTTCTGAGACAGATTGCTCTACGCCTGTAACATTTCATTAAGGTGTGATAAACATGTAGCTCACTGTCCCCCCCCCCCCCAACAGAAAAGGTCACTTGCTTTAATCACTTAGGTACAAGAGAACAATTTCACATTTCGGGGTTCACATGTGTTGTAAGAAGAGGAATCTGGTCCCATACATCTTACCAGGTTGTTTTCCCTAGATTTGGGATTTACAGATAATTTCCTGGAGTCCTGTCAGTACAATAACTATTATACATATTAGAAATCCTTTTTTATTCTGTGGGTTTCTGAAATTTGTGCAAAACAGAGTGCCAGTCAGTGGTGGATTTCAAAAAATGTTACTACCGGTTCTGTGGGTGTGGCTTGGTGGGTGTGGCTTGGTGGGCGTGGCAGGGGAAGGATACTGTAAAATCTCAATTCCCTCCCCACTCCAGGGGAAGGTTACTGCAAAATCCCCATTTCCTCCCGATCAGCTGGGACTTGGGAGGCAGAAAATAGATGTGGGTGGGGCCAGTCGGTCTGCAAACTACTCAAAATTTCCACTACTGGCTCTCCAGAACTGGTCAGAACCTGCTGAAACCCACCTCTGGTGCCAATGTACTTTATTGGATCTTTTTGTCTCTTTAATTAATTATTGTCTTTTTGATCCAAACCATACTTGCACATTAGCCAAAAAAAGAGAGAGAGAGAGAGTTGGAAGGTAAATAAAATTGGAAGGGGGCAGAAATGGTTGGCTTAAGAATGGGGGTGCAAAAGAGTCTAGGGCTAAACTCAGCAGCTCAGAGACGTGAAAGGAGCCCGGCCTTGCAGTTTATCGCAAGCATATTACTTTCCCTGCCCTCTCTTGCTCGGAATATCTGAGCAATGTTGTCACTGGGAAAGGCTACACATTTCCATGCCAAGCCTACAGGTCTTGGCTGGTTGCTGTTGCTTTTGTATAAGTGTGTGTGTGTGTGTGTGTGTGTGTGTGTGTGTGTGTGTGTGTATTTGTGTTTCCTCCATTCAAGATGTAAAGGCTTGCTTTGGCTGGTTCAGAAGAAATGCTGACTGCAGCTGTCCCAGGAATATAGATGGGGGAAATACAAGGAAGTACTGTAAGAAGTAGGAGGGGAAAAGATTATGAAATGAAAGTATTCCAAAGACTTCTTGTATACTTTTTTTTTTTAAGGGACAGGTTTCTTTTTCTTTAAGCCAAAGAGCAAAGAAAGAAGCTAAGGCTTTTTGTTTTGACCAATAGGTTTAAAATCTTTTAAGTTTGTTATTTGTATTTAGTCAACATCTGCAGAAGAGAGTAAAGTTTTCGTTAAGTCAGCCTTGATTCTGGTGATTAGCTGAACATATCCAGGTAGTTTTCTTGACATGAAGACAGACGTGGTGTGCCATTGTCTCTGTCCACAATGTTTTCTTTCAACTTCCCACTTCTAATCTACAGCCCTGGCATTTTTTTTATCATCTCCCATTGAGGAATTAAACATGTCCAATGTTATTTATCTTCCAGGCCCACGTGAGCTACCTCCTGAGGATAGCCTACAGAACCCACGCTCCCTCCCTCCCTCCCTCCCTCCCTCCCTCCCTTCCTTCCTGTGAGGGATCATGCAGTCCTAGTGAACAGCCACTTAAATGTGCTGCAGCCGCCAAAAAAGCCAGTGCAATCCTAGACTGCATCAACAGGAGGATAGAATCAAGATCACGAGAAGTGTTACAACCACTTTATAAAGCCTTGGTATAAGGCCATACTTGGAATATTGCATCCAATTTAGGTCACCACGATTAGGGGACTGGATGCTAAAACATATAAAGAATGGTTGCTGGAATTGGATATGTCTAGTTTGATGAAAAGAAAGACTAGGGGTGACATGATAGCAGTGTTCCAATATCTCAGGGGTTGCCACAAAGAACAGCGGGTCAAACTATTCTCCAAAGCACCTGAGGGTAGGATAAGAAGCAATGGGTGGAAATTAACCAATGAGAGAAGCAACTTAGATCTAAGGAGAAATTTCCTGACAGAACAATTAACCAGTGGAACAACTTGCCTCCAGAAGTTGTAAATGCTCCAATACTGGAAGTTTTTAAGAAGAGATTGGATAGCCATTTGTCTGAAATGGTATAGGGCCATGATGGTGAACCCAGGGCGTGCGTGCCCAAAGTGGCACACGAAGCCATGTCGCCCAGCACGCGCGGCCTTGCCTGTTTGTCTTCCGGGTTTCTAGCATGCATGTACACATGAACAGCTGTCCTTTGCGCTTGCGGCAGTGCTGAAAACCATTGTGCACATGTGTGCCATCCGGTTGATCATCGGGCACGCATGCGCACTAAAACCCAGAAGTTTAGCTTTTTCAGACCGTGGCCCGAACCAGCACATGGCTGCACACGTGACATTTCCACACAACCTTTTCGGCACTCGGTGCCAAAAAGGTTCAGCATCAATGGTATAGGGTTTCCTGCCTAAGCAGGGGATTAGACTAGAAGACCTCCAAGGTCCCTTCCACTCTGTTAGTCTAGTCTAGTCTAGTCTAGTCTATTCTAGTCTATTCTATTCTAGTCTAGTCTAGTCTAATCTAGTCTAGTCTAGTCTAGTCTAGTCTAGTCTAGTCTACTAGTCTAGTCTAGTCTAGTCTACTCTACTCTACTCTACTCTACTCTATATAAAAAGATGTTAAGACTCTGGAAAGAGTGCAGAGAAGAGCAACAAAGATGATTAAGGGGCTGGAGGCTAAAACATATGAAGAACAATTGCAAGAATTGGATATGTAAGTCTAGTGAAAAGAAGGACTGGGGTGACATGATAGCAGTGTTCCAATATTTGATGGGCTGCTATAAAGAAGAAGAGGTCAACCTATTTTCCAAAGCACCAGAAGTCAAGACAAGAAGCAATGGATAGAAACTAATTAAGGAGAGAAGCAACCCAGAACTAAGGAGAAATTACCTGACAGTTAGAACAGCCAACCAGTGGAATAGCTTGTCTTCAGAAAATGTGGATGCACTGGAGGCCTTTAAGAAGAGACTGGACAGCCATATATCTAAAATGGTATAGGGTACCCTGCTTGAGCAGGGGGTTGGACTAGAAGACCTCCAATTCTGCTATTCTGTATTTTGTATTCCTTTTTCAGCAGAAACCCAGTAAAATCGCACTAAACTTCAAGATCCACTGTGATGGAGTGAATGAGGTGTGGCAAAAGAGTAGGGGAGCCCAGTTTGTAGTCCACTATCAGCCAAAGAAATGCAGTGGATAATTGTGGCCACTCATCTACTTTTAGCCCCACCAACCTCACGGGGTTATATATGGGAGAAAACAGGAAGACAGAATGCTGCGTATGCTGTGTTGAGCTCTGGAAGGATATAAATATGCTTATTTAGAAATAAGTGTATATTCAAGGCAGGAGTGCATCTAAAAGCCACAGGAAGCAATTTCTGCCAGATAAGGGTTAGGAATAAAGAGGAAGAGATTCTACTTGCAGGCAGATTGCTCAAAGAAATATAGTCTAAATGATGGAGCCAGAACTTCACACAAACTTCTCAGGAATTGGTTGGAAAGACAGCTTGATTAGCATGGACCATTTTATCACTGACATGATTGTTCACAGCAAATTACTGCGTGTAGTTTCAATTAGTGTGGTGCTCTGACAGAGCTTAATGGATCCATGCCAATATCCAAAACATTCTAGAAAGTGCTCAACACGTTCCTTTACATACAAATTATGTAGGATAAAATTATGCTTTCGCTGTATATATGCTAAGAATTATAATACTGTGATTTATTCACAAAAAAAAACCCCATGTTTTCCCCAATGCAATGCAGGCTGGGCTTTTAATCATATCACCGGACAAAGATTGTTAAAAGCTGATAGTTTACTGCAAGGTCTCTCACATACACACAATTTGAAAAATAGCACGGATGTGAAATGAAGCAGCTTGCTCATCAACTCTCTTCTGACCAAGATAAATATGAAGGGAGCGGCTGCATGGACTATTGCTATGACAAAGTCTCCTTCATATCTACATTTTATTTATTTTTACCCTGCCTTCATTATAACTCAAGGTGGCAAACATACCTAATGCAGGTGGACCTCAACCTACAATGGAACTTCCATCACTAAATAATGCAGTCATTAGGTGAGTTGCATCTGATTTTATGACCATTTATGCCATGGTCTTTAAGCATTCCCAACTGACTTTGTCAAAAGCTTCCTTAGAAGGTCATAAATGGCCTTCTATCACGTGACTCTGAAATGCTGCAACTGTCAAATGCATTACCAGGCACACAAATTGCAATCAAGTGCCTGTGGGACACTGCAACGGTTGTTAAGTGCAAGTACCCATCAAAAGTCACTTTTTTCAGGCCCATTGTAACTAAGAACAATCATTAAAGAAATGGTTATAAGTCAAGGACTACCTATATTCCTCCCTTTTTTCCCTCGACAACCACCCTGTGATTGGGCTGGATTGGGCTGAGGATGAATAACTGGCCCAATGTCACCCAGCTGGCTTTCATGCCTAAGGCAACTGTCCCCAATCTTTGTGGCTTGGCAGCCCGGCTGAAGGGGCGTAGCAGGGAACCAGGCTGCCCGAGCAGCAGGCCAGCACACATACATGTATGCAGCTCGACTTGTGCACACCAGCCTGCCGCTCGAGTGGCCTGGTTCCAAATAGGCCCCAGCCCAGTAGCAGGCCACGGCTCAGAGGTTGGGGACCCCTGGCCTAAAGCATGAAGCCCTAAATAAATATTTTCCCATTTACTTAACCTTGAGAAAGTATCCTTCCTACATCTGATTATAGACAACCAGGAGGTAAGAAAAGGCAACTGTCTCAGCAGGCAGGCTGGAGTTCCATCAATAGTAAAAAATGGGGGTGGGGGGGAAACCCCACCACAAACAAAGCAAAAGAGATCCTCCTATGCAAATTCAGAGAAAATACGGGATCTGGGTGCATTGAAAAGGGGCTAAGAGAACTAGGTCCTATGTGACTGAGTGGGACAAGCAAGCTCGTTGTACCAAAGTACCAATAATAAGTCAACTAAGGCTGGCCAGGCATCATGAGTTCTTTGAGTGACGGAAGCATGGGTGAAATCCAGCAGATTCTGACAGGTTCTGGAGAACCGGTAGCAGAAATTTTGAGTAGTTTGGAGAAGCGGCAAATGCCACCTTTGACTGGCCCCAGAGTGGGGTGGGAATGCAGATTTTGCAATATCCTTCCCCCAGGAGTGGGGAGGGAATGGAGATTTTGCAGTATCCCTCCCCCAAGTCATGCCCACCAAGCCACACCACACCTACCAAGCCACACCCACAGAACCAGTAGTAAAAAAATTTAGATTTCACCACTGGACGGCAGTCTTTGTATGTAAGAGTGTGGTGTCAGCATTCATGGCTCATTTAAAGCCAGAAAACATGTAAGTGTCAAGTGTGATGGGTTTTGTGAATGTGGCTGTCGTGAATAGCAATAGCAATAGCACTTAGACTTATATACCGCTTCATAGTACTTTTACAGCCCTCTCTAAATTGTTTACAGAGTCAGAATATTTCCCCCAACAATCTGGCTCCTCATTTTAATCACCTTGGAAGGAAGGCTGAATCAACCTTGAGCCGGTGAGATTCGATCTGCTGAACAGCAGCTAGCAGTCAGCTGAAGTAGCCTGCAGTACTGCACTCTAACCACTGCGCCACCTCGACTCTATCAAGGTTGTGAAGATCAGTTGAGCAAGAGTCCAGCTATTGCTGTGTTGCGATAGTCCCACAAAACTGGCATACATAACACCCAACTTGGAACCTGCCCTTACATTACTAATTTCTGTTGGCAATAAATTAACGCTGTGGTACAACTAAGACCTTGATGACTATCCCTTCATCATAGCATGCAATATATTCAGGGATATTCTGATACCAAGAAGGAAGCCATTTCAACTCCAGGGTATGCTTCCGGATTTTATACTCAGCTTAGCAAGACACACATACAATTTCACACAAAGCCTCTTTACTGTTCATGGCTCGAAAATGAGGGAGGAGCCTTTAGAAACCCTGCAATGTCCAATTGTTCTGAAGGATAGCTGTTTGCTTCTTCCACTTTTCCACTCTTAAAACAACAACTAGAGATAAGTAGTTACCTCACAATGGGGCGGTGTGAAGCTTAATTGCTTTAAAGGAATGGTAAGAGCAAACAATATTTAGTCCAAATAACCACAAAGGTTGACGGCTGAGTTCTTAATGGAGATCCCATTGCTTTTATTTGAACATCCTTAGGTCAGTCCACATAACTGAGCTGCCTGTGGGATAAGTGACCTGAGTCACAGCTTTGCCTTTACTTATGGTAAGAGGTACTCAGTGGATTGCCTTTGCTTAACCAGGCTGCTTTTGCAAAATAGAATTATTGAGTGGGACTACGCCTTTCCCTGGAATGGAACTAGCCCCTAACAATGTCGCAGAACCAGGTGGTTTTCCATTATGCTGTGTTCAAAAGAAATCTGAAAAAGCTAAGACTTTATGACAATACATGCCGGGCCTTCTTAAGAGATGACGGCTGAGGTAATAGTCTATCAATGTTTTATCTCTTGTCAAACCGGCCTTTCATGGAGAACAGCTTGTGGAGTAGGCAGCAACAGTTGTGCACTCAAGAGAAGAGCTGTGGGTGAGCAGTCAGAAAATTCGCTGTTTCTCACATCTATAATTAATACTCGCTTACTTCTTAATTTGATTCCATAAAACCTCATGCAGGATTTCTTCCAAACTACTGAAACAGGGGTGGGTTCTACTTACCTTACCACCAGTTCGCAATGGGGCTGCACGGGCACGTGCTTCGCTCGCTTCTGCACATGCGCAGAACTTCCTGATGACATCGGGTCGGTGGGCGGAGCCTCCCGCCAGTTTTACTACCGGTTTTTGTGAACCGGTCCGAACTGGGGGCAACCCGCCACTGTACTGAACTGCAAAGTTTCTCAGGATATTTTCTGTCAGAATCATAAATGGATTCAGTCAAAACTGAGTCTTCAATTATCCTGAAGATGTGAGGACAAGTCTGATTACTTATTAGTACTCACTATTACTTTTATAGCCTCATCTTTCCTCCAAGAAACTCTTAATTGCCTTTTTGGTTTATCTAACCCTATTATTTCTCACACTCAAGGAGAGATACATGCACTTTTGATCATCACAACAACTCTGTGTTATTTAGAAATAAATAGCAAATAACCATGGTTACTTGGTAAATGCCATGATAGGAGGGGGTTTTCATTCAGTCTGATACTCTGAACCTCCAATACAGGTGGGAGTTGAAGTTCAGATATCTTGAAATTGCTAAGATTGAGAAGACTGTAATAACCATCACACCACACTGTTGCCCTCAATTATTACAAGTTCTGCTTCTTTCACACATCTTTCATCTCCTATTTGGGAATTGGGATTCAATAGGACAATAATTGTGGCAAGGCTGAAATGACCAGGGAGATGGTTTCCTCTTTTCCTTTAAGAGAGTCCTTCAGTGGTACTCTACTACCACCAGCTGGGCAATTTAAGTAGGAAAGTGAGGCACACACAACTTGTCTTGCAACTTTATTACCTCAGCTGCAAGGGTGGATATAAATATCTTACGTATTCTGGGAAGTTAAATAATTCTGCATATTCATATGCTACAAGACAGGTTTTGTCATGAAGATATTTAAAGTGCATCAACACCAGCAAAGTTTTGGTCCTGCTTCTACTCTTCTCTTCTTTGTATTCCTTCCCCAATTTGATTAATGCCTTTACCTTGTAGAGCAATTTAAGGGGCAGAGAAGTAAATGGGGAAAAAATACAAAGGCTAAAACATATGAAGAACGGTTGCAGGAACTGGGTATGTCTAGTTTAATGAAAAGAAGGACTGGGGGAGACATGATAGCAGTGTTCCAATATTTCAGGGGCTGCCACAAAGAAAAGGGAGTCAAGCTATTCTCCAAAGTACCTGAGGTCAGGACAAGAAGCAATGGGTGGAAACTAATCAAGGAGACAAGCAACCTAGAACTAAGGAGAAATTTCCTGACAGTTAGAACAATTAATCAGTGGAACAACTTGCCTCCAGAAGTTGTGAATGCTCCAACACTGGAAGTTTTTAAGAAGATATTGGATAACCATTTGTCTGAAGTGGTGTATGGTTTCCTGCCTAAGCAGAGGGTTGGACTAGAAGACCTCCAAGGTCCCTTCTAACTCTGTTATTCTATTCTATTCTATTCTAGTCACTACATACATAAATTAGTAGATGGATGCCATCTCTTCAATTGAATTATCCTATTGATACAATTCCAGTACGGCATTGCATGGCATACCTATTCACTTCATTCTGTTCATGAAGTATTATCCTACTGATGGAGAACAAATAGCAATATGGGTGGTCCTCAACTTACGGCCACAGTTGGGACCAAAATTGCCATTGCTAAGCAAGAGGATTGTTAAGTGAGTCACATACAATTTTACAACCTTTTTGTCACATTTGTTAAGTGAATCACTGAAGTTGTTATGTAAATCATCCGGTCATTAGTTCGCTTATCAGAAGCTGGCTGAGAAGATTGCAAATGACAATCACATAACTCTGGGACACTGAAACTATCATAAATGCCTGCCAGTTGCCAACAGTCTGAATGATTCTATGACTGTGAGGTTGCCGCAACAGTTGTGAAGGTGAGGATCGGTCATAAATCACTTTTTTCAATGTCATTGTAACTTTGAACAGTCACTAAGCAAATAGTTGTAAGTCAAAGACCATCTGTATGATATGGAGGGGGAATGGCTATGAAATATAAAACCCTTTCCTTTCAGCCAAAACACTTTCTGCAAACAAAAATTCAGCTTCTCTCTAGTCTGTACAATTAGGGTTAAGATTTAGCAATGCAACTGCAAATTGCACTGAAAAACAGTGAAAAACAGCACTGCGATAACACTGAAGATTTATGTGGCAGCTCTTGTAATCGTTTTGCACTCAAATAATCACAAAATACAAAAGGTATTTGCCTTCATTCACAAAGGGTATTGTTTGTTACCATTAAAAGGGCAGCTTAATTATTTTTTGGGGGGGGGATGTGATTGGCTATTGTAGCAGTAGAAATAATTGGCTG
>WNWU01015650.1:0-11853 GCA_012654045.1 Ptyas mucosa | reverse complement strand
ATCAAACAAGCAAGCCAATCTATTGATGTGGAATTTCTTGGATCTCTCTTTCTTGCCTCTTCTGATTTATGTATCATAGCTTTAATAAAGTGATCAGCTTGGTACATGTAACCAAAAATTTATTCCTCTGAAATGTTTCCTTCCTGGAAAGATGACACACATCAGCCTATATTCCCAAAATGTAAACAATCATCTCCAAATATGAAACCATTTTCTTGCTACGTTATATCACCAGGATATACTATATTTTTCGGACTATAAGGCACTCTGGACTATAATACACACTTAGCTTAAGGGGAGGAAAACAAGAAAAAAAATCTGCCTCTGCCTCCCAGCATCCATCAGGTATTCATCTGGCCCAATTGCCAGGGCCCTTTTCCGTCGTCCATTTGCCACAGCCCATTCACAACCACTGCCTGTTAGGTGCAGCCCTTCTGTCACAGCCCATTTGCCACTGCCTGTTTGGTGCAGCCCATTCAGTGTGGCCCGTTCACCTGCGTAGCCCATTTACCACGTCCGTCATGGCCCATTCTAGAACACCTGATAATTGTCGCACCAAATCCCCCTCCCACTGGCAATATTTGGTGTATAAGACGCACAGACTTTTCCACCCACTTTTTTGGGGGGGAGGGGGAGTGTGTCTTCTACTCTGAAAAATAATGTACATTGCTTTAGGAATATTTGCTATTATTATTATTATTCTATTAATTTTTACACTGTACATCTATTACATTTAGAATTTTTAGATTTGGAATCTCATTTGTCTTGGATATCTGGCTTCTTGACCTGTTTCTTTCCCAGCCATCCTTATCAGTCACTGTTTTTCTGGAATTCTAATATGATCAACCACTCCTTTTGTAATGTTGTGACTTGGGTTGTTTAGATTTAGAGAGTGCCTAACTCCAACATAATCACAGATGGGTTACTAAAACACTTGGGGAGGGGGAAAGTGTATTTACTTTTCAACATTGGCCTTCCTTCCTTCCTTCCTTCCTTCCTTCCTTCCTTCCTTCCTCCCTCCCTCCCTCCCTCCCTCCCTCCCTCCCTCCCTCGTTTTTTCTCAGGTACCAGAAAAGCAATATTTTTTAGGAAAAAATCTGTTGGGATTTATGTGGAAATAATATACTGGAATAATTCTGAAAAATACCTGTCTCCATAGATGTATCTTCAGGGAACCATCACTTCTTCTCAGGAAAGTCCTTGAGATTACTCTGTCATTTATATAAAGCATGAATGATGAAAAAAGAGTATTCTTTGGAACTGCCTTTGATATACCACCAGACACACACATCTTTAGTTCTGATACAAGGTTTAAGCACAGTACTATGGTATGTTACATATTAGTATCTGTGTGAGTGTGCACCTTTAACAGTGTCCAATGTAACAATATATTTTGCTACATAAGAAAATGGAATTTCTTTTAAGATAAGACACTCAGAATATTTTTGGAGTTTAGAAGTGCATAAATTAAATAAATACAAATAATAAATGCAAAATAAATACAAATATTACACACTTATTTAACAAAGGTGGCACAATGGCTCAGCAGTTAAAGGTGCTGAGTTTATCAAAAATCTGGTTCGAGACCCAAGCACCATTCAACAGGGTGAGCTCCATTCCTTGCCCCAGCTCCTGCCCACCTAGGAGTTCAGATTGTGTTGTGTTTCCATAGAAAGGGTATGAATAAATCATATTTTTGAAGATAATCCAAGTATTGCACATCATTAAAATTTGTCTCTGCCCTTTGGAATATTTCAGTTTAATAATCCACAAATCTGAGGCCCCAATTATTCATGATGTCATTTGCAATTTTTAAATCCAAGGCTTACAGATGTGGATTATAGATGGACAATTGCAATTAAAACAATAATTCTTTATTGAAACTGTGTGTCAAAATAATAAAATTATAATATATTTTGGTATATTTTCTAAATACCCAGTTTCCCCTGTGGCAAAAAAAATCCTTACTTTCATAGACAAAGCCTCATTAAAAAAAAGGACTCCCCATGGGGTTTACTAATTTATGAATCAATAACAGCTGTATTTACTGAAATTATGCACATTTATTCTGGGGCTTAAAATCAAAGGAAAGATTCATAAGAAATGTATATAAAGTTTGGAATGCATGGCATTTGAAACAAAGCAACTAACCTCATAGCTTAGGAAAGCATATTATTTTAGAGGGTTGTGGATTTTTTAAGCAACGTCATTGGAAAATGTCTATTACATGTATGTAGGAGATACACAAACACACATACAGGTGTACAGCTCCTACTTTTATCTTACTGGGGATTCCTCCTTTAAAAGAGCAAACAAAGTATTGCTATGGTGGCCTAAGGTCTTCACTGCCTGTACTACTGTAATAGTAAGGTAAGTGTGATGATATCACAAACTATTTTTAATTTAATTTAATTTTAACTACTTATGTCATAACTCTTGACATAAGCATGAGCTGTTACTGAGTAACTAAAAAGTTTTGCCATGTCCCTTGAAGCTTAGCAATGGAATAAATATTTTTAAAGAAGCTTGGATGCAAATTTACAAAGGATTAAATAATATTTTTTCTGATTAAATTATGATAAATTTAAATAGGAATTGATAGCTCAAAATAATAAAACTTAAGGAAATTATATGCCTATCAATATAAATGAGTGTTTATGTTATATAAAGGGATTGGGAAATTAAAAAGAGCAGTTGTTGTAAATATAATGTGCAGTAAAAGATGCATTTGTAGTTGTATCAGCAATAGTGGTAGCAATGGTGGAGTAGACGTTGATCTTGGATTTTAAAATTTCAAGAAAACCTTCCTTAGTTGACCAGGTAGGAAAAATATGAAATGTAGCTATAATGAATAAAATTAATAATTGGATGTAGAAGCAAATAAAAGAATATTATTTTATTAATTTGTTGAAATTTGAGAGTATGTTTTCAATTTGTGGAAAATATTTTCCAATATTCTGAATATTTATATATATATTCTATTTATTATTTTATTCAAAGCCTTTTGAATAGTCAATGTGTATTTTTTCCCTCAGTTTACTCATTTCTTTCAAGGTTCACTATCGATGGGATGTATTTTTGTAAATTGTTCTTTTTTAAACTCTTCATAATGTTGACATAATCTCAACAAAGGTATTTTCATGCTGCACTTTCATTTCAGACAGTTGCCAGTAAACAAACAGCTAATTCAGAATTCTTATGGAAGATTTGACAAGAAGATAGTATATCAAGACGGTCATATATTTCAGGGTAAAAAAACTCATCCATGTAATTATAGCATACGTTTGCATTATGTTGTAAAACTTCAACAAAAATCTTCCTCCTTTGACTGGATTACAAAAATATGAAATAAATAAATGTATAATAAATACATTCATTCATTGGATGTAGAAAGAAATAAAGGAATGATACTCTTTTGTTAATTTGTTAAAATTTGAAGTATGTTTTCAATTTGGAGAAAATATTTTCCCATATTCAATATATTTATATATACATTCATAAATAAGGAAAATGATGTCTAAATAGCTAGATTTTAGTGGAAAGTGCTATAAAGTAGAAAATACAAAATGAAATGAATACCTGTTTGTGCAAAAATTAAAGAAATGTGTACAGAAATGAAATGTTTGCATATTTTGCATGAATTTTTTAAAAAGCAAATCTGTACTTTAATGTGGAAAAGGATGAAATTAATATAAGATTTGAAAGAAACAACAAGTGAAGAAATAAATTGACAAATTAGGCCCATTTTACCATCTTATTTGGTTAGTCATTGTAACATTTTGGAAGCATCCAGTTACCTAAAGCATATATTTCATTAGGATACAGTATATAAATTGTCTTATTTAACAAAATCTTCATTGTTCTTTTACCTACGTTAAGTACTATTAAAATTTAAAACATGGTATAAACATAGTAAACCTAGATTTGTGTGTTAATATGCATTTAATATATCAAAAATGTTTTCAGAGAAATATTAAAACACCATTTTATAGCATTCCCAAGCTCTAGATTTTTATTCAAGTTATTTTTGACAGGCAGATGCTCTGATACTGATGAGAGAAAGAAATGGTTCAAGAGTGAAGGAATTTATCCTTCTGGGTTTCCCTGGATCTTGTGAACTCCGCATCTCTCTTTTTATGGCTTTTTTCTTCATGTATCTCCTTACAATCATTGGAAATGTATCTATCATAGTTTTAGTGAAGAACTTTCAGAGGCTTCGTACACCCATGTACTTCTTCCTCTGCAATCTTTCATTCCTGGAAATATGGTACACATCAGCCTGTATTCCTAAAATGTTGTCCATCCTTGTTTCTCAGACCCAAACTATTTCCTTCATTGGGTGCCTCACACAGATGTACATAGTTTTCTCCCTGGGATGTACAGAATATTTCCTGTTGGCTGCCATGGCTTATGATCGCTATTTGGCCATCTGTTACCCCTTACACTATAATATCATCATGTCTAAAATTCTCTCTGTACAAATGGCATTTGGTTGTTGGACATGTGGTTTCTTAATTATTTTGTTTCCAGCCTTCTTTATATCTCAATTGTCTTTCTGTGACTCCAATGTCATCAACCATTTCTTTTGTGACATTGACCCTTGGATAGTACTCTCTTGCACAAGCACTTACACAGTAGAAATGGTCTGTCTCATTATTTCTGCAACTGTCATTATGGGATCCTGCATGATTACCTTGATTTCCTACATTTATATCATTGCTACAATCTTAAGGATCGCATCAGTTCAAGGACGTCAACGGGCTTTCTCCACTTGCTCTTCCCACCTCACAGTGGTGATTATATGGTACGGTGCTACCATTTTCCTTCACGTCATACCTTCCAAACAGCAGTCACAAGAACTGACGAAAATAGTTACTTTATTGAATACAATTGTCACCCCCTTGTTAAATCCTTTCATTTATACACTCAGAAATACAGAAGTGCAAGAGGCATTGAAGGCAGTATTTAGGGCCTCAGCTGTAAATCTAACTAATAGGCACAATAAGGGTAACAAGTTAGTTTCACAGCACCCATAATATACAAAGGTAACATTGTGTTGGGTCCTTATAGTGATATGTCAACAATTAGAAATTAACTATTTGCAAACTTATGGAGTATTCTGCGTGATATCCTATGGCCCTTTCATCTAAGTTGTAGCCATTATTAAAGCAATGAAAATGGAAGAAATTGCTAAGCATGTGCAGTATTTTTTTATTACCAGATATAGAAAACGACCCCCCCCCCCAAAAAAAACCCTACAAAATTTCTGGCAAGTATGGATGTTATTTCAAGAAGGGAATCAAAGGATTGCAAATTTACTCTGCTTTATGAAGAAACACATATTAAAGTTTTGGCCTTCAGTTTAGTGCTCAATTGAATATACTTGGAAATCCAAAAACCAAATGTTTTAATGAAACATTCCTGCAAGTCCCTTGGACTGCAAGGCGATCAAACCGTTGATTCCTAGAAGACATCATTCCTGAGTGCTCTTTAGAATGCCAGATCCTGAAGATGAAACTGAAATACTTTAGCCACCTAATGAGAAGGAAGGACTCACTGGATAAGAGCCTAATGCTCAGAAAGATTGAGGACAAAAGAATAAGGGGGACAGCAGAGAATGAGGTGGCTGGATGGAGTTACTGAAACAGTAGGCATGAGTTTAAATGGACTCCAGAGGATGGTAGAGGAGAGGAAGGCCTGGAGGAACATTGTCCATGGTGTTGCGATGGGTTGGACATGAGTTTGCAACTAACAACAACAACAAATTATAAAAATCTGTTGTTGATGTTGTTAGTAAATTATAGAGATTTTTTTTTCTAAATAAATTATAATCTCTGATTACAGTCAGAATGGAAGCAAGATATCAAACTTCTAGAAGAATGCTCCCTTCCTCAGATATACTGTAGTTGGAGAACTAATAGATCACCATAGAATATCCTTATTTAAAATGTTTCATTATCTTTACTGTACAATGTGTCTTGTTACTATGAAAACAAAATATGATATTTTAAATGGATGAAGCCCTACTCTTAAAGTTTTTTGAATGTTTTCCATAGTCTTGCATTACTATTCTTTCTCCCTCTGATTCTGAGAACTAATGTAGAATGTAGAACATAGTGTTTGAAGTATAATTTAGAATGAAAAGAAAATACTTAGTGAGATATTATAATTTTAATTAAACGAAGAAGCATGGCATATCCTATCACGAGATGTTTCTGTTAAACAGGTGAACAGTTACAAAACATAGGTAAACATTTTTTACAGAAAGTAATTCATGAAAAATTTTGTCCTTTGTTTTTGCAATTAGTTAGAATATAAAAATCCATGGAATAATGGAAGGGCCTCTTGGTCATCAAATTCTAAACCAATACATTATCGTTTTCCTAAAGTATCACTTCTCAGAGCCTTTTCTATAACAGAATAACAGATTTGGAAGGGACTATGGAGGTATTTTAGTTCAACTCTCTGCTCAGGAAACCTTTTACCATTTCAGATACAGTAAATAGTTGTCCAATGTCTTCTTTAAAGTGTTGTGGTATCCACAATTTCTGGAGACAAGTTGCTCCACTGACTAATTGTTCTCACTGTCAGTAAATTTCTCCTTAGTTCTAGGTTGGTTTTGTCCTTTATTACTTTCCATCCATTGCTTCTTGTCCTGATTTCAAGTGCTTTGGGGAATAGGTTGACCCACTTTTCTTTCTGGCAGCCCCTTAAATATTAAAACATTATGCATGATATTATGCATATGAAATGTGTAATTATGCATATGCAGTGTGTATATGTGAGTATGTTGGAAGGAAACCTATTTGGTTGTACTTGGGAGGATTCTAGTTTTAATGGTACTACAATATAAAAAAAATGAGCTGACTATTCTTTTTTAAAAAGTACTTAAAGAGATGTTCCCATCAAATTTAAGTAGTTTTCTTCAGAATAAACTCCATAGTTAGTTAATGTGTACTTAGATAGTACTTAGATAGTACTTAGAAAGGGAACCTGCAAAAGAGGGAGGAAGAACGCCTAATATCTTTACTGAAAGAATGAAGCCAAGCAAATTTACGGCATAAAATTAAGAAGGTATTTTAAAAATAGCATTATGGGACCATGCAAATCTTTGATTTAATCAAAAATTTAATCTATTGATTGAAGGAAGAGCCTTTGTTCATCATATGGGATTTACTGTGTAGTGGGCTTCAGTAGGCTAGAAGCAGACCAGCATAACTACAACATTTATTGTCTCAAAACTAGAACTAAGGAACAGCAGGCAAATGCCTGTAATTTATACTCTAGGCCAACAAGGCCTTAACCAATCATAGTACTTGAAAAAGCCTGCCCAAATATGAATGGTCACATTTCCCTCCAAAACAGTTGGAGCCAACAGCCAAGGTCATCCAAAGGTCAGTTTCACTTTAGCAGGGCCTAACATAACTATATACACTCAGTACATAACAGGATTATTTTGGCTGGCAAACCTTACAAAGATCAAACAAGCAAGCCAATCTATTGATGTGGAATTTCTTGGATCTCTCTTTCTTGCCTCTTCTGATTTATGTATCATAGCTTTAATAAAGTGATCAGCTTGGTACATGTAACCAAAAATTTATTCCTCTGAAATGTTTCCTTCCTGGAAAGATGACACACATCAGCCTATATTCCCAAAATGTAAACAATCATCTCCAAATATGAAACCATTTTCTTGCTACGTTATATCACCAGGATATACTATATTTTTCGGACTATAAGGCACTCTGGACTATAATACACACTTAGCTTAAGGGGAGGAAAACAAGAAAAAAAATCTGCCTCTGCCTCCCAGCATCCATCAGGTATTCATCTGGCCCAATTGCCAGGGCCCTTTTCCGTCGTCCATTTGCCACAGCCCATTCACAACCACTGCCTGTTAGGTGCAGCCCTTCTGTCACAGCCCATTTGCCACTGCCTGTTTGGTGCAGCCCATTCAGTGTGGCCCGTTCACCTGCGTAGCCCATTTACCACGTCCGTCATGGCCCATTCTAGAACACCTGATAATTGTCGCACCAAATCCCCCTCCCACTGGCAATATTTGGTGTATAAGACGCACAGACTTTTCCACCCACTTTTTTGGGGGGGAGGGGGAGTGTGTCTTCTACTCTGAAAAATAATGTACATTGCTTTAGGAATATTTGCTATTATTATTATTATTCTATTAATTTTTACACTGTACATCTATTACATTTAGAATTTTTAGATTTGGAATCTCATTTGTCTTGGATATCTGGCTTCTTGACCTGTTTCTTTCCCAGCCATCCTTATCAGTCACTGTTTTTCTGGAATTCTAATATGATCAACCACTCCTTTTGTAATGTTGTGACTTGGGTTGTTTAGATTTAGAGAGTGCCTAACTCCAACATAATCACAGATGGGTTACTAAAACACTTGGGGAGGGGGAAAGTGTATTTACTTTTCAACATTGGCCTTCCTTCCTTCCTTCCTTCCTTCCTTCCTTCCTTCCTTCCTCCCTCCCTCCCTCCCTCCCTCCCTCCCTCCCTCCCTCGTTTTTTCTCAGGTACCAGAAAAGCAATATTTTTTAGGAAAAAATCTGTTGGGATTTATGTGGAAATAATATACTGGAATAATTCTGAAAAATACCTGTCTCCATAGATGTATCTTCAGGGAACCATCACTTCTTCTCAGGAAAGTCCTTGAGATTACTCTGTCATTTATATAAAGCATGAATGATGAAAAAAGAGTATTCTTTGGAACTGCCTTTGATATACCACCAGACACACACATCTTTAGTTCTGATACAAGGTTTAAGCACAGTACTATGGTATGTTACATATTAGTATCTGTGTGAGTGTGCACCTTTAACAGTGTCCAATGTAACAATATATTTTGCTACATAAGAAAATGGAATTTCTTTTAAGATAAGACACTCAGAATATTTTTGGAGTTTAGAAGTGCATAAATTAAATAAATACAAATAATAAATGCAAAATAAATACAAATATTACACACTTATTTAACAAAGGTGGCACAATGGCTCAGCAGTTAAAGGTGCTGAGTTTATCAAAAATCTGGTTCGAGACCCAAGCACCATTCAACAGGGTGAGCTCCATTCCTTGCCCCAGCTCCTGCCCACCTAGGAGTTCAGATTGTGTTGTGTTTCCATAGAAAGGGTATGAATAAATCATATTTTTGAAGATAATCCAAGTATTGCACATCATTAAAATTTGTCTCTGCCCTTTGGAATATTTCAGTTTAATAATCCACAAATCTGAGGCCCCAATTATTCATGATGTCATTTGCAATTTTTAAATCCAAGGCTTACAGATGTGGATTATAGATGGACAATTGCAATTAAAACAATAATTCTTTATTGAAACTGTGTGTCAAAATAATAAAATTATAATATATTTTGGTATATTTTCTAAATACCCAGTTTCCCCTGTGGCAAAAAAAATCCTTACTTTCATAGACAAAGCCTCATTAAAAAAAAGGACTCCCCATGGGGTTTACTAATTTATGAATCAATAACAGCTGTATTTACTGAAATTATGCACATTTATTCTGGGGCTTAAAATCAAAGGAAAGATTCATAAGAAATGTATATAAAGTTTGGAATGCATGGCATTTGAAACAAAGCAACTAACCTCATAGCTTAGGAAAGCATATTATTTTAGAGGGTTGTGGATTTTTTAAGCAACGTCATTGGAAAATGTCTATTACATGTATGTAGGAGATACACAAACACACATACAGGTGTACAGCTCCTACTTTTATCTTACTGGGGATTCCTCCTTTAAAAGAGCAAACAAAGTATTGCTATGGTGGCCTAAGGTCTTCACTGCCTGTACTACTGTAATAGTAAGGTAAGTGTGATGATATCACAAACTATTTTTAATTTAATTTAATTTTAACTACTTATGTCATAACTCTTGACATAAGCATGAGCTGTTACTGAGTAACTAAAAAGTTTTGCCATGTCCCTTGAAGCTTAGCAATGGAATAAATATTTTTAAAGAAGCTTGGATGCAAATTTACAAAGGATTAAATAATATTTTTTCTGATTAAATTATGATAAATTTAAATAGGAATTGATAGCTCAAAATAATAAAACTTAAGGAAATTATATGCCTATCAATATAAATGAGTGTTTATGTTATATAAAGGGATTGGGAAATTAAAAAGAGCAGTTGTTGTAAATATAATGTGCAGTAAAAGATGCATTTGTAGTTGTATCAGCAATAGTGGTAGCAATGGTGGAGTAGACGTTGATCTTGGATTTTAAAATTTCAAGAAAACCTTCCTTAGTTGACCAGGTAGGAAAAATATGAAATGTAGCTATAATGAATAAAATTAATAATTGGATGTAGAAGCAAATAAAAGAATATTATTTTATTAATTTGTTGAAATTTGAGAGTATGTTTTCAATTTGTGGAAAATATTTTCCAATATTCTGAATATTTATATATATATTCTATTTATTATTTTATTCAAAGCCTTTTGAATAGTCAATGTGTATTTTTTCCCTCAGTTTACTCATTTCTTTCAAGGTTCACTATCGATGGGATGTATTTTTGTAAATTGTTCTTTTTTAAACTCTTCATAATGTTGACATAATCTCAACAAAGGTATTTTCATGCTGCACTTTCATTTCAGACAGTTGCCAGTAAACAAACAGCTAATTCAGAATTCTTATGGAAGATTTGACAAGAAGATAGTATATCAAGACGGTCATATATTTCAGGGTAAAAAAACTCATCCATGTAATTATAGCATACGTTTGCATTATGTTGTAAAACTTCAACAAAAATCTTCCTCCTTTGACTGGATTACAAAAATATGAAATAAATAAATGTATAATAAATACATTCATTCATTGGATGTAGAAAGAAATAAAGGAATGATACTCTTTTGTTAATTTGTTAAAATTTGAAGTATGTTTTCAATTTGGAGAAAATATTTTCCCATATTCAATATATTTATATATACATTCATAAATAAGGAAAATGATGTCTAAATAGCTAGATTTTAGTGGAAAGTGCTATAAAGTAGAAAATACAAAATGAAATGAATACCTGTTTGTGCAAAAATTAAAGAAATGTGTACAGAAATGAAATGTTTGCATATTTTGCATGAATTTTTTAAAAAGCAAATCTGTACTTTAATGTGGAAAAGGATGAAATTAATATAAGATTTGAAAGAAACAACAAGTGAAGAAATAAATTGACAAATTAGGCCCATTTTACCATCTTATTTGGTTAGTCATTGTAACATTTTGGAAGCATCCAGTTACCTAAAGCATATATTTCATTAGGATACAGTATATAAATTGTCTTATTTAACAAAATCTTCATTGTTCTTTTACCTACGTTAAGTACTATTAAAATTTAAAACATGGTATAAACATAGTAAACCTAGATTTGTGTGTTAATATGCATTTAATATATCAAAAATGTTTTCAGAGAAATATTAAAACACCATTTTATAGCATTCCCAAGCTCTAGATTTTTATTCAAGTTATTTTTGACAGGCAGATGCTCTGATACTGATGAGAGAAAGAAATGGTTCAAGAGTGAAGGAATTTATCCTTCTGGGTTTCCCTGGATCTTGTGAACTCCGCATCTCTCTTTTTATGGCTTTTTTCTTCATGTATCTCCTTACAATCATTGGAAATGTATCTATCATAGTTTTAGTGAAGAACTTTCAGAGGCTTCGTACACCCATGTACTTCTTCCTCTGCAATCTTTCATTCCTGGAAATATGGTACACATCAGCCTGTATTCCTAAAATGTTGTCCATCCTTGTTTCTCAGACCCAAACTATTTCCTTCATTGGGTGCCTCACACAGATGTACATAGTTTTCTCCCTGGG
>WNWU01015647.1:0-10219 GCA_012654045.1 Ptyas mucosa | reverse complement strand
AGTCATAGGGTACAAATAAGCAATCAGGAAACAATATCAATATAAATTGCAAGGATACAAGCAACAAAGTTACAGTCATAAGTGGAAGGAGATGGGTGGTGGGAACGATGAGAAGATTAATAGTAGTGCAGACTTAGTGACTAGTTTGACAGTGTTGAGGGAATTATTTGTTTAGCAGAGTGATGGCGTTCAGGGAAAAACTGTTCTTGTGTCTAATTGTTCTGGTGTGCAGTGCTCTATAGCATCATTTTGAGAGTAGGAATTAAAACAGTTTATGTCCAGGATGTGAGGGGTCTGTAAATATTTTCACAGCCCTCTTTTTGACTCGTGCAGTATACAGGTCCTCAATGGAAGGCAGGTTGGTAGCAATTGTTTTTTCTGCAGTTCTAATTATCCTCTGAAGTCTGTGTCTGTCTTGTTGGGTTCTGTCTTGTTGAGAAACTTCTAAACTTATGCCTGTCCCTTTAAAAACTGAATTTCTCTCTCTGGTGAATGTAGGCTCTGGCCACGTGGGGAAGCCAGATTCATTTAACAACCAGGTTGCTAACCTATCAAGTACACTGATTCATTTAGCAACCGTGACAAGAAAGGTTTTAAATCAGTGGTGAAATGTAAAATTTGTTACTACCGGTTCTGTGGGTGTGGCTTGGTGGTGGTGGGGGGGGGGTAATGTGACTGGGTGGGAGTGGCCAACTTTTTTTTTTTACTTTTAAAAGCATTTTTTCGGCCAAAAAGGTTGTAGAAAAAATGCTTTTAAAAATTAAAAAAAAGCCTCTGATGATTGCGCGGCTCAGCCGGGCAACGGGGGAGGGGGGAGCAGGGATTTTTGCTACCGGTTCTCAGAACCACCCACCTCCATCGCTACCAGATCAGGTGATCCGGTCCGAACTGGGAGCATTTCACCCCTGCAAGAGGCTGTTTATTCTGCCTCATGCAGGACTGTCAATGAGTCAACAGCAGGTCAGAGGAAGGTCAACAGCATGTCTTCCTCTGAAGAGCTGCTGTGGGACAGAGATGACAGTTGCTCTTTAAAAGTTATGATTTAATTTGAGTTGATTTAAATCAAGCCTTTTTACTAGTGATTTAAATCATGATTTAAATCATGATTTAAATCGACTTGATTTAAATCAAATCCACCCTGAAGAAAAGTCATAAAATGGGGAAAAGTCACTTAACAAATTTCTCACTTAGCAATATAAACTTTGGGTTCAATTGTAGTCATAAGTTGAGGACTACCTGTAGAGCCTTTTAAAAAGTGTGCAGCAGAAAATCATTTGTCATGCAAAGTTTTTATTGCCATGAATAAACTGAACAAACTTTTGGTAGTAAAGTAAGAATCAACATTCTGTTATCCACTTTATGTCAAAAGGGTTGAATTCAATTGCAAATAAAAATGGATCTTGGCTGATCTTCAAAAGCTAAGAAGGATGAAAAGCGTATCAGAGTATCTGAAGGCTAGACTCGGTAATTAAAAAGCTTTCCAAATAGCATCAGCAATCCATGCACAATATATAGAAAAACACATCTTCCGAATGACTTACAAGAAATTAGATCCAGATTCATCTTCCAAGTCATAATAATTTCACAAGAAAAGAACTATAGTGGTGACCCAGGCAGACCATAATATCTGTGTAACTTTTCTCTAAAATGACAAGTTCTCTATAATTCTATCTCTATAATTCTATTACATTTATTTTATAGTTGTCCAATGTAGCAGACTCTGAATGCCTGTTCATTGTCTCAGAAAACATTAAAATTCAGCAGGAGTTTTTGAAAGTCCAATTGGGCACAGGGTATAATGTTTTGGATTGCTCCTTGTGGCTATGGCTTGGGCATTTCAATCCGTCATTTTGGGTGAAAAGCTTCATATATCTACCAACACACACAGACAAACACCAATCCACACACATCAGAGAGAGAAACATGTCTCCTGAAATACTTGCAAGAAATTAGATCCAGATTCCTTTCCCAAGTCACAATTATTTTAGTGCAGGAGTGTCAAACTCAAAGCCTGCGAGCCATTTAAGTACCCTGCAGGTCAGAGCTGGCCCATGGAGCTGGTCTGGAAATAGCAAAGGACTGGCCCACAGTGCCTCTGACAGCCAAAACAGGGCCGCGGGGAGGAGGGTGCACATGCAGTCCCCGTGCCCCATCTTGGCTGGCAGGGTGCCGCAGGAGACATCTGTAACATTTCTCTCCCCACCCACCCCCACAGCCGGCCTGTGGACAACTACAATGATGATCCAGTTCTCAAAGAAATACAGTCTGACAGCTCTGTTTTAGCAGAAAAAGTTTATAGTGGATATATAAAAAAGAAATTATAATTTCTGTGTATTTTTTCTCTATACACAAAAACCTTTTCTTTTTCATTCACTTCAGTGACTCATGCGCTATCCATAGTTTGTCCTAATCTCCTAAAATCATCTCCTTAGACTCTGAGAGAAATGTAGAACATGTACTACTATTACTATTAACTACTATACCTGTCACCTGTAGATTTTCAAAGGAAAACTGAAATATAGATTCCACTAATACAACCATTAAACACTGCTTTTGCATAGGTTTTTGCTATTGGTACAAATAAGGAAATAGACCAACAGTTTCATTCTTTGACAGGAGTGAAAAATATTGAAAGCAGGGTGAATAAAAAAAATGAAAAACCCCAGATTTTTAAAACTTTAAATCAGATTTTTTTAATCTAAATAATAATAAAAAAAATTTTTAATCAAATTTATTTTAATAAAATGTTTTTGGGGTAAAAATCTATCTAAAGATAGTTTTCTATTTAAGATACATTAATAATTTAGTTTATTCAGCATGAAATGGAGCTTAGGTATGTAGCATGAGGCTGTTTATTCTGCAATATTGGGACTGTCGGTGAGTCAACAGCAGGTCAGAGGAGGAGCCGCTGTGGGACAGAGATGACAGTTGCTCTTTAAAAATTATGATTTAAATCGTTGCTTCAAATTTGGAAAAGAAGAATGGCGTGGTGATATATATAAATAAAAGACTTGTAGCTAAAACTATAGAAATAGACAAAGATGGAAGATATATTGCAATTGAAACTATTACAGATAATGGACCAATTTTGTTGGAATATATGCTCCAAATCAGCAGCAGGAAAATTTTTATAAGTTGCTTCACTTAAAAATTTTGGAATGGAATTATTCAACTATTATAATAACGGGTGACTGGAATGGAGTAATTCAACCTAAAATCGATAAAAAAAAGTACGGCCAAATTAGGGATTAAATTACCACAAGCTTTTTTTGAACTGAAAGAGGATTTGGAATTGAAAGATATTTGGAGAGTTCGAAACCCAAATGAATTGGATTTTACTTTTTACTCAGACAGGCATAAATCCTTTTCCAGGATAGACTTTTTTCTCTTAACTACTAACTTACTTTCTAAAGTAAAGAAAATAAAGATATTTCCTAGGACTTTGACTGACCATAGTCCGGTCTGGATGGAAATCGAGATGGGTAAAGGAGAAAGAAGATCCTGGAGATTAAATGAGAATTTATTTAGATATGAAAAAAATATAATTGAACTTAAAAAGCATTTAAAGGAGTTTTTTAAACTGAATCTGAATAAAGGTACCCCTATTGAAATAGTCTGGGATGTAGGCAAAGCATATATGCGGGGAGTACTAATTCAAATGAACTCTAAACATAGACAGAACCAGCAGAAGAAGAGACTACAATTGAAAGGTGAGATAAAAAAGAAAGAACAACAACTGATACAAAAACCAACAGATGGAAAATTGCAAATGGCTATAAAACTTCTGAAGGATCAATTTCAAATGCTTATAGCAGACCAAATGGCAACTAATTTACAATTTGCAAAGCACAATACTTTTACTAATGCTAACAAACCGGGCAGGTGGTTGGCGTACACTTTGAGGAAACAAGTATCTACACGAATTATTGATAGTACTGAATATGCTGGCAAAGAAGTTTACCAACAAGAACTAATTAAAAAGGCCTTTTTGGAATATTATACTAAGTTATATGCTAAAGATAATATACAGAATATTACCATAGACGAATATCTAGAAAACAAGAGAGTTTCAAAAATTTCAACAACTCAAAAGAAAAGTTTGGAACAATTGATAACAGTTGAGGAGATCAGTTTCACTATAAAACAACTAAAAACAGCTAAAGCTCCAGGGACGGATGGCCTAACCGCAGTTTATTATAAAACTTTACAAGAGGAAATGATTGAGCATCTTAAAGATTTATTCTGTAATATACAATTAGGAGGTAAGATACCTTCCTCATGGAAAACAGCCTTTGTCTCATTGATTCCGAAAGAAGAATCAGGTCTTAAGAAACCAGAAAATTATAGACCAATATCTCTATTAAATACAGATTATAAAATCTTCGCAAAAGTATTAGCCAACAGATTGATGCCAGTTATCCAAAAGGTAATTCATCATGATCAAGCAGGATTTATTGAAGGCAGATATATGAAGGAGAATGTCAGGCAAGTTATAGATTTAATGGACTATCTAGATAAGAATAAACAGATCCCTGCAGTGCTGGTTTTTTTGGATGCGGAAAAAGCCTTTGATCGAGTGAATTGGAACTTAATTAAGACTTTGGAAAAAATGGATTTGGGGGAGCGGTTTATACAAACGATTGGTGCAATTTATCAAGAGCAATATGCACAACTTATTATTAATGGATGTTTAACATCGAATTTCAACATACAAAAAGGCACCAGACAAGGTTGTCCATTATCCCCATTATTATTTATTCTAACTTTAGAAGTCTTACTTAATGCAATACGGGACTCGAACTCTTTGACTGGAATAGCCATAAGGCAAGAGGACTATAGAACTAAGGCATTTGCAGACGATCTGGTTGTTACCCTATCACAACCTATGAAATCAATAATTCAGATGAAAGATATTATAGAAGATTATGGCATGGTATCTGGTTTTAGGCTGAACCAGAAAAAAACTAAAATGATTGTTAAAAATTTGACAGAGAGCAAAAAAAAGGAACTGGAAAGAATGGCAGGTTTCGAAATTGTTTCAAAGGTCAAATATTTAGGAGTACAAAAAGCAGATTCAAATGTAAAATTGTTTCAAAATAATTATGAGGTTCTGTGGCAAAAGATACAAAAAGATATGCAAAATTGGAAGAAACTGCAGTTATCACTGCTTGGAAGAATATCAGCAGTAAAGATGAATGTTTTACCTAGATTTATTTTTTTATTTCAAATGATACCGGTGCTCAAATCAGATAAACCACTGCTAGAATGGCAAAAAGGAGTGAATAAGTTTATTTGGAATGAAAAAAAACCGAGAGTTAAACTGAAAATAATGCAAGATACTCGTGAGAGAGGTGGTCTTAAACTTCCAAACCTTCGATTATACTATGAAGCAGCTGCATTGACACAAATAAGTGATTGGTTTGGGAAAACTAAGACTGAATTGTTGAATATAGAAAGTCATGACCTTGTTTGGGGATGGCATGCATACTTATTTTATGACAATAAAGTGGATAAAGTGTTCAATAGTCATCTACTTAGAAATGCCTTGATGAGAATCTGGAGGAAGCACCGAACTAATTGGGATTATAAAATTCCGTTTTGGCTGGATCTTGCTGATACCATGTGGAATACAAATATTAAGTCACTCGGGGGTTTTTTATATAAAGAGTTACTTTATTTTGAAGAGGGCAGATGGCGACTGAAGACTTTGGATATGCTGTTGGAAGAAGGGAAATCTTTGACTTGGTTGCAGTATAATCAATTACAGATGAGATGGAAAGAAGATCAACAAACTGGTTTAATGGAATATGAAGTAGAATTGGTTAGACAGATAAAGGAGACAGGTCCAATGCATATTAAGAGAGTTTATAATGTTTTGTTAGAAAGGGATTCAGAAAATGAGTTAAAGATTGTATGATTAAATGGGCACAGAATTTCTCTCAACCAGTTATGATGGAAACATGGGAAAAAATATGGGCTCAGAATGTTAAGTTTACACAGTCACAAAATTTACGAGAAAATTTTTATAAAATGTTTTATAGATGGCATTTAGACCCCAAGAAATTGTCTTGTATGTACCCTAATGTGCAGCCAAAATGTTGGAGATGTGAGTGTTTAGATGCTACATATTATCACATATGGTGGACTTACAAAAAAGTGAGGGCTTTTTGGATAAAAATTTGGTGGGTTATGCAAAATGTTTTAAGGAAAAAAATACAATTTTCTCCGCAATTTTTCTTATTGGGTATAGTTAAAGATTTTACATTGGGTGAAACAAAACTGATTTTGTATATGGTGACAGCAGCTAGGTTGTTGATTGCCCAATATTGGAAGAGTGATACCTTACCGACTGTGGACCAATGGATTCAGAAGATGGCTGGATTTGCAGAAATGGCGAAGATCTCAGCCTTTTTAAAAGACCAGACGCATGAGAAATATATACAGGAATGGAATAAATGGATTGAGTATATACAGAATAAGTATCAGACTAGAAAATATTATGTAGCTTTCAGCTGAGAGGGATTGATGATTATGCTAGTAAATATAGAAAAAAGATATGGAAGGATGAATAACATATGCAATGTTTGGGAATACTAGTATTGCATATAATGGAAGTCAAGGGGGGGAGGGAAAAGGGTGGAGGGGGAGGGTTAGGGTGGGATTGGGAGGGAATTATATATTTTTTCTGTATGTATTTTATAATGTTGGGTAAGGGTGAGGGGGGAAAAAGGGGGGGGGAATTTGTATTCGTAAAACTTTTTCAATAAAAAATTAAAAAAAATATGATTTAAATTGAATTGATTTAAATCAAATCCACTCTGACTGAAAGGCTATTTTTTAAATTAGTACCAGTAATACAGAGCCTGTTTCAGCAATGCTATTCCCTCAAGTCCTGCTATTTATCAATAAACATTTAAATATTTAATATATTTCAATCCTGGCAAGAAGGTGAGGCATTTCTGGACGGGATAAGCCAAGAATGCCTGGAGTGTATGCAGAGTACACAAGTCATCCTTGGGTTATGACCATTTTGTTTACAATTAAGGGTGTCATACCCACCACACCCGCATGATTGTGTGATCAATGTTTGGGCACTCGGAAGCCCACCTGCATTTACAATTGGCCACGGGTGCTACAACTCTCCAGAAAATATTCTCTAACCATGTTTTAATATGATGTATTTCCAGGACTCCAGGCACACTTGTGGAGAAATTATTATACAAGGAATAGGGTTTTTCTCCAAATGAGATGGAGGACGGTAATACTGAATCCCAAATTCCAAAGGATTGCGCCTGAGGGAAATAGATAACAGAATGACCTTAAAGGAAGGGACCTTAGAGGTCTTCTAGTCCAACCTCCTGCTCAGTCAGGAGAACCCTACCATTTCAGACAAATGGTTGTCCATTCTCTTTTTAAAAACTTCCAGTGATGGAGCACCCACAACTTCTGAAGGCAACTTGTTCCACTGATTAATTGTTCTGTCAGAAAATTTCTACTTAGTTCTAAGTTGCTTCTGTCCTTGATTAGTTTCCATTCATTTTCTTTTCTTTTTTTTTGGTCCGGCCTTCAGGTCCTTTGGATAATAGGTTAACCCCCCTCTTCTTTATTATAAGATGTATAATAGGGATATAAATGTAGCGCTACCTCCGACAGGGCTGCTGGAGTCTGGGTTCTCCTGGCCCTTTTTGGTATGGCCACCGATCCACACTGGTCCCTCACTCAGCCACCTCTACTGGTCTGGGCTGTGTATGGTGGTCAGTCTCCTCTCAGCAGGCAGGTCAAGTGTTGGGGTGATGGTCACTCTTTTCCCAGCCAGCAGGTCACATGATGAGATGGTATTCATGTGGCTGGTCAGCCCTTCTTCCTTCCTCTCTCTCTCCTCTCTCCCTCTCTTGAATTGCCTGCTGAGCTCTCCTTCCACCTTCTCTGCTCCTTCGTGGATTTCTCTGCTTGCCCCCCAGAAGCCTCTCCTATCCTATCCCATTTCTCTCCCTCAGGCTTGCCCCATGGAAGCCTTCTCTATCCTCTCTCCTTCTCTCCCTCAGCCTTACCCGATGCAAGCCTCCTCTATCGTACCCCCTTCTTTCCCTCAGGCTTGCCCCACAGAAGCCTCTCTTCTCCTATCCTTCTCTCCCTCAGGCTTGCCCCCCCCAAAGCCTCCCCTATCCTATCCCCTTCTCTCCCTCAGGCTTGCCCCCCCAGAAGCCTCTCCTATCCTATCCCCTTCTCTCCCTCAGGCTTGCCCCACAGAAGTCTCTCCTATCCTATCCCCTTCTCTCCCTCAGGCTTGCCCCCCAGAAGCCTCTCCTATCCTATCCCCTTCTCTCCCTCAGGCTTGCCCCACAGAAGCCTCCTTTATCCTCTCTCCTCTCCTTCAGGCTTGCCCCGCAGAAGCCTCTCCTATCCTATCCCTTTCTCTCCCTCAGGCTTGCCCCACAGAAGCTTCTCTTATCCTCCCTATTGCCTTCACTCCCTCTCTCTTTCCCCAGGTCTCTTTCACCATTTCCCCTTTAAGCCTCTTTTCCTCCTCTCCAGCCTCCTTTTTCCCCAGCCTCTTTTCCTATCCTCTCCTGCCTCCTTTCACACTCCCTCCCTCCCCTCCTCTTCCCGCCAAAACCTCCTCTATCCCCCCCCCCCACAAACACACATGTGCAGATTGAGTAACAGTGCTCTGCTTAGGAACATTTTAACAGGTTGTTATTTGTAAGTCCTTTTTTTTTTTTGGAAACTTCAACAAGGGGGGGGGGGGGGAGGAAATATGTCAGCTCAGCTTTCCTGTTGCGCTTTTGAGAGGCCAGTAGTAGCGGGAGTCAGGCTTCTGGTGTGTAAGATTTGCATCTGGCATCACTGTAATTTCAGCCGCTGGACTGGGGTGGGTCAAGGCCCAGGCAGATTCATACTAAAATCGATATCGTTGCACGCAAGAGAAACGGGTCTCTGAATGACTTGCAAGAAATTAAGTGCAGGTTCCTTTCTCAAGTCTTAATAATTTCAGCGGGGTGGGGGGTGGGGATCTACGGTGGAGTCCCAGGCAAGAGATTGTAATTTCTATGTATTTTTTCTCTATACATCAAAACCACGTTTTTTAAAATAAAAAAAAAAAATCACGTCATCGACTATCTCCACTACCCACTGTTTCTCCTAATCTCCTGACTCCCTAAAGAAGTGTGCCAACAACAGGCATCTCGGATGGACGTGCGAAACTTGTTGCGAAACCAGTTTTTCAATGAGTAATATGCGGCCCGTTTGAGCAATCTTATCCGCTGAAAATCCCGCTAGACCCGTAGAGAAATGCTTAGCCTGAATGGCTTATTAGAAAGTACGCGCAGAGTCGTTTACCGAAATAAAAAGTCCACTTTTCCGAAGTTGCAAAGGCGCAGCACAAAACAGCCATCCTCGGGTTCCGGCGGCACCTTCCCCGCCCCAAACACCGATAAAGTTTGCTCAACGGGGCCAAAATCACCTGCCCTACGGGAAGCCGGGAGACCCCAGGGGCGCAAAGCAGTCCCCATCAAAGTCCCAAATACCTGGGGAGCTCCAGCTCAGCCGCTCTCACTTCTCTGCACCGCAGGTTTAACCTTCAGGACAGCCGGCGAAGAATCCAACGTGCAGCTGCGTAGCTTCCACTACTTCGGATGTTTGAGTAAGGCTGAATTCCGGATGACTCACTGTGGGAGAAGGGGAAAAAAGAAAGGGAGAGCTGTCCTTATTTTCCCTATATTTCGTTGCCTTTAACCAGAGGTCTTCAAACTTGCCAGCTTTAAGACTTGTGGAGGAATATAAAATCAGGGAAATATAATATTCTACCTTTTTTAAATATTCCTTTAAAAACTTCATTCTTCTGTGGGTGGGGGGCTTTCCACAGCAGTGTTTCTCAACTTGACAACTGTAAGACCTATGGAGTCTTTAACTCTCAGAATTCCCCAGTCAGCCATGCTGGGAGTTTAAATCCACAGGTCTTAAAATTGCTAAGGTTGAGAAACACTGCTTTGGGAAGCCCCCCACCCCCAGAAGACTGAAATATTTTAGGAAATATTTTAAAAAGGTAGAATATTATATTTCCCTAAATGAGAAATGGAGAAATGTGTTTTTAGAGACAGTCCCCAAGTTTTTCTTAATGGCCTACAGCAGGTGCCAGCATTTAAGAGATAAAGAGCTTATTGAAAGAGGAAGACAACTATCTAGATAGTTCTGTTCATAAGCAAAGCAAACCCTACAG
>WNWU01015639.1:0-20941 GCA_012654045.1 Ptyas mucosa | reverse complement strand
TATTATTATTATTATTATTATTATTATTATTATTATTATTATCCAATGAGCTCTTTTGCCTAAACAACTCTCATTACACACAGATGCCTTCACACATACATACCATTAAACAACATTTGCAAACCTGGAATAAAACTGGGAAGGTTCTATCCCTCCAGATTCCCATTTTGGTTCCATCCTTGACATCTTGTAGCTTATTCAGCAAGCAGTGGAAAACTTCAGGATGTGGTTTCCAATCAAAAACATGATTTTGGGCCCTAATCACCACCTGTTTCCCACTGCTCTAAGCTCAAGCCAAGAAGTTCACTTAATTCGCCGGCACACGCATATCACTATCACAACAAAATCACATCACATTAATAAAAGACAAATTATTCACATTCAACCTCAGGTAGGAGTAACAATAAACCTTTCCTTCTTTACCCTCATTCTTTCAGAGTTTTCTGCCTCATTCAAGAATGAGAAAGAGCTGTATACCACTACAGTAGTACTACTACTTCCACCCATAACAGCATAAAGCAAAATCATCCGTCTAGATATTTCTTCTTTTAATAAGAGGGATGGGGGGACATAAAAGGAGGTTCCTTATGTTTCCCTCCGTAAGTTTCTCAGGATCCTTAACAACTACTGGGGCCCCATAGTTACTTATCTATTTATAGCTAAAGCCAATACTTCCCTCCTTGAACTCCTTAAAAAATCCACTCAACACGCTTAGCCTCTGGCCACTCCAGTCGCCCAGAAAATGGAACCGCAGAGGAAAGCTCAGGTTAGCATGTTCAACGTGAGTACTAATCACGTCTAATGCATCTCAACATCCACACAGCACCAGACATTCAAGGAGTCAGACCACCCCAGCGAGACATTCCATAAGTACCCTGTACTTATACTCACTCTGGGTCAGTGCACTGTATTCCTGGTCCCACACGGCTCAGACTTCCCTGCTCAGTTGTTCAGGTCTCTGTCACATCAGGTTAAAGAAGAGCAATGCCCTCTGGAAAAGAACCTCCCAGTCCGGAACGCTAAAATCAGCGTGGGTACCCACTTTAAGTAAAAAATTCCACTCCAGAAGGACGTCTTCAAGTCCCAGTTCGGGCGCCAATTGTTAGATGCAGAAAAACAGCATATTATATATTTCCGTATAATAAGTGACACAGAGAACATGAACAAGAAAAAACAGCAGATTTATTATGAACTTTTGCAAAAGGATTTCTTTTCCCTTAGGAAAAGGAATACCAGCCATTTCAATTTCACAGTTTAAATACAGTTTTCAGGATACAGAAGCCCAATACAAACGGATACAAACGGTCTACCAGGGAATTGGTTTCAGGTCTTATATAATATATTTGGCTCATGTTCCGCCCTGGAAATTCCCCTCCAACAATACCCTACAAAGATGTTTCCATGCTAAATGGTATCGTTATTTGTAGGCTTTTCCTCTTCTGGAATGGGCAGGCCCCAAACAGGCCCATTTTGGAATTTTACCAGAACATTTGTTGCATCATATATCAGGATAAAAACAAGTGTCACAGGAACAACACAGTTTCCTTTCTCGTGTTCTTACTACCAAGTTATATAATCAGGTTATATCAGGTAACACATGTCATTTAAAAATGGTGTTACTCAGGTTATACTTTTTACAGGAATAATTCTTAATTCTCTCAAAGTTCATACAGCCGTAATCGCAGACAGATGCAATGTGTAAATAAAGAGTGCCAGTACGGATTTTCACCTGAGAATGGGGAGGAACCTCCGGGTGTAGAAGAAACCATGACTTTCTATGAGATTGAAGAAGGGGATGATGCAAATTTTCCTGCTTTACCTGTAAGTCCTTGAGCTGAATTAATTTGAAAAATGCCAAAGTAATTCTTTTACAGGTAGGCAGCAGGATAGGGTAGACAAGACTGTAAGGGGAAAGTTCACAAGTCTTAAAGTTGCCAAGTTTGGAGAGCCCTGGGTTAGAGAGTGCTGGATTAAACAGCCTTGAATTAATCTAGCAAGCTGTTAGGAAAAATAATCAAGTTTGGTTAAATCATCATTATGGGAAAAGATCTACACAGATGAAATATAATTGCAAAGCTTCAGGCTCTCAATTTTGTTCATGGGACTAAAATTTATTAATAGAGCGGTGCACAAAGAAATTGTTTAAAAGGGTTAAAAGGGAACCAAATTGCTAACTGAACAGTATCTCTCAAAGGTATAAATGTCTGTTGGCAAATCTTATTCTGAGAAAATAATAATAAAACCCTCAGGGCAACTTCTGCTGCCATAAAATTGAATTTAGGGATTTCAAAAGTGCCAAAACAAGAGATTTTCTGCTTGTGAAAGAAACCTGAAAATGAGAATTTTGTACGTGAATATTTTTAATGCTTGCTTTTGCCCTTTCTGCCCTTCTCTATGCACTGATTTTTAAAAATAAATTCTGAAAGCTGTAATTATTAATAAACATTTTTCTCATCCAAATTTGGAAAGACTAGCAAGCTGTTTCCTAATGCCTCCCCTCCCCCCGTTTCCCAGTTTTTAGAATCATGCAGTGTATTTCAGAGCATCTCGTATCTATTGAAGTCCAGAGCACATTTTCCATGCCATCAGGGTTAGAAGGAAATGCTGAAACTCTGCTGCATATTTGCAATAAAGTGGAGGCATGAATGTTAATAAATAATCTGACTTGTTTCTCAGACTCGGGCTAACCCAACTCCGATAGTTCCTGCTCCTGCAGGATTCTGGGTGACAAGAAGGACTTCAAACTCCATCCCGCCAAACAAGCCAGGGCTGAATAATTCAGAAGAAGTAGTAGAGGAACCAACTGATACTGGTAAGGATAAACACAGAATAGCAATAGCATTAGTGTTAAGATTTATATACTGCTTCACAGTGCTTTACAACCCTTTCTAAGCGGTTTACAGAGTCAGCATCTTGCCCCCAACAATCTGAGTCCTCCTTTTACTGATCTTCGAAAGATGGAAGGCTGAGTCAACCTTGAGCTGGTTAGGATCGAACTCCTGGCAGCCGGCAGTCAGCAAAAGTAGCCTGCGGTACTACGTCACCAGTTTTCAACTTGTTCTGCTTCATAAGATGTGCACAGACAGGTAGTCTTCAAATTATGACTTTAATGGAGCTGTCCCATTATGGTTGTAAGTCGTGATGGTCATAAATAACAGGTACTTCCAATTTTACAACATTTTTTGTGGCAGTTTTTAAGCAAATGCCATGGTTGTTAAGCAAACACTGTGATTGTTAAGCAAACTAATGTTCACTATGGGCATAGTTTTGCAGAAAACTGGAATTAACTACCAGTTTTAGGCAAAACTCTTGTAAAACATACACAATCATGGGGTACTCAAAATGTCCATGTTGCCAAGCCCCCAAAGGTCAATCATATCACATGGGGAGCAACTGTTGGATCTTCAGATCCAGAGTGTAAGACAGGTAGATTTTACAGGTAGGGTGTAACTTAGAATAGTTGCTAAGCAACCAGTTGTAAGTCAAGGATCTTATTGTTCAAACTTACAAATTTCAAGAGAACTTTCGTGAATTATACCAACTCATAACTTAAAGCAAAAATATGCCTTTGCCAGGGTTACTGCTTCATTAAATTCCTTTATAAAGTTTGGGATATTGGTTAGAAGTTTTTTAAAAGTCATTTAAAAAATTCTCCGCAGAAGTCTCCTGGCTTGAAATGGAACATGCCATTATTTTTCAGAATGGATGTGATCTGAAAATTTCAGCATATACAATTGTGGGCACCACTCTTTTTTTTTTCTTTATTTCAAAAATGTGTTTCTCAATTAGAATCTAGGATCTTGCAAAGCATGAATGTTAATAAGTTCAGATGCATCTGTTACCTTTCCAAAATTGTTACTACACCAAATGTTTGAAGTACTTTGTAGTCATAAACATTGAATGTTTTTCTAAGCATTTAGAAACTCTTACTTTGAATTGATTTTATATGTTGATTGACAATTTAGATAGTTGACTTTTAAAAAAGATCAGCATTTAAGTGCAATAATTAATGAAATTTATCTGTTTTTGTTGACTATACAAACAGTCTTCGACTTACAAACATAGTTCACTTAACAACTGTGGCAAGAAAAATAAATTGTGGAATTTGGGGATTGTGGAATTTGAAGCATAAAGCATTGTGGGAAATTCATTGAAAGTTTTTGGATAATTACATGACTTTAAAATGTAAGGTTAGATTTTCATCCTTTCTCTTGGAATTGTTTATTTTACATGAAATTTACTTCTGATATGTGTCTCTAATAGTGCACTTACCCTCTACTTTTCAAGGAGAATATCATGAAGATTATCTGTATACTCCTCCAGGTGAGACTAGAGTATTACCCTAAATGTCTGCTTCATAACTTTATTGTTTTTGTAGTAAATAGTTATACCCAATAGCTGCTACTTTCAACTTCATATTAATCCCTGCTTTCCAGATCCAGAGTGCGAAACAGCCACAGTATTTAATGCACCCGAATCTACTGCAAATTTGGTAAGCTTTAATTAAGAACATTAAAATTAGCATGGTTAGAGCCTGTTAGAACCTCAAAGGAGATGTGAAAGCAATTTCCAACCTTGGCACTGTCACATAATACTGTTGTGATAGTAGTCCTTGAATTGTATACATTTCTACCAGCTTGCACAAAGTAATGAAAATGGTGCTTGCTCAGGTGGGCGTGCAAAATAGTTGTCAGCTTTCCTATTCTGTAGTGGCTCAGTTGCTAATGTTGGAAGGGGGCTAGTACAATTTGGTACGGCCAGCTTGGCTTGGCCGGGTCAATGCAAACAGCTCACCACCACCAAGTCACCTCTGCCAACTCATCATTGCCAAGTCACCGGACCATTCAATACAGCCAATTTGCCATGGGGACAACTCGCTGCCGCATGGCCTGAACACCACTACTACTCTGTGCTGTGCCCATACGGTCACTCACTCACAACCCTGCCTGGCTCTCCCTCTGGTGGAAACACTTGGCTACCATTGCTGCTCTGCACTCTGCCCATCTGCTCACTTGCCCACCAGCCTGGCTCTCCCTCCAGCCACCCATGGTGAGTTGAATAGGCCATGTTGAGTTGTCCTGTAACAACTTGATAATGATGAGTTGGCAGAGGCATATTGGCCATACCAAGCTGTCCCATGTTGGAAGACATCTTGGCCAAGGAACCAACTTATGTTGGCCCATGCAGACCATAAACAATCCTTTTTCCTCGCTGCCTGCTCTAAAGATAGCAGCATGGTATCCTTAGCTACCTTTCCAGTAAGCTGATTTTAACATTTTACAGAATGGGAGACCCTGCGTGGCTATTGGATTTGTTAGCAATTGTAAGAGCTTAATCATACAGCTTTAAACACTAATTTGTTTCTTAGCCAGATGGTTTTTATGTGTAATTATGAAGCGGAAATTTGTTACCTCATGTATTAAAGAATGGTATATCATCTGTAACAAACAGTGTTAAACAATGTAAGAGTGCTGTAAAGGACACTAGACCTTATAGGGAAAAAATGCCCATTGGATAAAACAGATTCACCTAATGACTGCCATGTGCACTTAATGACTGCTACAAAAAAGGTTGTAAATCAGGCATTGTCCATTTAGCAACAGCAAAGACTTGTGGCTGTAATTCCAGGATCAATTATTTTTATAAGTTGAGGACTACCGGTATTTATATAATAACAGTTTTGTTGCTGGCTAACTTATTGTGGGAGGTTCTATGTCCACTTTTCTGAATGTTTTCAAAAGTTGCCTCTGTTTTTTTCTTTTTACAAATAGGTTAGAGGTCCAGTTGTGGCTAAGCCCAATAAAATGTGCCCAAAAAACTGATACATCTTGCTCTTCCTCCCTCCATATGACTTTCAAAGCTAGCTCACATGATAAATGTTTAGCACAAAAAGATAACCATTGTGAGCGATGGAGATAAAATGCTGCTCCATAGTTCAAAGACCCCAATAAAGGAGAATATTAGTACCTCTGGGTTGAAAAGAGGGGTCCTTGTGCTCTTGCTTGTTTTCTTGCAGACATTTCATTACCCAAACTCAGTAACATCATCAGTGCGGCACTGATGATGTTATCAAGTTTGGATAATGAAACTTCTGTAAGAAAATAAGCAAGCTTAGAGAGTATCAAGGACCCCTCATATTTCAAAGACCTCCACAGGAACTGCCTACTGATGTACTTTCTTGGCTCAGACTTTATTGACCTGCTGTCTTCTAGATTTTTATGCTCTATGGAAATCATAGACCTGAAGTCCAGAACATTTGAATGGCACCAGTTTGAGCAAAGCAGGATTACAGAAACCATGGTTTGGAAGTAGCTGCATATCAGGACATAAATCCCTGTCTTGAGGTGGATTTGGATAATGGGATTCAATAGAAAACAAAATTCAGAGTTTGGCACAGAACATCTATATTCAAAGACTTAGCCATTTTCATCTCTCTGAACACTCTTAATAGCTGTTGTTTTTCATTAGCCCAAGTGACCCTTTAATAACATAGCATAATGTTGATTCTCATTTCTCTCACTCTTTCTTTTTAAAATGAATTGTCTTGTCTGTAGGATGCAGGAGCAAATTGTGTCTCTTCTCAGGAAACAGCTACCTCCTACAGTTACTCTCAGAAGGTAAATTTCTCTGAGGAAATTTCTTGGTGTCAAGAAGAGTTTCACTATCCAGAAGATCTTAAAAGTTTGTGAAACATACGTTTTAACTTAATTTTGATAAAAGCAATAAAACATTTAGCTAACTAAAATGGAAATTCACTATTGAATTTCTTCCAAAGTTGTCTTCAAACTCCAGTGCAATGTTTCTCAACCTCAACATCTTTAAGATGTGTGGACAATGTTATATAAAAGATGTTAAGACTCTAGAAAGAGTGGAGATAAGAACAAGGATGATTAGAGGCCTGGAGACTAAATATATGAAGAACAGTTGTAGGAATTGGGTATGTCTAATTTAATGAAAAGAAGACTAGAGGTGACATGACAACAGTCTTCCGATATTTGAGGGGCTGCTCCAAAGAAGAGGGGGGGGGAATTTCAACCTATTCTCCAAAGCACCTGAAGGCAGGACAAGAAGCAACGGATGGAAACTAAGGAAAGAAGCAACCTAGAACTAAGGAGAAATTTCCTGACAGAACAATTAACCAGTGGATCAGCTTGCCTTCAGAAGTTGTGCGTGCTCCATCACTGGAGATTTTTAAGAAGACATTGGACAGTCACTTATTTGGAATGGTATAAAGTCTTCTGCTTGAGCATTAGGTTGGACTAAAAGAGCTCCAAGGTTCCTTCCAATTCTGTTATTCTGTGACTTCAGCTCCCAGAATTGGCTAGCAAGGGAATTCTGGGAGTTGAAGTCCACACCTTGTAAAGTTGCAGAGGTTAAGAAACACTGCTCCAGTGTGACTTTAGGAGAAAGTTACTACATTCAAGGAGATTAATCACACTAATTTTATTGATCATAGTATTTAATTACTTTCTCTGCCATATCATTCAAAGTATGTCCCTTCCTCCCCAATGGTGCCCCCCAACCAGCTGCTTCAAAGCTGTGTCATTTATACAACCATGGTGACTTCTTAAAGGCCAGAATAGTTCGAAGAAAAATAGAAAAATTGTTAATGTTTTGTATCAGATTTCATTGCAAATGGTGCTTTGTTACAGCAGACATCTGTGTAATTTGCCACAGAAAATTCATACTCCATGAGGTTGACAAATTTTAGGATGTTTTAAAATTAATGTCACTTGGCCCATATGGCATTCAGATAAGAGGTTTAGAAGTGAATTTTGGCCCACTAATTATTTATTAATTTATTATAAGTATTGCTTATTTAATAAATTTATACACCGCTCATTTCACTCACTGATGCAACACCTATCAGCATGCATGCTGGTAATGCTAAACTATAGTTTATTTTTATACTCAAATCGGGTTACTTAAACTAAAATCTATTAATTGCATCAGAAGATATTTCATACTGCAAAACCATTTGTTCCGGGATGCCTTGTGTTTTTATATCTGAATTTCACAATTTAGTGAAAAGATGCTCACCTTTCTGCCTCCTCCTTCATAGGTCATGGTAAATTCTGCCATTATATCCAGCTCTTCCTGTGTGAATACAGCTCCAGCTGCCATTTTCTCTTCCAGCTGCAGTGCTTCAACTCAAGTCACTATTACTGCATCTACCCCCCAGAATGCTGTGCCACCAATCTTAGTAACATCTTCTGTGGGAAGGCCAGGTGGAGTATTGATTTCACTTTTGAAATATTTCTGGAAAACACCTTGAGTTTTCAAAAAACATGGTTTCTGACCACCAAGTGGTTTTTGAATCATAATGACTGTTTAGGCCCTAGAAGACATTGAAGTAAGTTCACTTGATCTTCTGGAGAAGTCAAATGTATTTAGGCAATAAAGTTACAGGGAAGAAGAACAATTAATCACTAGAACAGCTTGTTTCATCGCTGAAGATTTTGAAGAGTAGACTAGACAACCATTTCACTGAGATGGTATAAGGCAGTGTTGACGAAACTTTTCGGCACCAAGTGCCGAAACGGGAGCATGTGCATGTGCGCATGGGGGTGCACCAGAAACTGGAAAAGCAGCTCCCCTGCATGCACGCACGGAAGCACTAGAAACCAGAAGACCAGTTCCCTGGTGCGCATGCATGTGCCGGGAAGCTAAGCTTCCAGCGAGTGCATGCACGCCAGTCACCTGGTCTTCCAGTTTCTGGTGCACATGTGCATGTGAAGACCAACTGGCCGGTGCTCATGCACCAGAAACCGGAAGCTCAACTTCCGGCACGTGCATGTGCGCCAGAAAGCTGCTCTTCCAGTTTCTGGCACTTCCACACTTGCGAAGACCAGCTGACCAGTGTGTATGTGCAACAGAGATGGGTTTCAGCAGGTTCTGACCAGTTCTGGAGAACCAGTAGCAGAAATTTTGAGTAGTTTGGAGAACTGGTAGTAAAAATTCTGACCATTTCCTCCCAAGTCCCAGCTGATCGGGAGGAAATAGGGATTTTTCAGTAACCTTCCCCTGGATTGGGGTGGGAGTAGAGATTTTACAGTATCCTTCCCCTGCCACACTCCACCAAGCCACGCCCACCAAGCCATGCCACACCCACCAAGCCACACCCACAGAACCAGTATAAAAAAGTTTGAAACCCACTACTGCTGTGCATGCCAGAACCTGGAAGAGCAACGAGCGATGGCTGGCATGCCCAGAGAGATGGCTCTGCGTGCCACATCCGGCATGCATGCCATAGGTTCTCCATCACTGTTATAAGGTCTCCTGCCTTGAGTTGGGTTGGACCAGAAGACCGGCACAGTTCCTTTCAACCATATGATTCTAAGTCAAATCCTTCAGAATGGAGGCCTTTTAAGGGGCTGGTTATATTGTGTTTTTCATCTGTGCATGCAAAATTTTGACTTTGTTCCATATTTTAGAAGATATTTGGCAGAGACAGCAAGATCAGATCTGTTTAGGTTCTCAGTTTGACTTGGATTGTTGATCCAGGTTAAATTCGTTTTGGGAACATTGAGTGGGATTACGGAGATTTCCCCAATGGACTCATTGCATAAATTCTGTTTTGTGGATTCCACTGCTTTCAAAATTAATTTAACATTTCTCTCCCCACTTTTCAAATAGTGGTGTCAGTGTATCAGTCATCTCCCCTTCCTCCTGTCAGTGATGTGGGGGAAAATGGCAGTATTACACCCCCTTATTCTTGTGATCCGAGTGGAAGTGACCTGCCTAGAGGTAAGATATCATTTTCTCTGATACATGGGAGTAATTTTAGCTGCGTAAAATGAGTCAATTCTAGAGATGCTTATGGAATTATATTCTATTATATGCATTAACTAATTTGGACTGTCCAGATTAAAGTGCAATGTGGGACTTCATTATCTTGCATGTTTTTAATGCCAGAAACTTCTGATTCAGTTATTTTGGCTTGGAGAAATCTTTCAAAATATTTTTAAAGGCATATTTTTGTAAGAGTATGGATTTAAAATATGTAGTTGTATTAAATGTGCTTTTGCTTAACTGCTGTGCCAAGGGAAACATAATCATGAATGTATCAATGGCGATCCACAATAGAAAGTGTCCTCACATACTGCATTGCAGTATGGTATGCTGGTTTAACTGCTGAGGACAGAAAGGCACTACAGAGAGTGATCAATGCAGCACGAGAAACTATTGGTTGCCCTCTAACACCACTGGATGACATCGCCTGGTCTCGCTGCTTTAGCAGACTAAGGAAGATATTCAGAGATGATTACACCCTGGTCAGTGTCTCTTCCCACTTCTACCATCAGGCAGAGGACATAAAAGAATAGCCAGCCGAATAAATAGGTTTAAAAATAGTTTCTATCATTGGACTATCAGACTCTTAAACACAACCACAATCACTCCACACACACGTGGAAACGTATGACTAGTTTTTCTTTTTTCTTTCTTTTTTTCCCGTAATTACTTGCATAGGGATTATTCTTTATACTATTTATGATGTTTGTATTTTTTGTCATGGATTGCACCAGTGAGGCTAAAACCAATTTCGTTGTATACATGATGTACAATGACAATAAAGGCTATCCAAGTGTTTGGAATACAGATTGAAATAGCCCAACTGGTTGTGTCTCTCTAAGCTTGCCATTGGGGCTATTTGAATTTCCCTGGTGTAAAAAGCTATACATCAAACACATTACAAGAAGGAATGGATTAGGAAAGTGAACTCTAATTATATGGTTCTTCTTTTCCAAATCCACTAGAAAGAAAACGTTGAGGCTGTTTTGCAAAGAAAACAAGGTTTTTAATAGGAACTCCATGACTTCAGAGTTGTCTTTTGGTTTAAGTTTGCAAATAGTTTGCAAACTTTTAACAGCAACTGTTAAAAGTTACAATAGCGCTGAACAACTGGTATTTATGACCAGTCAAAGTTTTGACTGTTGTGGCATCTCCACAGTTTCATGATTGTGATTTCTGATGTTCCCTGAGAGCATCCCACAAGCAAAGTCAATGGGGAAACTGACAGAAAGTCAAAAGTTGCACTCATTTGAGGTCCTCATGTAAAAATCCATGTACTACTTGCTTAAAAACAGCCTACTCACATGATAGCACACTTTATGACCATGTCTCTTAGCAATGGCGGTTCCGATCCTAATTGCCATTGTACACTGAGGACTACCTGCACAGGGTGGGTCAGGAATTGACTGTAATCAAAATAAATTGGAAGCCAGTTACAGGGCTATCTGCTTGTCTCAATTCTATATTTGCAAATAGAATGTATGTTGTATTAGATTTTTAAAAGGATATTGACCATGCTTTGAAATGTTGATGTTAATAAATATAAGTAGAATAACAGAGTAGGAAGGGACCGTGGAGGTCTTCAAGTCCAACCCCGTGCTTAGGCAGGAAACCCTATACCAGTGGTGGCGAACCTTTTACTTACTGAGTGCTGAACAAGAACACACTTTGCGTGCTGTGCACGCTTGCGTGCCATCTGCGGTAACACGCGGCTCCCCATGTGCTGTGCATGCAACCACACCATCTGCGCATGCGCACAGCTTTTGCACATGCACACTAGCACTAGCACGCGCTGTGTGCACAATGTCACCATATGCGCACAGCTTTCGTGCATGCAATGCACACGTAAATGCTATCTGTGCATGTGTGCACCTGCGCACCAGTCATCTCATGCGCAAACATGCGCATGCACAGGAGAGCTCCGAAGATCAGCTGGGTCCCCTGAATTGCACACATGCAATATGTTGATGTTAATAGGTATAACATTAGTTAGATTTTACATTCAAAACTTAATAAGCAGCTGCAAATTACATCAATATATGTATTGTGCAAGAAAGGTTTCTGTTTTTAGCTGAAAATTTAATGCTAACGTTTCCACTAGATTGTGCCTTATTGTTGCTTGTGCATGTTGCAAAAGAAACTGCAAGTACACAAAAAGCAAAATAGGCAACAACAACTTAAAAAGGAAAACGGGCAGCAGTGAAATCCAGCCGGATCTATCCGGCTGGTGTGAACCGATAGCGCCGGTGGCGAGAGGCTCCACCCATCTGCCAGGACATTATTACATCCCATTTTTGACCCTCTGCGCATGCGTAGAAGAGATACACACGCTCACATTCCAGAACCGGTAGCAAAGGTAAGTGCATTTCATCGCTGAAAACAGGCTATTCAGTTTCTAGCTTCCCTTTAGCCGTGTTTCTGCTAATTTGTGGTGTTACATAAACATTTAGGACAGGGAGTGCTAGCATTCAATGGTTTAAAAGTAAAGTATACAATAGAAAAGGTGAAATAGATTGCAGAAGGATGACTCAATAATAATTGTATTTTTCCCATGCTGTGATCTGCCCTAACAGTTGGCATATAATAATTTTTGTGAGAAGTGGAGCTCGGAAATTTAGATGTCAGTTTTAGTTGTTTTTCCAGGTGTTATGCACCTTCTTTTTTGTTTTTATTCCTTGAAAGTTGCAGATTTTGGTTCATCCAATGTCATGGATACCTCTCCTACTGGTAGTCCTTGGCTTACAACCATTCTGAAAAAAAGTGATTTTAGGTCCTCGCACTTACAACCATTGCAACATCCCCATGTCATGTGAGCAAAATTTGGTTGCTTGGCAATTGGTATGTATTTACAATGGTTGCAGCATCCCAGGGTCACAAGAACTCCATTTGCGATCTTCCCAGTAAATCTCTTGACAAGCAAAGTCAATGGGGGAAGTTGGATTCACTTAATGGCTGCATGATTCACTTAACAAAATGATATGGCAAAAACAGTTGTAAAATCAGGCACATCTCATTTAACAACTGCCTTGCTTTAGCACCGGAAATTTTTATCCCAATTGGTGTCATAAGTCAAGGATTACCTGTATTCGCAGGTACAGCTAAAAAAAACACCACAGTGCTCTCTCCCAGTGCAAAATTAATCAAACTAATTGATTTTTCTAAAATTGATTTTCTTTTCATAACCACAGTTGTTTAATAAACTAATATTTAAATGCTAACAGTGGGAGAAAATATCTGTAAAGTCATTTTATATGAATTGGCGGACAAACATGAGAAAAATGCAAATATTCACACCTTCTAGGATACATATGAAATGCAGTAATCAAGTTCTTTTCTTTTTTAGATCCAAAGGTTTTGCAGTATTATTTTAATTTGGGCTTGCAGGTAGGTGCTCTGTACAAGTCTAGTGGTACAACCACCTTTTGTGAGAATGGGGTGTCAGTCTTTGGGAGATACAGATGTTTTTCAAAATTTTCTGAAGTCTGACAGGGAATCCTTTGCTTGAAGACTACACAAAACCTGGAGCTTTTCTTACAAGATTGTAAATATATTGCTTTTATCCATGCTGACTTCCTAAGCTGCTGTTCTCTAGCTAGGTAAATATTTGCTGGTGCTGACAAGCAGATTGTAAGAGAAGCAGCATTGATGGGTATAACAAGAGTTATATTACTTCCTTAAAGCATATCTACTTTCTTTTTTTGTTAATGTTTACAAAATAAATAGATTCCTATTCTTCTTCTGTATTATTTGTCTCTTGCATAAAGCACAGAAAAATAATTTCTGCTCCTTTGTAAAGATTGTTGTTTTAACCATTTAGTTGTGTCCAACTCTTGCCAACTTTATAGGCTCTTCATGCTACCCTATCAAGCATAGCTTCTTTCAGTTGTTGGATGGCATTTTTGTATCAGATTTGCAATAGCACTTAAATAGCACTTGGACTTCTATACCGCTCCACAGTGCTTCACAGCCCTCTCTAAGCAGTTTACAGAGTCAGCACATTGCCCTACAACAATCTGGGTCCTCTGTTTACCGACCTCGGGGGGATAGAAAGCTGAATCAGTCTTGAGCCAGTTGGGATCGAACTCCTGGTAGAGTTAGCCTGCAATACTGCATTCCAACCATTATGCCACCCTGGTGGTTATTATAAGTAATACTGTAGCTAAACAGTTTCTAAACAGCAAATAGCTCAATTGCTGGAATTCTTGTAACCTTACCTTTTCCATCTCAAATCTTGCTAAAGAGAAGAAAATTCAGTTTGGAAAGAATTAGGCTTTAGGTAGCCATTAAACAGCTTGAGGACACTTTAGAACAAAGATTCCTGTTAATGGTCTGCTGACTAGGATTAAGCTATGTTTTGCCCTCGATCCAATGTCTTGTGTAAAACAGTTGATTTATGCAGGGCACTACTTAAGTAGATCTAAACGGGCAGATTTCAACAACTACTTTGTCAGTTTGGGCAGCAGTAACTCACGTATTTAAAATTTTCTTGCCTTAAATTGTGCTAGTATTACCACCAGGCCTGTTGGAACCCCGTGATGTATGTACAGCAACCACCGTCACCACCACCTCATATGGAAACCTACCAGACCTATTCAGAGCAAGTCTCTGTGGTTGATTCATCAGCATCTCTGCCTTACAACGACGTAGGGAGGAATGATCTGCGCCAGATGCCTTCAGACTCCTCATCAACCGGTTGGTCTCTGCCTATTTTAAGTTTAAGAAGGTTGAGTTGAGTGTCACCAATTTAAATTTGGCATGGCAAATTCGATACAGGTAGTCCTTGGCTTATGACCATAATTGAGCCCAACATTTCTGTTGTTAAGTAAGACATTTGTTAAGTGAGTTTTGCCCCATTTTACAACCTTTCTTGCCACAGTTGTTAAGTGAATCACAGTAATCGATAAATTAGTAACTTGGTTGTTAAGTGAATCTGACTTCCCTATTGACTTTGCTTGTCAAAAGATCACAAAAGGGGATCACATGACCCTCGGACACAGCAAAGATCATAAATATGAACCAGTTGCCAAACATCTGAATTTTGATCATGTGGCCACGGGTGCTGCAAAGGTCATAACTCATGCAAAAAGATTATGTCAAATTTTTCAATGCCATTGTAACTTTCAATGGTCAATAAATGAACTGTTGTAAATTGAGGACTACTTGTACTTTCAAAATGTTTTCTAGGGTTTTTTTTAGAGTATACATACAGGTAGTCCTTGACTTGCAAATATTCATTTAGCTACTGTTCAAAGTTACAGCAGCATGAAAAAAAAGTGACTTTTGACTGGTCCTCACACTTACAACCACTGAAGCATCCCCATAGTCACATGATCTAAATTTGAGCACTTGGCAACTGGCATGTATGTATACGCGTTACACCATCCTGCTGTCATGGGATTCCCACTTGAACCTTGCCCAGCCAGCTTCTGACAAGTAAAATCAACGGAGGAAGCTGGATTCATTTAATGACCATGTGTTTTGCTTAACAATTGCAGTAATTTGCTTAGCAACCATGGCAAAAAAGATGCAATTCACTTAACTGCCTTGCTTAGCAATGGAAAATCTGGTCATAATTGTGATCATATGTCAAGGATTACCGATACATTCATAGCTTCCACCCTGCCTTCGGCCAGAATGATGGATGGGCCATTTTGAGGCCAAGACTTGATTATTCATTTGTTAACCTGGTTACTTGCCTGATTTTTTTGAATCTTTTTTTTACTCTTTCTGGCATAATTCCTTCTAGTAACTTCATTAACGATAACGTTAGTATTTTATTTCATTTTAGACCATTTTGCTAATGTAGTAATAATGAAAAGAAGCACAATTAACTCTTTGCAGTGAGACTCTGGTGAGCGAGATCAAAACAAAAGAATTTTGTAGATATACTGCAACATAATCCTGAATAGTTTAAAAAAGTAAAGGTAAGAGTCCCTGTGGATTTTACTCGGCTAGTTGTTGCCGACTATAGGGGACAGTGCTCATCTTCATTTCAAAGCCATTAAGCCAGTGGTGTCTCGAAAGATATTTCTGTGGTCACATGGCCAGCATGAAGTCATGGAGTGCTGTTAGCTTCCCACAGAAGTGGTACCTATGTATCTACTTGCATTTGCATGCTTTTGAACTAGGTTGGCAGGAGCTGGGCGAGGATGGAAGCTCAACCCCATATTGCTTAACGCATTGTAAGCCACCCTGAGTCTCCAGAGAAGGGCGGCATATAAATCAATTTTTTTAAAAAAAATGTGGCACCTGGATCTCGAACTTGGGCTTGCTGGCTTTCCAGGCAACAAACTCAGCCTCTTAACCACTCACCTCACTGCCCTGAATAACTTAAAGTGATATGTTTATATTTAGCTCAATTCCTGATGACTTATCAGGACATAGTTATGTAACAAGATAAAAATAATTTGTTCTTTCCTTTTTTTCTGTGTAGTCTCTAATTGTGGGATTCATCTGTTGTAGATATAGGTGGTCCTTGACTTAACAGCCATTTGTTTAGTGACCATTCAAGGATACAACAGCACTGAGAAAAAAAAGTGATTTTCACCTACTTAGACTGTTGCAGAATCCCCATGGTCATATGATAAAAATATGGACATTTGGCAACTGGTTCATATTTATGATGGGTTATGTGGTCACCTTTTATGACCTTCTGACAAGCAAAGTCAGTGGGGAAGCCAGATTCATTTAATGAGTGCAGTAATATACTTAATAACTGTGGCAAGAAAGACATGGCAGATTGGGGCAAACTCACTTGACAACTGTCCTCTTTAACAACAGAAATTTTGGGCTCAATTGTGGTCATAAGTCGAGGACTATCTGTACTTCTCCATATAGTTTTTGAATATCAGTCAGATATTCAAAAGAAGATTGAGCTTCTACCTGCTCTAGGCTAGGCAAAGACGTAAGCTTCTCAGCTATCCTGAGTTTTGGATTATAGATTCCTTCGATAATCTAGTTATAAGTCTGCCACTTTCCAATTTTAATGATGCTACTTTCCAGACTTTGCAGTAATACTAATATATTTTCTCCCAGAGGAGCATGGAGAGGAAAAGAAGACAGCTGTGATAAAAAATAGCATTTTTCTTTTTGATAAGAAAAATGAACTGTTCCCTTTACTGTCAGGAAATACTCCTTAAAGCTGCTCTGAAATTTTATTTTGCTCAGGGAAAGCAATTCTGTGGCAGAGCATGTGACACACAGTTCATCATGGAAAGGTTCCACTATTCAGTTCATGCTAAACACTGTTGGAACATAGATTTATTCAGTTATTGAATTAAGTATTTGCTTTGCAATTGTGGTGTTGCAGGAATGGAATTTCATGCTTCAACATGAGTAACAGCGGCAATAATTTGCTTTCTGTTTTTGTTATGTGTGGTTCCCATACAATGTGTGCTGTGGAAGAGATGAGGATTTTATGTTGTTAGCTAAAATTGGCATTTTTGCAAATTGCAATATGTACATGTAATCCTTGACTTTGTCCACAGTTGAGTACAAAATTTCCATTGCTGAGTAAGATTTGCACCATTTTACGACCTTTCTTGCCACAGTTGTTAAGTGAATCACTGCAGTTGTTAAGTAACTAACATGGTTGTTAAGTGAATCTGGCTTCCCCCTTGATTTTGCTTGTCAGGAGGTCACAAAAGGGCACCACATAACCCAGGGACATTGCAACCATCATAAATACATGTCAGTTGCCAAGCGTCAGAATTTTGATCACGTTGCTGCGGAGATGCTGCAATAGTTGTAAGTGTAAAAAACAGCCATAAGTGACTTTTTTCAGCACCACTGTAACTTCAAACAGTCACTAAATCAATGGTTCTAAGTCGAGGATTACCTGTAGTACAACTTTTACCCAGTTTGATATTGTCCAGAAACTTGTTTATTTATTTACTTGTAACCAACCTTTATTATTTTTTCAAATAACTCAAGGCAGCAAATGTACAGAACATAGCTTCCTCTTCCTGTTTTATCCACGATAACCCTGCAAGATGGGTTGAAAGACTCACTCAAAGTCACCCGGCTATCTTTCATGGCCAAGGAAGGATTTGAACTTGCAGTCTCTCGCTTTCTAGCCTGGTGCTTTAACTACTAGATCAAACTTGCTCTCACCCACTCAGCATGGTTGTTGTATCAGCTTAGGGGAGGAGGATGGAAGTTTTTGTCCAAACAATAGTGGTAGTTGATAAATAGGGAGGGAGTGCTGGGTTTAATTGACAGATAAATCCACCTAATAATTGATCAGGGCGATATATAAATCAAATCACTGTTGTAAGTCTGAAAAACCAAGCCGGGGACAGATTCTGGAAAAGGGTTCCATGATTGAGAAGACTTGGTGGCATAACAAGCAACGAAAAAGAATGAATTAATCATTGGGGATGAATGGAGGTCTCAACACATCTGTACATGAGATTTAATTCAATGGTTCTCAACCTGTGGTCTGTGGATCCCTGGTGGTCCAGGATGTCATCACGGGGTCCATGAAAGCTTGAAGAAATGTTATGATTTAAATCTTTTGGGGGGAGTTCATGGCCATGGTCTGTGGCCACAAAAGGTATTTAAAGGGGGTTCCTGGTGAAGAAAACATTCAGAACCACTTATTTAATTGATTGTTTTGTAAGAAAGCAATGCAAACCGTGGTTTAATTCAGTGGCCTAACATTTAGTCCTTTAAAATGATACCTTTATTGACATCAATAAAGGATATATAGAATTAGGTTCAATGAGGTCAATTAAGCAACTCCAAACATTTATTTACAATCAATTACCAGTCTGATAATTAGAACATTGTCCAGGACCTTAACATTTAATTATTTAAAAGTCCAAGAAATGCACCCTCTGCTGATCTTTTTTGTTAAATGTTTTCCCCCTTTTCAGATGCCTTAGCCATCCCAGAATCCTCTTCACCACCTTCTGGAACCATCTATTACCCTGTGGTAACAGACACATACACCCCGTCACCTGTACCAGGATATGAATCTTGCGTCTCATTTGTGCCTGCGTACCACTGTGTCGGTTCTTGGTATCCAGTCAATGCATCCTATGGGAACTCAGCCCGAATGCATAACAATGTTAATCCCAGCCATTTCCATCAGGTTAGCTATGTCACCTCATCCAATCCGCAACCACATTTTGTAGCTCAAAACATGTAGATTCAGAAAGATCAAGTCCAGGAGTCTTCCCCTGCTTGGAACTATAATTCCCAGAATGCCGTGGCACACCCAACTGCCTAGAAGATATACTAAACCAGCAGACTCCAACCTTGGCAGCTTTTGAGATTTGTGGACTTCAAGTCCCAGAATTTCCCAGCCAGCACATGAATTCTGGGAATTGAAATCCACAAGTCTTAAAGTGGCCAAGCTTGGAGATGCCTGATCTAAAGGTTACCCACAACTCTTCCTGAATTTACATTGGTTGGTTCATTTCTTGTCCTTCTACCATTTACTAACCATGTTGTGGTTTTTTTTTTCATGTTTTTTTTCAATGTTGATTTGTATTTGTGGTGGGGAAAGGGTGCAGTCTTTAGCACTTTAGTATTATGGACAATGCTGTAATGTTAAATTTCGTTGGATATTGCTGCATCAAGAGAGCATCTAATGCATTCAGGGGATTTTCGTTTAAATTATTGGCATTTTCTGCATCACAATAATATTCATTAAGTCATTAGCTAAATGACTTAACTCTGTAATGCTATTGTTTATCAGTTTTCACGACTCTTGACTCTAGGGCATCATTTCCTCTTTAATACAAAGGCAACAACAATGGAAGAGAATGTTTGACATTAGAAATTTGGACCATTTAATGTTCCTGATGCCACTCTTCCTTGATCGTAATACCTTTCCACAGTATGTTTGGTTTAAAAGACAAAGTCTTACTGACTTTTCTTTCTTTAGTCTAGGCTTCTGAAAGTGAAGACTTAGGCCTTCTCAGGCCTACTAAGACCTACTATTGTTGTCTGAATTCTGTCTGTAAAAACAATTTGCACAAATGGTGGTAAAATTGTTGGGGAGGGTTACAAATTTGGCACCAAGAGCACTAAATAAATTTAAAAAGCACAAAGGCTTGTCTAGTCTTTCTTTGTTTGAGTGAATGAAATGGGATCAAGTATATTAAAACTACCAGGCTGGACACTTCAAGTTACACCAAGTCAGAATAGAGACATCACCAGAAATACCGTGGAACTGTTTCAAATTGCTTCAATAAGACCACACTTGGAATACTACATCCAGTTTTGGTCACAACAAAGATGTCGAGACTTTAGAAAGAGTGCAGAGAAGAGCAATAAAGACGGCTAGAGGACTCGAGGCTAAAACATGATGAACAGTTGCAGGAACTCGGTATGTCTAGTCCAATGAGGGGTGATATGAGGATCATGGTGGGGTTGGAGCGGGGTTGGGGTCCCCCGGGGCTCCGAGGGAGAGGGTGTGGGCTCTGATCCCTAGGGTGATTGGGAGTGGCGGCAGGTGATGAACAGAGGGCCGTATAGGAATTTGGGAGCACACCCCCACTGTCTCCGAGCAGTGGCTTGCTCCAACCTTCTTGGTTACATCCGCTTCCCAGGGGGTTTGGGAGAGCAGGTCCCTGGGCTTAGGCTGGTTTATTTTAATGCCAGGTCTGTGGTTAACAAAGCTCCCCTCATGAGTGAATTGATCGAGGAGGAAAATGCAGACCTGGCTTGCATTACAGAGACCTGGTTGAGCTCAGAGGGAAGTGTCCCTCTGAATTTTGCCCGCCAGGTTTCTGGGTGCTACACCAGCCACAGGCCCAGGATAGGGGCGGGGGAGTGGCAGTTGTTATTAGGGAGGCCCTGTGTCCGCGGGAGGTCACTGTCCCCCAGATAGATGGGTGCAAGTCCCTCCTCATGAGATGGGGCCCTCGAGGGCAGTTGGGCCTGCTGATTGCGTATCTTTCTCCTAGCTGTGTATCAGCGGCCCTGCCTGGGCTGCTCGACGTTATATTGGGGTTGGTGGTTGAGTTTCCCAGATTTATTGTTCTGTGGGACTTTAATCTGCCTTCCCTGGGTGGGGTGTCGGGGGCGGCCCGGGAGTTCATGGCCTCTATGGTGGCATGGACCTGACTCATAATTCAGGGCCCGACTCATTGGGGGGGGGAAACACGTGCTCGATATAGTTTTTATCTCGGGACAGTAG
>WNWU01015634.1:0-31823 GCA_012654045.1 Ptyas mucosa | reverse complement strand
GAGTCCCAGCTGATCGGCTAGAAGGAAAAAAACTTTAAACTCTTGCCCGCTGGGCTTCAAAGGGCCGCCCTACACCTGATCAGTGTTAAAAGGCAGTGTGGTGGTAGACCAGTGTGCTCGAAAAACAAATGGGTAGACCGGTGCTGGTAGTAAAAATTTTTAGAACCCATCCCTGATCTGTACCCTTGAGTAGGGTAAGCTGAGCATGTCTGAATGCCTTATTTTAACAACTGGCACCATTCCATGGTTCCATTTAAACTCAATCCTGCAGGCACAGGAGAGCCCAGAAGGTGATGGGCCACCTCATCCAAGGATTGGGAGGGATGCCTAGATGGACAGTAATCCCACTGTCATGCTTATGATTGCACCCTGTCACATGTTCATAATTCAGGCACTTATCAACCAGCTTGTGTTTATGATAGTTACCACATCCTAAGGTTAGGTGAGCCAAGGTTAAGTGGTGCAGTGGTTAGAGTGCAGTGCTGCAGGGACAACCATGACCTGGAGAGCTTGAGAATCTCCATAGACTGGAATGCTTAAGTTCCTTGGTGTAGATCAGAGTGAGCTGAATGAATGAAGTATCAAAATGAATACGAGGCTTTTGCTATCGATAACCTGATGCAGGAGTGAAGAAGAGAAAGCAGAGGCTGCAAAGCTGGTGCAAACCATGAGGGGAAGCTCATCCTTCTCTGCCCCTTTAGGGACCCTCCAAGCCCCAAAGATTAGAAAATGGCCATAGAATGAAGGGATATCATTTGTTTTGAGTTTTTCTGGGGGGACCAAGTTTTGAGATCTTTCTTCCTTCTGCAAAGGAAGCATCTGCAGTCTTAAGTTGCAGAACCTCAAAATCTAGAATCACAAAATAATGGTGCTTCCTTTTGTTGCACTCTGGCCAGCCCACATTTCAAATCTTGCATCCGGTTTTGGTCACCACACTATAAAAAAGATGCTGAGACTCTAGAAAGAGTGCAGAGAAGAGCAACAAGGATGATTAGGGGACTGGAGGCTAAAACATACAAAGAACGGTTGCAAGGAACTGGGCATGGCTAGTCTAGTGAAGAGAAGGGCCAGGGGAGACATGATAGCATCTTCCAATATTTGAGGGGCTGTCCCAGAGAGAAGGGGGTCAAGCTATTCTCCAAAGCACCTGAAGGCCAGACAAGGAATAATGGATGGAAACTGAACAAGGAGAGATTCAACCTGAAAACAAGGAGGAATTTTCTAACATTAAAAACAATCAATCAATGGAACAGAAATTGTGGGAGCTTCATCACTGGAGGCTTCCAAGAAGAGACTGGGCTGCCATCTGTCAGAAATGGTGTAGGGTCTCCTGCTTGGGCGGGAGTTTGGACTAGATGACCTACAAGGTCCCTTCCAACTCTGTTAATCTGATAGCAGCATTTCAGTATCTGAAGGGCTTCCACAAAGAGTAGGGGGGTCAACTTATTTTTCAAAGCCCAGAGGGCAGGACAAGAAGCAATGGATGGAAATACTCAAGGAGAGAAGCAACCTAGAACGAAGGAGAAACTTCCTAACAGTGAGGACAATTAACCAGAGGAACATCTTGCCACCAGAAATTGTGGGTGCTCCATCACTGGATGTTTTTAAGAAGATCCTAGACAGTCACTTATCTAAAATGGTATAGGTTCTCTTGCTTGAGCAGGGGGCTGAACTAGAAGACCTCCAAGGTCCTATTCTATTCTATTCTATTCTATTCTATTCTATTCTATTCTATTCTATTGAGTATATTTTATTTTGTGAACTACAATGTGGGTCTTTGGCGAGTCCCTTATCTACCTGAAAATGCAGGTAACTCGGGGAACTGCTGTCACACTCCCTGTATGCATTTAAGGGGCCTGTGTCTTGCTGAGCAGCAGCTGGGTGAAGTTGGTTTGCATTGTAGAAACCTAATTCACTGGAGGACAGGTGAATGGCTGAACCTAATTTTCTTACCTGGTCCATTGGCAAGCCAGTGAGATACAGGCAGCGCTGGACTTATGACCACCACTGAGCCCAAAATTTTTGAGATATCTCTTAAGTGAGTTTTGCCCCATTTTACTATTTTTCTTCTTGTCAATCGAAACATTGCAGTTGTTAGCTTGTTAAGTTGTTAGGTGAATTGGCTTTGCTGGTCAGAAGGTCGCAAAAGCTGCCAGAAAATTCCTCCTTATTTGTAGATTGAATTTCTCCTTGATGAGTTTCTATCCATAATTCCTTGTCTGGCCTTCAGGTGTTTTGGAAAACAGCATGACCCCTTCCTCTCTGTGGCAGCCCCTCAAATATGGGAACCCTGCTAACCCTGTCTGACTCTGTAAACCGCTTAGAGAGGGCTGTAAAGCACTGTGAAGCGGTATATAAGTCTAAGTGCTACGGCTATTAAGCCTGAGAAGAATTATGCAACAGGACCCAAAAAAGTGTGCAGGAACCTTGTGGTTCCAATTTCTGACTTGGCCAGTAGACGGTGATAGAGGCCCAGCAAAAGTCAGCCAGAAATTACTCAAAAGTTTAGCTTTCCCCATGCCAAGTGGATGAAAGGTTGACTGGGATTCCTTTGTTCCTTAAGTATAGCAGGAGTGTCATACCATACTGTTATTTCCAGGTGATTACACCATTGCGCAGGCCAGCCTTGCTCTCCACAGTCCCCTCCTGTAGGTCAAGCTCGGCGTCAGGCTCTGCAGTCAATCACAAGTCCCCGACCTTGGAGCCTTCTCAGTTCTGCCAGTTGAAGGTGGAGTTTGAAGACACCGGACAATGTTGATTTTGCTTTTATTGGGGAATGTGACTTTGGTGGGATGTTTCTAACAATATTACGTGGTGTCATTCCGGTTTGTGTCAGATCCGGAATCACAACAGCCTTTGCCAATTTGATGTTTGCCTAAATAAAAGAAATTTGTTTTGGAAGATGGACGTTGCATGTTTCTTTTTTTGAATGGGTTTCATCACTTGGAAACCTGACAGCTGGTACGTTCTGGTTTGACACCTCTGGTTCCTGTCACCCTGTCACCCTCCCTCCCTCCCTCCTTCCCCAATTTCCTCCATCTTACCTCGCGTTTCATGGCATGGCTGAAGATGGCAGGCCTAACATTTCTCTTAGAAGTGGCCAATTCTTCGCAGCTTTCCTGACTGCCCACTCCCTTCCCACTCTGCAAAGGCCACGCTGGGAAGATCCTCTTTGAGGGTGGAGAGAAGGCTACGCAATGGAGGACATTCCTGGGAACCCTTTGGCACCTAACCAAAAAAACCAACACTCCATTCCAGGTTGAAAGTTGTGTGAGAAATGATCCGAGGCGGCATGGCCCCTGGCCAGAGAAGTTGTAGTGGATCATACGCTGGACCAGCTGCTTTCTAAAGTCGCTTCCAACTTCTAGGTTCCCAGAAATAATTCTCGAAAGAGGACTGAGCAATGAAAGATAGACTAGACTAGACTAGAATTCTTTATTGGCCAAGTGTGATTGGACACACAAGGAATTTGTCTTTGGTGCATATGCTCTCAGTGTACATAAGGAGAATAAAATACATTCATTAAGAATAAAAATATACAACACTTAGTGATAGTCAAGGTTACTAATAAGCAATCAAATCGTACTAGGAAACAAAAACAATATAAATTGAAAGATTCAAGCAACATGGTTATAGTAATAAGTGGGAAGAGATAGATATCAGTAAGGAAGAGAATAATAATAGTAATACAGTCTTAGTAAATTATTTGACAGGAATTAGTTGTTAAGCAGAGTGATGGCATTCAGGAAAAAACTGTCCTTGTGTCTAGTTGTTCTGGTGTGCAGTGCCCTATAGCGTCGTTTTGAGGATAGGAGTTGAAACAGTTTATGTCCAGGATGCAAGGGGTCTGTAAATATTTTCACAGCCCTCTTTTTGACTCGTGCAGTATACAGGTCCTCCATGGAAGGCAGGTTGGTAGCCATTGTTTTTTCTGCAGTTCTAATTATCCTCTGAAGTCTGTGTCTGTCTTGCTGGGTTGCAGAACCCAACTAGACAGTTATAGAGGTGCAGATGACAGACTCCATAATTCCTCTGTAGAACCGGATCAGCAGCTCCTTGGGCAGTTTGAGCTTCCTGAGTTGGCGCAGAAAGAACATTCTTTGTTGAGCTTTTTTGTTGACATTTTTGGTGTTAGTTGTCCATTTTAAGCCCTCAGACACCCGTCACTAAAGAAGTGCACGAAAGACGGCTCTGCTAGCGAGGATTCCATAGAAATACAATTCTCTTTGGAAAGTTCCTTTGATCTAATTGTCCACCAGGCAGAGAGGACCCATTTTGGAATGATACCAAAGAGATTCAGATTACCGTATTTTTCGGAGTATAAGACACCCAAAAAAAGAGGGTGAAAATCTGAGTGTGTCTTATACTCCGATGTAGCCCCGTCCAGCTTCTCAGAGGTTTCAGAGGCTGAAAAAAGCATCAGAAACGAAGCTTCAGAAAACAAGCCCATAAAACAGAGCTTCAGGGGCTTTTTTTCTGAAGTTCACAGCAAGTGTGAACCTGCTGGATTTCACCCCTGCACCTCCCCCCTTTGTGGGTGACCCTACCAGAAGAGGCATTGTTGGTCTAACATGAGGAATGGAGAGCAGAGGACCAGAGGTGGAAAGGTGGAGTAGGGGTGGATAGCTTGCAGGCAGAGTTCGAAAAGACATCAGTTAAGATTACAATTGTTAAGGGGGCAAATAAACCAGTCGCAACAACAATGAGGACACCACAGATGAGGAAAAAAACTGGATTCTGGTAATAAGGCAAAAGATGTCTGGTAATGAAAGAGACGTGGTGGCTCAGTGACTAAGACGCTGAGCTTGCCGATCGAAAGGTTGGCAGTTCAGCAGTTCGAATCCCTAGTGCCGTGTAACGGGGTGAGCTCCCGTGACTTGTCCCAGCTTCTGCCAACCTAGCAGTTTGAAAGCAGGTAAAAAATGCCAGTAGAAAAACAGGGACCACCTTTGGTGGGAAAGGAACAGCGTTCTGTGCACCTTTGGTGTTGAGTCATGCCGGCCACATGACCATGGAGACGTCTTCGGACAGCGCTGGCTCTTCGGCTTTGAAACGGAGATGAGCATCGCCCTCTAGAGTCAGGAACAACTAGCACAAATGTGCGAGGGAAACCTTTACCTTAATGAAGGAGAACAAGAAAAGAGGAAGGATGTCACCTCTGAAACTGAACAAATGCTACATCAATTTTGTAAAGCACATATTAAAGACGACTTAAATTCTGGCAGTTTAAGAATGCTGAAAGTTCCTAATAATTTTGTAAGGCTGGTGTTCTAGTGTGTACAATTTGTGAGGGGGAAGGAGAAATCTGCCTTTAACATTTGTTTAACAATATCTAAACATCCTGATAACATTTGGCCCAGTAGTATCAATACACAGTTTAGATAAAAAATACCAGATTATTATTATTTTTATTTATTTATAAAGAATTTTTTTATTTTTTAAAGCAAAACATAAAACATAAATCCATCATCCATACAATTGCAAACAGTGTGTCAGTCGGTTACAGATCTTTTGTGCCTCCTCACCATATTCATTACTAGTAATTATCTAATTTCTCATATTACCAATCTAATAAGTATCTTTGTAATATAATCCTCATTAATCATTCAGCTATGACATTACCCCTCTTCTTATAAAAATATTTTCAAATATTTATATTATAACATTCATAGTCATGTAACTTTGCATTGTATTTTGTATATTTCTACCATTCTTATGTTATACTGGTCTCATCCCTATTTCATTTCCATGTTTTATTATCTAGCCATTGATAAAATAAATCCCATATCTTATAAAATTGTTTATCTTCTTGTTCTCTAATTTCAAATGTCAATTTGCTCATTTCAGCACATTCCATAATTTTCTTGATAACTTCATCTTGCGTTAGTATTTTCTCATTTTTCCAATTTTTAGCAAACACAATTCTAGCCACTGTTAATACATTCACAATCAAATATCTCAATTTTCTATTGTATATTTCTGGTACAATCCCCAATAAAAAGAACTCTGGTTTAAAGTCTATGTGTTTTTTTGTCATTTTTTCCAACCATGTGTGGATTTTAGTCCAGTATCTTTTGGCTTCTACACACATCTACCACATATGGTAGTATGAGCCCGGTATCTGATGACATTTCCAGCATTTTTCAGATTTCTTCTTGAACATTCTGGCTATTCTCGCCGGGGATAGATGCCACCTGTAAAACATCTTATACAAATTTTCTTTGTATGCAGTTGACATTGTCATTTTATAATTTTGTGACCACAATTTTTGCCATTTCTCTAAATAAATTCCATGTCCAAAATTTCCCCCCCAAGCAATCATTGTTTCTTTAACTTGTTCTTCTTCCCACTTAACCTCTAATAAATATCCATATAAGTAACTTGATAAGAAAGAGATGATTTCCTCATACAAGCAGAGAGGTTCTTGTGGATGGACACACCTTATATTTCAGGAAAAAGCATAGACAAATTAAACCCATTTACAACACGTGCAGAAAATACACAAATAGAACAAACAAATGAACAAAGCTTTTCTTCTAAATAGTTTAAACATTTGCTCCTGACAAACTTGGGCTGTTTTTAACATCACAGGGAGGAAAGGGGGAAAAAGAAAAAAGAAAGAACACAGTTCTCAATGAGTACATTTTTTTCCTCCGTTTCTTCGTTTCTCTGTTTTCTCCGTTCCTCCGTTCCTCCGTTCCTCCGTTTCTACCTTGCCTCTTTTTAATATTAAGAATAAAGAATATTTAATCTGGGGAGAGGGGGCCTTCCAATTGTTGGAAGAAATTTCCCTGGTTCGTTCCCAGTTGGGACACACCATAAAAGCTGAAAAGAAATGGATGCAGAAGCCAGCTGCCAGAAAGTGGAATTCTTTTAATGTAGGAAGGCAAGAAGCAAAAAGTGACACAGCTCGAGCGTTCCTGGCTTGCAAGCAGCTTGGGAGTGTGAATCTGAGCCTTTTATGCTTAATTCCTCTTTGAAGGTCCTGCAGCTTGATGGGTTTTGATGTGTTTCTGATTGCCCTGGGTTTTGTTTTCTTCTTTTACTGCGTTAATCTTGTTCGAAGGTCTTTTCTGTTTCCTATCCTTGGGGCTTAATCCAGGGATGAAATCCCTGAAATCCAGAGATGAACCTTCCCTTCCCTACTGGTTTGGAAATATGTGTGCGTCAAAAACAGGTTACTTCCTGGTTAAAACCAGGAAGTAATGATTTCCAGATGGGTGGGTGGAGCCTTGCGCCGCTGCCACTACCAGTTCGCCAAACCACCCACTGCTGCTATCAGTTTACCCCTAGTTTAATCTTGTCAGGGGCAGGAAAAAGGGAGTTTCGGTTTACCTTGGAGAGTTTATTTTTAGCCTGATTCCCCTTATCTTAATGGCTCTACTTAAGTGTTTCTATTACTTTTCTGTTACAAAACTAGCAGCCATTAGCACGGCTGCTCTGAGTTTTCCTTTCAGATGGTGCTTCTTGGTTTTCTTTCTTTTTTTTTTTATTGAAAAAGTTTTACAAACAAAATTAAACATTTCTCCCCCTCCCCCCACCCCCTTCATATTCTTAATACTAAACACATTACACTATCATTATTACATTTCAAATTTTCCTTTTGTGTTTACAGTTATATAAAATCTTTTCTCCCTCACCCCCAACCCTCCCCTCCCCAACCTTGACCTCCCCAAGCAGTAACAGAGGGTATTACAATAACAAACATAAACATATGCTAAAATATGCTAACATACTAAAGAAAAATTCAAAATTTCCCTTAAATCCTTTAACTCCTCTAATTAAACTTTATCAACCTCCCTAAAAATATGAGTAACCTTGATAAAAGAAAATAAAAACACCAATAATAAAAGAAAAAAAAGAGAAAAGGAAAGGAAAGAAAAGGAAAACCAAAGACAGAATCCCAAACAGATATCCTGCCTTTCACCAACACCTTCTTCCAACATCTATATTAAAACCTTAATTATTATCCATCCTTTATACTTATTAAAATTGTACAGTATTTTTAATACTAAAATTCTAATTATCCTTCTTTTTAACTTTAAAGTTAAGCATTTTGCACAAAAAAGAAAAAAGAAAAAAAAGGGGGAAAGGAACAAAGAAAGGCAAACCCTTTAAACTTTTGTGCTTGTTAAAATTATACATGTTTTTTTAAAAATAACTTTAAAATTATACATTTACAACAATAGCAAAACTAAAATTATTATCCATCTTTAACTTGTTAAAATTAAACATTTTTGACAAAATAAAAAATAAAAACAAATCCCTTAAACCTTTTTTTTTAAAAAAGTAGCTTTAAAATTATACATTTCGAATTTTACATTTCCAACAATAATAAAACTAAAGTTATTAACCATCTTTCTTATAATAAGCTAAAATTATAAACCATCTTTTTAACTTATTAAAATTAAACATCAGTAAAACTTCTTAAATCATTATAAATATACATCCCCAACCTTCCGGAGGGTAAATTATTTTTAACTTTAGGCATTATAATAATAGAGAAAAGGAGAAGAGAAACAAAAGAACATTATCCATTTTAACCTATAAAACATCCATAACCTTTAAAGCCGTCATTATTAAAAGTCTTTCATCTTCTTCTTAAATTTCTTCCAATCCTTTATTTGCCATGATTCTTTCCATATTCCTTCAGGCCCTCCTAACTTCTTAAACTTGCCCTGAGGCTGATATATCATAAAAGTCCCCTTCAGTTTAATAATCTGCTCCCTTAGCTTGAATTTATAATCCTGTGGTTCCGCCATTTCTTACTTATATCGTCCAGCAGGCTATTCCTTTGTGTATCAAACCTCCAATTGCCAAATAGTTCTTCCACTTGCGTTGATTTGTTCAATTGCAATTCTTCTATAAACAAATTAGGGATGCCCACCAGAACTTCCATTTGAACCATGTCCCCCAACATACAGGTCCCTGCATCTTGTGTCTCCTTCTGTGAACTTTGCTGTATAACATCCTCTGGATTCCCCAACCACATTTCATTGTCAGACTTCTTTTGAGTTAAAGCCAAAATATTAGAAATAATCAAGTCTGAAAGCTCTTGAAAAATCTTTGCAAATCCAATTTGAATATCTTTTAAGTCCAAAAACCATGATCCTGCAGGTCCAGCTTGAGCCATTATTCCAACTTTTCCAAGTCAGCTCTAAACATTCTTCATGGCTCTTTGTCTGCTACAAATGTAACAAGCGCTAACAATCACTTTCACTAAGTGCCATTTTTTCCCCTTTCAAAGTTTTCAAGCGGAGTTAAAGATTGTACAATCCATTCCTGCTCTCCTGCTCTGTTCAGCCAGCTTCTTAGTTACAATTTAAAATAAAATTAAAAATAGATCTTAATACTTTTTTTTTTACCCCAAAGATGATTTTAAATGCTGGTGTGGTCATGTCATCTCGCTCTGCATCAAGCCAGAGTCGTTCCAGGTCCGGAGCTTCTTGTCTGGTTTCTGGGGAGTTCCCCTTCTTCGCACCCCAGAATTTTTTCTGGGGGGCTTTGAGGAACTCTACCCCCACCAGCCTGCTCTTCACTCTCCCCTTTGCCCAGGGAGAGCTTTTCTAAGCTTCCCGACAGCGTTTGTCAGCTGTTCGGGAGCTTTTACAGAACGAGGAAGCGGGCGCCCATTTCTAGGCATCGTCGACGAGCCGCGGAGCCACCGGAAATCCGCTTCTTGGTTTTCTTAAAGGGAGAAGGGCTGGCTTGAGTCTCTTGGCACTGTTTTCTGAGGTTTCTGGTGCTGTCCTTTTGGGGTGTACTTCACTACAAAGGCCACTCCTGAAGTTCTGCTGCGTGGCTGCTACGGCTGAGCTTGGCATCGGCTGGGGGAGGCTGGGTAGAGTTGGGGTTCATTTGATCTCCAGCAGGGATCCAACACTTGCTTGGAAATAGAAATCAAGCGATGCTCCAGTTGCCTTCCTGGGAATGCCCCCCCCCCCATCACAAGAGGTGATCTGATCCATCGATCCTTTGAGCTTAAAGGGGGCAGAAGAGAGCGTTCCAGGGAGGGGGGGGTTCATGAGAACAGTCAAAGCCACTCCGATCCCTGCATGGACACCCAAGCAGAGGCTCTGTCCAGTACCTTCCACCTCCCCAGCAAGACCTGCTGTCTAGGGACCCCTTCCATACCACACTGTACTTATCAGTATGCAACCCAAGGACCCTCCCCCTCAAAGATCTGGGAGAGTGGGGGGCTTAGCTTACCCAGCGCAGGCACCTCCAGGCTCTTCAGGCACACAAAACTCTCAAAAGTGACAAAGTCCTCCAGTGCAAAAGAGAGACGCCCAGGGGAAAGTTGGTGCGCCCCATGCCTCCCACAGCATTTCTGCCCCAGAGAAAAACTTCTCCTCGGCCTCTTGTTCTCCCCCATCCTCTCTCCATCCATCCCCAGGGATTTGGGGGGCAAAGCCCTGAGCCACAGCAACCTCTCCCATGCCCGAGAACATCTGCTAACCCTCCCCCCATGACCTCCTAGCTTCCCCAAGGCAGAGAGCCTGAGACGACCATGGTTTTGAAGAAGAGATTCCAGGACCCTGTCGTATCTCTGGGGTTCTCAGCAGAGGTGGGATTCACTTATCTTCCTTACCAGTTTGCAAATGTGAGTGTGCACGCACGTGTGCTCACATGTGCCAGCTCTGTGCATGCACACAGCCTTCTGCACATGAGCATAAAAAGGAGGAATTCTGCCCTTCTCTTTCTCTTTGCATTCCAGGCGAGAAAGGTGACCCAGGAGAAATTGGTAAGGACTGCGGGCCCCCAAAGTGAACATGGGGAGGATCTGCCTTGGATCAGGACCTCAGCCAGTCTCTCTGTTCTCTGAAGCAAAAGGGGCCCTTGGCTGAATTGTGCAGCTCAGCCCCCCCGCCCCCAACGAGCACTCTGGGGCATGAAGTTAGGCTGAAAGGGATCCCTGAGAGGTTGGCAGGCTGTGGCACATCAGACATAGATGTGCCTCTGCCCCCCACCCCCAGTTTAGGTCAGCATGGTAGGGATCCCTCCCATGACCTTCCCTGCCACATGGGGGAGGCAGGAATTGGCTGTTTTTCACTTCCTTCTTTTTTGCAGACGAGAAGATGCTGGAGGCATTTCAGTGCAAGAAAGGTGAGTGTGTGTGTGTTTGTGGGGTCCTTATTATTCATCCCCCCCAATTCCCTAGAGCGCCAATGCTGTGGCCCGGCAGTTCCAGCATTTACAGGATCCACGTCTGACCACTGGCAGCTTTTGGGAAGCACAAAAAAAGGGCTTGCACTAAAATAGATTTCACCTTGAGAAGAAAAATGGCTCCTCCAAAACCATTTCAGGAGGGGTAGGTAATCCTGCCCACCCACCCAATGTTATAGGAATCCCCCCATCCCCATTATGGAACACTACACCACAACCACTTGTGGATTGTGGTTCACAAATACTGTGGACATAATATAGTTAAACTTCAGCAAGGCATTTGACAAAGTAGACCACAATCTACTCCTTGGTAAGCTAGAAAAAAGTGGCATAGATAGCATCAGCACCAGATGGATTTGTAACTGGCTGACAAACCATACTCAATGAATATCCTTATTGGTATGACATCTACATGGAGGGGAAGTAAGCAGTGGGGTACCACAAGGTCTCGTCTTGGGCCCAGTATTCTTCAGTATCTTCATAAACGACTTACATGAGGGAATAGAAGGGGAACTCATCAAATCTGCAGATTACACTAAACTGGCAGGAGTAGCTAACACTCTAGAAGATAGGCTCAAGATCCAGATGGATCTTGACAGACTTGAACACTGGGCCCTATCTAACAAAATGAAATTCAATGTAGAGAAAAGTAAAGTCTTATACTTACGCAAGAAAAACCAAAAGTACCCATATTGACTAGGTGAAACCAGGCTTAATAGCAGGAACTGTGAGAGGGATCTTGGAGTCTTAGTGGACAACCAGCTAAATATGAGCTATGAGTGTGTGGCGGCAGCCAAAAAAGTCCTAGGTTGCATTAACAGAGGGATACAGTCAAGATCAAGTGAGGTACTAATAGCACTCTATAAAGCCTTAGTAAGACCATACCTAGAACCCTGCATCCAGTTTTGGTCACCACACTATAAAAAATATGTTGAGACTCAAGAAAAAGTGCAGCGAAGAACAACCAAGATGATTAGGGGACTGGAGACTAAAACATACGATGAACGGTTGCAGGAACGGGGCATGGCTAGTCTAGAGAAGAGAAGGATTAGGGGAGACAGGATAGCAGCCTTCCAATATTTGAGGGGCTGCCACAGAGAGGAGGGGGTCAAGCTGTTTTCTAAAGCACCTGAAGGCCAGACAAGGAATAATAGATGGAAACTGAACAAGGAGAGATTCAACCTGGAAATGAGAAAATTTCTGACAGTGAGAACAATCAACCCATGGAACAGAAGTTGCCTTCAGAAGTTGTGGGAGCTTCATCAGTGGAAACACTCAAGAAGAGATTGGACTACCATGTGTCAGAAATGGTGCAGGGTCTCCTGCTTGGGTGGGGGGTTGGACTAGATGACCTAAAAAGGTCCCTTCCAACTCTGTTGGAATCTAAACTTTGTCCACCTTACTGGCCGGATGCCTGTTGCCAACCAGCTGCAGCCACTGAGCCTGCCCCTCAGGAATAAGACCCTTTGGCAAAGACCCTGGCACAGAGAATGCCAACCTCTCCTGCCCTGTTTCTGCCCAGGTGCCCCAAACTGCAAAGAGCTCTTGAGAAGAGGGGTGGTCCTGAGCGGCTGGTATACCATCTACCCCCAGGACTACCAGCCCCTGGAGGTGCTGTGCGACATGGACACCGATGGAGGCGGATGGATTGTGAGTCTGGCAGAGGAGGTTCTACCCAGGCATGGCCAAGAGGCGCGGAGCTTCTGACCTCCATGCCTTGGATGCCCCATGGCAGACACACCCAGGATTGTAACTTTGCTGCTTGCTAAGAATGGGATGAATCAGAAACCGAGTCTTTCCTGAGACCAGAATGGGGGCCGGAGGAATCCTAGGAGGGGGATCAGCACTTCTGGGTGGAGAAGGCCAGCCCTGAGACCCCTAAAATTTGGGAAGGGAGGGAAGAGTATGATTTGGGGGTCTGCTGAGCTGGAAGGTTAAGGGTCCCAATTCTCCCCCGCAGGTCTTCCAAAATTTGGGAAGAGAGGGTTGTGGGGAGATAAAACCTTTGATTTCGTGATCTGCCCAGACGGGAGGTTAAGAGTCCCGATTCTCCCCTGCAGGTCTTCCAAAGACGGTTGGATGGTTCAGTGGACTTTTTCCGGGACTGGGCTGCCTACAAGAGAGGATTTGGAAGCCAGCTGACTGAATTCTGGTTGGGGAACGACAACCTTCACCGCTTGACCTCGCTGGGTGAGGGGCTTCCCCTTGCAGCACTGAACTCTCCTGTTGCCAGGGGAGAGGCACAGGGCCCTCACTGGAAAGAGCCTCAACGGGGCCCTCAGCCCCCTCTGTGGATGGAGGAGGCACCAGAGAAATATATATACAGGGTTGTCAGTGTTGATGACTGAGCAGTGCACCAACTGACCGAAGTGGCTGTTCTCTTCCTCCTAGGAAAGAACCAATTGCGTGTTGACTTGATTGATTTCAACAATCATCAAACTTTCGCCAAGTATGCATCCTTCCAGGTGGCGGCAGAATCCAACTGGTATCGGCTAACTCTGGGCGCCTTCACGGGGGGCCCTGCAGATGAGTCCCTGACAAAGTCCAGGGGGGCATCAGCATCCTTCTCCATGAGCCTCTTGAAATTGGGCAGTGCCAGTCAGGCTAACTGGTAGACTGATGTCCTGGAGACCTCCTGGGCTCCCCTTTCCACGCACCCACCCTGCTCTCTGCCTCCCAGGTGACTCACTCTCTGTCCACAACGACATGCCCTTCTCCACCCGGGAAAAGCGGCTGAACCTCAAGGGCGTCAACTGTGCTGAGACCTTCAAAGGTGCCTGGTGGTACAATAGCTGCCACTACTCCAACCTCAACGGGAGATACTGGCTGGGAGAACACAAGACCTTTGCCGATGGCATCAACTGGAGAACGGGGAAAGGCTACTACTACTCCTACAAGCACACCGAAATGAAAATCCGGCCTCTGGCTTAGGCAGCTCCTTCAGCTGATGGGGCTTTTTCTTTCTGAGGGCTTCCAAAGGGCATCTAGTCCATCCCCTCTGCTTTTCATTTGCTATGTTGAGGCAGAGCTTGCATTTTACAAAATTCACATGATTAAATGATCTTGCAGATTTGGAGGGGAGCCGGTTTTTCTATTTGTCCCCCTTCAAGTCCACTGGAGTTGGGCAGCCAACGAATGTTAAATAAATACTGTAAATGAATAAAAATATGAGCTTCAACCCAGCTGACAGTCTCCAAGTCTGCCTTATTCCAAGGAGTTTCTCTCTTCTCTCCTCTGGTTAAGAGGACAAGGTGGAGGATTGGAACTCAGGGCACTGAGTGGTCCTCTCCAGCAAACATTTTGGGAAAGGAAGGAGACCCCACCTCTTTGCCAAATGGGTCTCTATGGGGGGGGGTCTAGGACAATAAAGAGGCGCAGCAGATTAAAGTGCTTTTAAGTAGCACCAGCTGCCTGCAATTACTGCAAGTTCGAATCTCACCAGGCTCAAGGCTGACTCAGGCTTCCATCCTTTGGGGGTAGGTAAAATGAGGACCCGGATTGTGGGGGCCATAAGCTGACTTTGTATAAAAAAGAACACCGCTTTGGGGGGGGGGGCAAAAAAAGCCCTACTAAGCAGGTATATACAAAAGTATGAAGGCTATTGCTTAACGCATTGTAAGTCGCCCTGAGTCTCCGAAGAAGGGCGGCATATAAATCGAACCAATAAATAAATAATTGATCACAGCAACATTCCTGTGCTCACTTCACCCTGGTTCCCCCATCACAACTGACCGATCATGGGCATTCATTCTCAGCTGGCCCTCTGCCAGCACTTCTGCCCCATCATTGATACCCTGTCTTCCCATCCCTGCATGTGGCCATGGGCAATTCACCCAGGGACACTTATACATTGCAAGAGTACCTAAAAATCTCACAATAACCAGTACACAATATACATGCACACTTCAAACCCAAGAATACACTAAGGCAGAAGCTTGTCCACCCCCAGGATAAAACACCCAGACACAAATTGAGCAATGGGATATACGTAGTACAAATGCTGTGAGCCATGTGCAGATCTATACATCGGGGAAACAAAACAACCACTTCAAAAACCCATGGCAGAACATGAGAGAACAAACCCATCAGAAGTAGATTCAACAGTCCATCTGCATTTAAAAGACAAAGGCCACTCTTTTGAAGACAGCAAAGTCCACATTTTGGGCAGAGAGGACTGCTGGTTTGAAATAGGGATCAAAGAGGCCATCTATGTCCAAACTGAATAGCTCTCTCCTAACAGAGGGGGTGGGATATGACATCACCTATCTCCTGTTTATAACACAATCCTTTCAGCAGTTCCAAAAAGATTCCACACCCATTTGCACTATTCAGGTGACCTCGAGGGCACAGATAAACCTCCAATTGGTGTCAGTGACTCTCATTACCAAATGACTGCAAGGAATATAAATACTTTCATTCTCCACCATTCAGTCAGAACTGAAGAACTTTCTTGGATGAGAACCGAAATGTCTTCAAGAATAAAACCAAGGAAGTACAATTGCCTCTTGAAAAAGTACCTTTGGGAGAACCATGACCTGGATGACCGAGAATCTCCATAAATTAGGGATCTGCAATCTTGAACACTCAAAGAGTCATTTGGACTCATTTCCTACAGAAAACAAAACACCGGGAGCCACAAAACCTGGGTGGGCATGTCACTTACTCCCACCCAGTCACATGACAACCTTTTCCAGCCATGCCTAACCAGGTTTTGTGGCTCCCAGTGTTTTCTTCTCTATGGGAAATAGGTCTCTCCCTCCCTCTGTGTCTCTCTCTCTCCCTCCCTCCCTCCCTCTCTCCCATCTTTCTCTCCCATCTTTCTCTCCCTCCCCTTTTCTCTCATCTCTCTCTTTATCCGCCTCTCTCTCTTTCTCCCTCTCATCTCTCTTTCTTCCTCTCTCTTCCTAGTCCTGCACAAGGGAGGCTGGTCCTTCTCAAAAGGGAATCCCTGTTTCCAATCGTGTGTGGTAAGGATGCTAGTTTGTTGGGGCAGCCTTCCCTCACGCAGCTTCCTCACCACCCCTTCCTCCTCTTCAGAAAACTGTAAAGGCAAAAGCTGGTTCCTGCAAACTTTCTCCTCCGCGCTTCCATATCCATATCCAGAGGTCACCAGTGGAGGAAGGTGAGACCAGGGTGAGTGCCAAAGCCTCGTCCACCAGAAAAGCCTCACCACCCTCTCAGGCTATACGGAGGACCCCTGGACAGCGACATGGGCTGCCCAGAGTCCTTGGCAGTGCCCAGCCCAGCCCTCAAGCACCGGGATCCCACAGCCTATCCTACCCCAGCCCACTTCCCTGAGGGCCTCCCAGATGTGCTTACCTCCTCCTCGAGGCTGGTGCTGCTGTGGTCTCCTTGGCCAAGTTTTTCATGGTGGGTGTGGCGGGGCAAAGTGTGTGGGTCAGAGGGAAGCCCATGTGAGGAGACCTGGCTTTGTAAGCAAAGCATCCTCAATGATAAGATGGAAGGAGAGGCCAAGAGGAGGGGGCAAGAAGATGGTGAAAGGGCAGCAGGGCTGCTGGTGACCAAATGTTAAGGAAGGACTTCCCTCAGACACTCCCTCCCTCTCATTCCCCTCTCCTCATTCCCTCCCTCCCTCCCTCCCTTCCTCATTCCTTGCCTCCCTCCTTCTCATTCCCATCTCATGGCCACCACAAAGTTGTAGATTAGCACATAGAGCTCAAGCAGCAGGCCTGTGGCTGCCACCAGCTCCTCCGCCACCTCTGTTGCCCGCTCACTGGCCCAGCCTTGAATGCTGGCCCCGTAGCTCAGAAGCACTTTCCTTTCCTCGCGGACGCCAGCCCCTGCGCGCTTGCCACCTCCTGGTATGTGTCCAGGGGGAGCATTCGGGTGGGCTGAGGCTGGCCCCTTTCCATCCTGAGGGCACCCCACAGTCCAGATCTAACCACATCATGGGCCGGATCTGGACTGTGGGCCTTGACTTTAACATGTCTCACCTAACTGGACATAAAGATAACTAGGGGGAAGGTGGGAGCATGGGAAAGGTATCCATAGGTTTTGTGTATGAAAATCCCAGATCTGGCTTTGCTTCTCTAACCACTTGGCTTTAGTAAGGTGTGCTTTCATTAACAATGGATTCAAGAGCCTTTTTTTTCTAACTGGCCAAGTTGGCATGATGTCAAGTGGCTTTCCTTGGAAGCAAGTGGGGTGCCTCCCTCTACAATGAAGAGTCATCTATGTGCTGTTTAATTAACAAGGGTGTGTTATCAGCAAGGCAACAGTTGGTCCCAAAGTCCCAAATTAAAAGGAAAAGGGACAAAAGCAGGCTGCCCAAATAAAAGCAGAGGGTCCAGGGCAGTCAGCAGTCAGAGTCCAGCGGGCACCATGAGGAGAGCAGAAGAGCAAGTGGGTCTCCTCCTCTTCTGCCTGATGATCACAATCCACCGAGGGGCACAGGAGTCCTCCTGCCCACGTGAGTAACAGGCAGCTTGGGTCTGTGGAGCAGGAGGAATGGCATTACCACAGATGAGAAATTTGCCTCGCTTAAACAAAGTTCTTTCCTCCAAATGTTTTCCTTCCTTTGCAGAATTTAAGGAGCTGGGCCTGAATGGCAACGATACAATAGCCATTGTGCGGGGGAGTCCAGGCTTGCCAGGACCACAAGGGCCACGGGGGCCCCCTGGCATCCCAGGGGCCAAAGGTGGGTCTGTGGCCAGAGGGTGAAGTTGGCTCCTGAACCTGACCCCTTCTGAGAGAAATAACTCATCTTGTCACAAGGCAGAAGGAAGGTGCCACAAATGAAGACTGCCAGGACTGGCATGAGAGGGAAGTGGAACCGTTTCTTCTGGGCACTTGATCTGTTGAAACTCCCCCTCCCAAAGAGGGCATTTCCTTGGGTTAAGCTGCCTGCTCTGGTGTAAGGAAGGGAATGCCCTGAAAATGGCTTATGATGCCCACAGGGTCCTGGGGAGAGAGCTTGGCACCCATTCTCCTGCAGCAGAGGATGTAACTTATGAGCTTCTGCTCACAAGGGGTTCAGCTGCTTGTCAGCCCGAGTGATGCTGCTGGACCTTCCTAAAAAGAAGGAATTCTACCCTTCTTTTTCTCTTTGTGTTCCAGGTGAGAAAGGCGACCCAGGAGCAATTGGTAAGGACTGCGAGCCCCCCAAGGGGAACAGAGGGAGGAGCTGCCTTGGATCAGGGCTTCTGCCAGCTCTCTGCTCTCTAAAGCAGAAGGGGCTCCTGGCAGAATTGTGCAGCTTAGCCCCACAACGAGCTCAGTGGGGCATGAAGTTAGGCTGAAAGAGACCCCCAAGAAGCAGCTTGGGGCACGTCAGGCATAGCTGAGCCTCCCCCTGCCCAATTCAGATTTGCATGGTGGGATCCCTCCTCCCCAGGGCCTTCCTGCCACATGGGGAGTAGGGGTAGGGCAGGAATGGCCTTTTCTTCACTTCCTTCTTTTTTGCAGATGGGAATAGGCTGGAGGCTCTTCAGTGTCAGCGAGGTGAGTGTGTATGTGGGTCCTTCCGCCCCCCACTCCCTGGAGAGCCAATGCCTTAGCCAAGCAGTTCCAGCATTTACACTTCTGACCAGCTTTTAGAAAACCCAGAGAAAGGGTTTGCACTAAAATAGGTTTCATCCTTAAAAGAAAATTTGCTCCTCCCTAACAATGAGGACCCAGTTTGTGGGGGCAATAAGCTGACTTTGTATAAATATACAAAAGTATGAAGGCTATTGCTTAAAGCACTGTAAGCTGCCCTGAGTCTCCAGAGAAGGGCGGCATATAAATCAAATTTAAAAATAAAATAAAATTCTGGAGGGGTGGGAAATTCAGGCCATTCACCCAATGTTAAGAAAAGCCCCCATCCCTAACGTGCAAGACCACATTGCAACTACTTGGACTGTTCAACCGGCCGGATGCCTGTTGCCAACCAGCTGCAGCCACTGAGCCAACCTCTCAGGAATAAGACCCTTTGGCAAAGACCCTGGCACAGAGAGCGCCAACCTCTCCTGCCCTCTTTCTGCCCAGGTGCCGCAAACTGCAAAGAGCTCTTGAAAAGAGGGGTGGTCCTGAGCGGCTGGTACACCATCTACCCCCAGGACTGCCAGCCCCTGGAGGTGCTGTGCGACATGGACACCGACGGAGGCGGATGGATCGTGAGTCCGGCAGAGGGCAGCTCTTCTCAGGCACAGCTTTCAGCATTTCTGACTGCAGGGCCTTGGAGGGGGCTTCCGTGGGAAAGGGGGTTATGACCCACAGCAGATACACCCAGCGTTGTAACTTTTCTGCTTGCCAGGAATGGGATGAACCAGAAAGCGAGTCTTTCCTAAGACCAGGATTGGGACTGGAAGGACCATGGGGGGAGGGGGTCCAGCACTTCTGGATGGACAAGGCCAGCTCTGAGCCCCCTAAAAAAGGAAGGGAGGGAAGAGTATGATTTGGGGGCCTGCTGAGCTGGAAAGTTAAGGGTCCCAATTCTTCCCCACAGGTCTTCCAAAGACGGATGGATGGCTCAGTGGACTTTTTCCGGAAATGGGATGCCTACAAGAGGGGATTTGGAAGCCAGCTATCTGAATTCTGGCTGGGGAACGACAACCTTCACCGCTTGACCTTGCTGGGTGAGGGGCTGGGTGAGGGGCTTCCCCTTGCAGCCCTGAACCCCCCTGTTGCCAGGGGAGAGGCACAGGACATAGGATCCTCACTGGGAAGAGCCCCAAGGGGACCCTTAGATCCCTCTGCAGATAGGGAGGTGCAGAGGTGGGATTCAGTCGCTTCTGACCAGTTCAGACGAACCGGTTGTTAAAATTCTGCCCAGTTTGGTGAACCGGCTAATTCCACCACTGGCTGGAATGTGCTTCTGCTTTTGACTGACGTGCTGCCTTGCCACAGCTGCATGTTCATGTTCCCATCCCCCTTGCCTGTGGCAATTCAAGAGCAGGCCAGTGATGCATTGCGAGTTGACAGAGAGATTAGTTGGAACCAGTCAGAATTGCTGTAACAATCTTCACAGGCCGCTGACGGGCCACCACAAACCCACTTCTATCTTCTAGGCGAGTGGCCAGGAGGCAGGGCTAGGTGTGATGAGTGATGTTGAGTTGGCCACACCCACCCAGTCACATGACCACCAGACACATCTACCCAGCCAGAGAACCGGTTGTTAAATTATTTAAATCCCACCACTGGGGAAGCGTCAGAGAAACAAGCCTGTGGGGCTGTGAGTCAGAGCAGTGCGCCAGCTGATCCACGTGGCTGTTCTCTTCCTCCTAGGAAAGAATGAATTGCGCATTGACTTCACGGATTTCAACGATAGCCGTTCCTTCGCCAAATATGCGTCCTTCCAGGTGGCGGCAGAATCCAACTGGTATCGGCTAACTCTGGGCGCCTTCACAGGGGGCCCTGCAGGTGAGTCCCTGACAAAATCCAGGGGGCCACAACATCCTTCTCCCTGAACCTTCCCGGACTTGGCAGTGCCAGTCAGGCCAATGAATGCCTCCCTGGAAATGGCTTGGGCTGCCCTTCCAGCCACCCATCCCCCCTTTCTGCCTCCCAGGTGACTCGCTCTCCTACCACAACAACATGCCCTTCTCCACCCAAGAGAAACGGCAGGACCCCAAGAAGTTCAATTGCGCTGAGAAGTACAAAGGGGCTTGGTGGTATGATTACTGCCACGAATCCAACCTCAACGGGAGATACTGGCTGGGAGAACACAAGTCTCGTGGGATCGGCATCAACTGGGCTTCTGGGAAAGGCCCCTCCTACTCCTACAAGCGCTCAGAAATGAAAATCCGGCCTGTGGCTTAGGCGGCTCCTACAGCTGATGGGGCTCTTCCTTTCTGAGGGGTTTCAATGGGCATCTAATCCATCCCTCATCCTTTCGATTTGCTACCTTGATAGACAGTTTGCATTTTACAAAATCCACCTGATTAAATGATCTTGCAGCATGGGTGTGGGGTGGGGTGGGGGGGCTTTTCTATTTTTCCTCCTTCAGCTCTACTGGAGTTGGGCAGCCAATGAATGTTAAACAAATAAACAAATAAAAATATGATCTTCAATCCAGCTGACAATCTCTAAGTCTTCCTTATTCCAAGGGGATAAAATCTGCCAGCCTTTGGCAAAGGAAGGGCCTCTGAGCACCCCAACACACCGCCAGAAAGGCTTGGCAGATCCCAGGTGGTTCACCTGCTGAGGCTAACAAGGAATTTCAGCTGGTGGGCTCCATGAGGAGGGTCTTCTCTGCCTTGGCTCCTGCCCTTTGGAACCCCCTGGAAGTGGGACTCTGATCTTCTGCAGGAGCCCAAAGACCTGGTTCTTCCAGATGGCTTGGGCCCTGAAGGTGAGCACCTGTTGGGAGAAATATCCATCTGGTTCAGTTCCAAGTGGGGGGAAAGACACTGGAAACATGGAGGCTGATTGGAAAGATGGTTTATTGATGGACAGGACCCCATGGGTTTGAGGTCCTGGACAGCTGACCACATGGAGTGGAGAGTGAGGGTTATTTATACCCTCTCTTGGGCCTTGCCCTTGAGCTTCCTGTTCCTGTGGCAAGGACATGTATTCTATTGGTTGTTGTCAGACTCCCATGGGGCCATTTGGGGGTCATGTTTGTCTAGATCAACTTTGGTTGAAGCTTGTTGGGTGATGCAACGTCCCCAGGTGATTTTGTAATGCAGCGAGCTCTGCTGCTAGATAACCCTATAATGTCCTGGAGGCTCATGTCTTAATCCCATCACCCTGGAGTTGAAGGTCTTTTGTCTTGTAGATAGGTTGGCCCAGTCCTGCTCAATGGACACCAAATATCTGCTGGGGGCAGGGAGCTGAGACTCTGAGTTTCTGTCTTTAGAAACATGTTTCTCCTTTAGGGAAAATATAACATTCGTGATTTCCATCTTTATTCTTTTAGAAATATTTTAACTGTTAGGGTTTTAATGTTTTAATGTTGTAAAGTGCCCAGAGCCATTTCCATATGAGATGGGAGGCAAATAAATTGAATAAATAAATAAACACACCAAATAATGTGAAGGAAAGAACGAACAAAGAAGAATCCATGGAAACAAACTCTCGCATTCTCTGGGGCTTGAAAAAAGGTTTATTTAGTCTTCTGCACAGAAAGAGGCTTCGACCTCTGATTATTGGTCTCCTTTGGCTATTTTGGGGAGGGGACTAGAAGCTCATAAGTCTGCAACCTTCTTCAGCTGCCTCTGAGCCTCTGTGTAGCTGGGTAAGGAAGCCCATGAATAACAGAAGAGTTGGATGGGATCTCTGAGGTCCTCTAGTCCAGCCCCCTACCCAAGGAAGGAGATCCTGAACCATTCTGGACAAATGGCTCTGCGACCTCTTCTTGCAAACCTCCAGTGATGGAGCACCCAACATCTGGAGCCAAGACATTCCATTGTTCTCCCTGTCAGGAAATTTCTCCTTAATTCCAGGTTGCATCTCTCCTTGATAGGTTTCTTTTTTTTTAAATTAAAGTTTTATTAAACAGTTTTAAAAAGTTTTTAACAGTTTTCCTCCTTGCGACATTTCTGCATCGGTATACATCCGCTGTACTATCAAGAGCCTTGGATAGTACAGTGGTCTAAAGCCCTGTTATTAAGATCAACTGCCTGCAATTATTGCAGGTTTGAATCTCACCAAGGCTCAAGGTTGACTCAGCCTTCCATCCTTTCTAAGGTAGGTAAATTGAGGACCCAGTTTGTGGGGGCAATAAGCTGACTTTGTATAAATATACAAAAGTATGAAGGCTATTGCTTAGCGCATTGTAAGCCGCCCTGAGTCTCTGGAGAAGAGCAGCATATAAATCAAATTAAAATATATATATATATATATATATATCCATTTCCCCCCTTACATCTATATATCTATACATGTGGTTCTATTATCCTTTATACATATTAACATATTAATATGATAAAAGAAAGTTCCTAGAGATTACACTGGGATCAACAGTGAGAAAAATGAAGATGATTACACTGGGATTAACGGTGAGAAAAATAAAGATGATTACACTGGGATTAATAGTGGAAGGAAAAAAGAAAAGGTTAAATTAGATTATGTAAAAAGAAAATACATTAATGGACATAATGACATAATGAATCAATTTTTATTAAGACATTGGAAGGTATTATTGAGAAAATAGATAGCTACAATAATTGGGATATTGTTTAAATATGTATAATAATTGTAATAATTTGAACTTTTTTACTTAAGCATGTATTAAATAGCATTATTTGAATTAAGAACTATGTCAAATGTCAAATGTTAAATTGCTATATTTATAAGATTAGAGATAAGATTAAAATTCGATAAATGTATTATGAGTTATTAACTGAATAACTTTTAGGTGGGTTAATAGAAGGGTAATTGTTTTGATTAAGTAAATATGAGTAAATTCTTTTTAAGATGGTATTAGTTGAATATGTGATTTAAGATTGAGAAATAAGTGTTATGGCAAAATAGAATATATAAAATTTTGTTAAAGGTGACAAAAAATTGAAGAAATTGATGACTGGATCAAAGCTCTGTTCCGAAAAGATGTAATTTGTATGTTTGGGGGAAAAAAATAAAAAAACTTTTTGCAAAAAAACCCCCCAAGTCTCCTTTCTCTTTGCTGTCCTGCAGTAGTTTTAATTTAATACATGGTTTTTCCCCCAACCAAATGAATTTCGTTGTTAGTTTATTTAGTTCTTTAAAACAGTTTTTCCCTACTACTACTTGAAATTCTCGGTAATATATTCATCTTTATGGAAGCTATCCTTCCGGTAAGTGACAATTGTAATTTTTTCCAGGTTGTATCTCTCCTTGATAGGTTTCTAGCCGTTACTCCTTGTCTGGCATTCAGAGGCTTTTGGAGAATAATTTTTTTTAAAAAAATTGATTTATATGCTGCCCTTCTCTGGAGACTCAGGGTGGCTTACAATGCGCTAAGCAATAACCTTCATACTTTTGTATATTTATACAAAGTCAGCTTATTGCCCCCACAAACTGGGTCCTCAATTTACCTACCTTAGAAAGGATGGAAGGCTGAGTCAACCTTGAGCCTGGTGAGATTCGAACCTGCAATAATTGCAGGCAGCTGGTGTTAATAACAGGGTGCTTTAGACCACTGTACTACCAAGGCTCTTAAAAATCCCCTTGAAATGGTGTTTGTCCCCAATCCAAATGGCCGTCCATCAGAGTTGGGGTTGCAAATGCCAAAAGGGGAAATCTGCTGCCCGAAACATTCCCTGAGAGGCTGAAATTGGGCTCTACCAGCCTTCCAAGAGAACACCTGGCCTCCCATCCCAAGGGGGGACATCTGATCCACAGATCCTCTGAGCTTAAAGAGTGTGATTCAGGGAGGGGGACTTCCATAGAACAGCCAAGACCACTCCGGTACCTGAGTGGATACAAGTAGAGGCTCAGTCCAGCACCTTCCCCCCCCAAAACCTGCTGTCCAGAGATTCCCTCCTTGCCCTACTCTATTTATCCAGAGCTCTTAGAATAACTTTATTGTCCCTTTGAATGTACACTGATCAGCATACATTAAAATGAAATTTTGTTGCACACAGCTCTCAAAGGGCCACCACCTCCAATATACAATACAATACTGAAGGAGCCCTCCTCCCCGATCTAGAACAGTTGGGGCTTACCTAGGGCAGGACCCACAAAGAAAGTCTCAAAATGTCATAGTCCTGCAGTGCGAAAGGGACAGAGTCATTGCTGGCCCCATCCTCCCCCCCTCCCAGCATCTCTGCCCCAAGGGAAGCCTTTCCCTGCTCTACCTCTTCATTCCCCGCCTTCAGTTCTCTCCATCCGTCCCCAACAGTTCAACCAGAGAATTGGAGACCAAAACTTTGAGTCATGGCATCCACCCACCCCCAAGGTCTCCTGCCAGCCCCCCCCCCACAACCTCCTTGCTTGCCTCTAGGCAGGGACCCCAAGAGGTCTGAGGCTTTGAAGCTATTAAAGCTATTGGGTCACGTCAAGGGTTGAGCTCAGCTTTCCATCCAAGCACGAATGGATCTGCGGAATGTGCAAATGCAATGATTGGTCAATACTTAAGATGTTATATAAATTACCAACAGTCCAACTAGACGGATTTATTACCTTTTGCTGAGGTTGCTTACAATAATGCAGTACACAGCAGCACAGGGTTAACCCAGGGGTGAAATGCTCCCGGTTTGAACCAGATCACTCGATCTGGTAGCGATGACGGTGGGTGGTTTGGAGAACCGGTAGCAAAAATCCCTGCGCCCACCCTACCATGCCCAGCTGAGCCGCACGATCATCAGAGGCATTTTTTCTACAACCTCTTACGATGAAAAAATGCTTTTAAAAGTAAAAAAAAAGTCTCTGATGATCGCACGGCTCAGCTGGGATCATCAGAGGCTTTTCAAAGCATTTTTTCCTGCAACCTCTTGGCTGAAGAGGTGGTAAAAAGAAAGCTTTGAAAAGTCTCTGATGATCCCAGCTGAGTTCCCTGATCGGCAGAGAGGTATTTTTTAAAAAGCCTGTCTGACGATCCCAGCGGAGTTGCCTGATCGGCAGAGGCTTTTCAAAGCATTAGAAAAAATGCTTTGAAAAGTTAAAAAAAAAAAAAGTTGGCCACGCCCACCCAGTCACATTAACCCCCCAAGCCACGCCCACAGAACTGGTAGTAACAAATTTTACATTTCACCCCTGGGTTAACCCCTTTCCAGATTAATCCTGGATGGAATTCATCCCAATGCCTGAATTGCCATGGGACACCTTCTTTTCCCTTACTTTTTTATCTTGCCTTAATACCTTCTATACTTATTATATAAACAGTATCGCCATCCACCCACCAAATCCTAATTTCTTAGCATTATTTCAATTAATTATCTTATTTCTCCATCTATTAAATATGTTTCTCAAAATTTCCATCACATTTTTTTGTTATAAAAAGTGTATTTCATCTTATTCCATTCTTACATTGAATCCCTTTAACTTAATTAACTTTCCACCTCTTATTTTAATCTCTTCTCAATACATTATAAGCAGTATCACTACACATCCTTAATTCCTAATTTCTTATTCTGACATCAGTTAATTATTTTATTTCATTATTTACAACATGTTTTTTTAACATTTTAACATTTCAATTTTATCTCTTGATTTCAATTATTTTCATAATTAAACCAAATAATAGGTGGGTTATAATAGTAATATTTTTCTCTTGGTCTAAATCCCACTTCTCAATGTTTTTCTCTTCTTGATTTTTGATAAACAATCACTATCCACCCTTAATTCCTAATTTCTTATTCCAGCAACAATTAGTTATTTTATTTCATCATTTACAACAGGTTTTTTCAAAGTCCCCTTCACGCTTTTTAACATTTCAATTTTATATCTTAATTTCAGTTATTTTCATAATTAGACCAGATTACCACTTTATATTTCATCTGCTGATCCATTTTACAATAAACAATATCCATCATCATGTTTGTTTCTTACATGCAATTACTACTATTAACACAATTCCCTTAGATCAGGGGTCCTCAAACTTTTTGAACAGGGGGCCGATTCCTCAGTCCCTCAGATTGTTGGGGGGCCGGACCAGCTGGGTAGGCGTGGCTAGGTGGTCATGTGACTGGGTGGGTGTGGCCAATTTAGCAGTCCATTTTGCCTTTGTTCATTGGCGCTCAGCGTTTCTTACGGACCAACTTTCCCAGCCATCCATTGCAACTGGGAAAACCATCGCCTTGACTATACACACTTTTGTTGACAGGATGATGTCTCTGCTTTTTAATATGCTGTCTAAATTTGCTATAGCTTTCCTCCCCAGGAGCAAGGATCTTTTCATTTCTTGGCTGCAGTCCCCATCTGCGATCATCTTGGAGCCCTGGAAAGCAAAATCTGTCACGACCTCCATTTCTTCCCCACCTATTTGCCAGGAATTGAGAGGGGCCAGACACCATGATCTTAGTTTTCTTAATATTGAGTTTCAAGCCAACTTTTGCACCCGCCTTCTTCAATTTTAGCCATATACAATAGCCGATTGTAGCCATTTTAGTTAGCTCTGTATTATGCTCACTTATTCCTTTTCTCTTTTCTTTCTCTGCATTTCTAAAGGGGCGGCTTTTGGGCTCGCCACATTCTTAAGATTGGGAGGAGGGAATAGATCGTGAGGATTGTTTTGGCTAGGTGTGACTTTTTTATCCCTGTGGGAAGAGTTGCTGTTCCTGCTGAGAGCTGAAGGTGGAGTTTGAAGACACCGGACAATGTTGATTTTGTTCTTATGGATAAGAGGGGGTAAAGGAGTTAAAAATTAACTTTGAATATATATTAATATTGTATATCAACATTAGTATTATATAGGTTGGGAAATTACCTTGTAAATTAGATAACTGGACATTATGTGAGGGAGCTATCGAATAGATATAAAAATGTGATTAACGGTGGAAACTAAAATTTGAGATTAGATAATGAAAGAATATATTTTAATGAAAACGTGTGGATTCATAGTAGAAATATAAGGATTGGAGGATTGGAAAGAATAGGAATATGAATAGATGTATATGAAATGTTGGGATGATTGTGACTGGTACCAGAAGTGTATGCTGAGATATTGAATAACGAAAGACGGAAAGATCATGTCTTTGAATATTAGAGTGACATGGGAAAAAAAGGTTAAAATAGAGATAGAAATAAGTGGGGAATAATAGTAAAAATAGATATTAAAATGTTACAATGTCTAGAAGAAGTAGAGGAAAGTTTAGAACTGAAGGACGATAGTAAAAGCTTTGCGTTAAAAAGATGAAACATGAAAATGGAATGTATTATCAGGCATAATAATGTTATGTTTATTTGTAGAGAAATGTACGATACCCAGGTATCACACCATCCATGCAATGAGATGTATAAAAAAGCAAATAAGTAACTTTTTTAAAGTTGATTTTGCTTTTATTGGGGAATGTGATTTTGGTGGGATCTTTCTAACAATATTACGTGGTGTCATTCCGGTTTGTGTCAGATCCGGAATCACAACAGCCTTTGCCAATTTGATGATTGCTTAAATAAAAGAAATTTGTTTTGGAAGATGGACGTTGCATGTTTCTTTTTTGAATGGGTTTCATCACTTGGAAACCTGACAGCTGGTACGTTCCGGTTTGACACCTCTGGTTCCTGTCACCCTGTCTCCCTCCCTCCCTCCCTCCTTCCCCAATTTCCTCCATCTTACCTCGCGTTTCATGGCAGGATGCCAAGTGAAGCGAGTATGCTGAAGATGGCAGGCCTAACATTTCTCTTGGAAGTGGCCAGTTCTTCGCAGCTCTCCTGATTGCCCCCTCCCTTCCCACTCTGCAAAGGCCACGCTGGGAAGATCCTCTTTGAGGGTGGAGAGAAGGCTACGCAATGGAGGACATTCCTGGGAACCCTTTGCCACCTAACCAAAATAGCTTGACCCCCTCTTCTCTGTAGCAGCCGCTCAAACATTGGAAGACTACTATTATGTCTCCCCTGGTCCTTCTCTTCCCTAGACCAGTCATGCCCAGTTTCTGCAACCGTTCATCGTATCTTTTAGCCTCCAGTCCCCTCATCATCTTGCTTGCTCTCAAAGCAAAGGATTTTCTCAAAGACAACATCTGTCCCAAATTCTCTATTAGTTTTTCCAGGGGAGCTGAAAGGCCTAGGAAGGAGGCTTCTCCTGGCTCTTTGATGGACAGTTATCATAGCAAAGACATCTCTAAATCAGGACTGAAATCAGAACTTTTTCTTCATGGGATTCACAGCACCTAACCAACTTCTCTTTGCCTTCTTGCTTTTAATCCTTCCATCATGTTTTCCATATTTCTACAAAATCAGGAAAGTTACAACATAAGCTTTGTGTATGAAAATCCCAGATCCGGTTTTGCTTCTCTCACCACTTGGCTTTAGTAAAGTGTGTTTTCATTAACAATGGATTCGAGAGGCTTATTTTTATAACTGACCAAGTTGCCACGATTGACAGTAGCTTTCATTGGAAGCAAATGCAGTAATCCTCCCTTTAGAATGAAGGATTACCCATGTGCTGTTTAAATAACAGAGGTGTGTTTTGATCAATAAGGAAACATTCTGGTGTTGTGACTCTGGCCCCAAAGTCCCCGATTAAAAGGAAAAGGGACAAAAGCAGGCTGCCCAAATAAAAGCAGAGGGTCCAGGGCAGGCTGCAGTCGGAGTCCAGCGGGCACCATGAGGAGAGCAGGAGAGCAAGTGGGTCTCCTCCTCTTCTGCCTGATGATCGCAATCCACCGAGGTGCACAGGAGTCCTCCCTCCCAGGTGAGGAGCAGTCAGGTTGGCTCTGAGGAGGAGGGACAGTGACCTTCTGCCCACCTTCAGAGATGGGGAATGTAGTTTAGCTCTAAAAAAGCACCATTTTTCTCCAAATGTTTTCCTTCTTTTGCAGAACTTAAGGCGCTGGGCCTGGATGGCAACAATACAATAGCCATTGTGCGGGGGAGTCCAGGCTTGCCAGGACCACAAGGGCCACGGGGGCCCCCTGGCATCCCAGGGGCCAAAGGTGGGTCTGTGGACAGAGGGTGAAGTTGCCTCCTGAACCTGACCCCTTCCGAGAGGAATAACCCGTCTTGTCACAAGGCAGAAGGAAGGTGCCACGAATGAAGACTGCCAGAGTGGCACGAGAGGGAGGGGAACTGTTTCTTCCAGGCACTCGACCTGTCAAAACTCCCCCTCCCAAAGGGGGCATTTCCTTGGGTTAAGCTGCCTGCTCTGGTTTAAACCTGCACAAAACACAGAGTGGCTGGCAGGGGGCTGCCCACCCAGCCACCTTCCAGCTGGGGGCTGCTCCTCTCCCTCCCTGTGGGCACCTGGAAGTCTCACTATGTCTTCCCTTAACAGGTGAAAGATGCTTGGAGGGAGTCCATGGGAAAATTGGAGCCCCTGGGCCAAAAGGTAAGGTGGAATGAGAGGATTTCAGATTCCAGGGGTGCACAGGTGTGTTTGGGCAGCTGGTGGAGAGAGAGGAATGCATTGGGAAAAAACCCAAAGGAAGGACCCCAAAACTGGAGTGGGGGTTGGATTGCTTGATCATTGTAGATTTTAGAAAAACCTGGCAGGGTCATACTCCACTCAGTATCAAGGATGCAGATGTAGGGGTGGTCACCAGTATTAAGTATCTGGGGGTGAAAAAAAACTAACAATCTGAACTGATCTCTTCAGATGTTATCATTAGTGAAGTGTGCAAACCAGAGTTTACATGTTCTGCATTGGATGAGAGCATATATTTCTCCTTCTGTCCTGGCCACTTTTTACAGAGGCAGGATGGAGAGCATTTTAACAAACTGCAATCCTATTTGGTTTGGTAGTAGCAGTGCCTTAAACAGAAAGTCCCTACAGAGAGTGATGAGGACAGCAGAGAAGATTATAGGAAGCTCGCTTCCCGTGATCCAGGATGCTGCTTATAAGAGCTATGTGCTTAGAGCTCCAAGCATTGTTAGACACCCCACATATCCACTTTAGGGTCTCTTTCTGTTGCTCTCCTCTTGGAGGAGTATTTCTAGCAGGACTACCAGATTCTGTAACAGCTTTGTTCCCTATGCCATCCGTCTGGGAAACTCACAAGATTGGGGTTTTTTTGCCATGTGTACATGTCTACATCAAGATTAGACTGTGCAGTTTCTCTGTGTCATATCATATATGTGGGCATATGCATAATTTTGTATTTTTTTAAAATTTTGTTTATTTTGTTTATTTATTTTTAGATAGTGTTTATTGGAGGTACCTGTTTGAGAGCCGTGTGTAACGAAGTTTCATTTTAATGTATGCCGATTAGTGTACATTCAAAGTGACAATAAAATTATTCTATCCATCTTCTGTCTATCTTGAGCCTGAAGTATAGGCAGCCTCCCCCTCCCCCACCCAGGAGCCCAGACCCTCACTTCTCACCTTTGTGTGGGCAGGAAAAGAACCCCTGGCATCTCTGGGGCTGCCTGGGGTGAGGACCAGGTTGAGCGCAAGAGGTCTCAAAAGAATTTCTTCCCTTTGATTCAGGAGAAAAAGGGGACCCAGGACAACCTGGAGTGAAAGGTAAGAGTTTGGTTGTGATGCTCTGGGACCCTGCTTCTTATTGTGGGTGCCTCCACTCTACCAACCAGGAATTGTGTTTGTCACAAAGGATGTAAATCATGTCACCTGGTTTTGCTCAACTGTGCCAGAACCACATTCTAAAAGGAAGGGACCTCCCTGAAAATGGCTTAAGATGCTCCTTGGGGTTCTGCGGGGCTGGGAAGACAGCGAGGTACCCACTTCCCCCCAGCAGATGTTGATGCTGGTGAGCTTCTGGGGTTCAGCTGCTTGGCACCCCCTCTTGAGCCTGAGTGATGCTGCCGGACCTCCTAAAATAGAGCAATTCTGCCATCCTCTTTCTCTTTGCATTCCAGGCGAGAAAGGCGACCCAGGAGAAATTGGTAAGGACTGCGGGCCCCCAAGGGGAACATCGGGAGGATCTGCCTCGGATCAGGACCTCAGCCAGCCTCTCTGTTCTCTGGAGCAAAAGGGGCCCCTTGGCTGAATTGTGCAGCTCAGCCCCCCCAACGAGCTCTCTGGGGCATGAAGTTAGGCTGAAAGGGATCCCTGAGAGGTTGGCAAGCGGTGGCACATCAGAAAAATTGGCTATTTGTCACTTCCTTCTTTTTTGCAGATGAGAAGAAGCTGGAGGCCTTTCAGTGCAAGCGAGGTGAGTGTGTGTGTGTGTGTGTGTGTG
>WNWU01015633.1:0-17624 GCA_012654045.1 Ptyas mucosa | reverse complement strand
GCCTTTCAGTGCAAGCGAGGTGAGTGTGTGTGTGTGTGTGTGTGTGTATGTGTGGTCCTTATTACACCCCCCTCCAATTCCCTAGAGAGCTGATGCTGTGGTCACGCATTTCTGACGGCCTGAACGATCATCAGAAGGTTTTCTTTTTTACTTTTAAAAGCATTTTTTCTATAACCTCTTTGGCTGAAGAGATTGTAGAAAAACTGCTTTTAAAAATAAAAAAAAAAAGCCTCTGATGATTGCACGGCTCAGCTGGGCAATGGAGGTGGGGGGGGCAGGGATTTTTGCTACCGATTCTCCGAACCACCCGCCTCCATCGCTACCGGATCGGGCGATCCGGTCCGAACCGGGAGCATTTCACCCCTGGTTTCAGTATCTAGAACAATTGTAATAATTTGAATATTCTCAACATTACATTTATCTAAGCAAAAAAGTAAAGAAAATTGAAACAATATAAGATTATGATTTAATTAAAGAAGACTCATTTAATTGGCTTTTATATAAATGGTATTGTTAAATAGGTAGAATTTTTGGAAATAATTGGGAATTGTACTATGTTGCATTATTTGAATCAAGAACTCTGTTTAATTGTTAAATTGGTATATTTTGAAGATTAGAGATAAGATTTAAATTTGATGAAGTAATAATTAAATAAAGTCAGGCTTCAGGCCTGGGTACAGCACGGAAACGGCATTGGTCGCATTGGTTGATGATCTCTGGAGAGCTCGGGACAGAGGTTGCTCCTCCGTCCTGGTCCTATTAGACCTCTCAGTGGCTTTTGATACCATCGACCATGGTATCATGCTGCACCGGTTGGAAGAGTTGGGAGTGGGGAGCACCGTATTGCGATGGTTCTCCTCCTTTCTCTCTGACCGGTCGCAGACTGTGTTGACGGGAGGGCAGAGATCAACCCCGAGGCCCCTTGTATGTGGCGTGCCTCAGGGGTTGGTTCTCTCGCCCCTCCTGTTCAACATTTATGTGAAGCCACTGGGTGAGATCATCCGTGGTTTTGGGGTGAAGTACCACCAGTACGCTGATGACACCCAGCTGTACATCTCCACCCCGAACCACCCCAATGATGCCCTTGAAGTGATGTCCCAGTGCCTGGAGGCTGTATGGATCTGGATGGGGAGAAACAGACTCAGACTAAACCCATCCAAGACCGAATGGCTGTGGTTTCCGTCATCCCGTTATAGTCAGTTGACACCAGCTCTGACTATTGGGGGCGAGTCATTGGCCCCCAAGAAGAGGGTTCGCAACTTAGGTGTCCTCCTGGACTCACAGTTGTCTTTAGAAGAACACCTGACGGCTGTGGCCAGGAGAGCTTTTGATCAGGTCCGCCTGATACGCCAGTTGCGTCCCTTTCTGGACCGGGATTCGTTAAACACAGTCACTCACGCCCTCGTCTCTTCCGCATTGACTACTGCAATGCTCTCTACATGGGTGTGTAGAGAGCCTGAGTGGCGTAGAAGGCTAATGCCTCCTATTAAGGCAGCATTTAACATCCAGCTGCCTGCAATTACTGCGAGTTCTAATCTCACCAGGCTCAAGGTTGACTCAGCCTTCCATCCTTTCTAAGGTGGGTAAAATGAGGACACGGTTTGTGGAGGCAATAAGCTGACTTTGTATAAATATACAAAAGTATGAAGGCTATTGCTTAACGCATTGTAAGCCGCCCTGAGTCCCCGGAGAAGGGCGGCATATAAATATAATTTTTTTAAAAAAATGGGGCTCCCCTTGAAGAGCACCCGGAGGCTCCAGTTAGTCCAGAATGCGGCCGCGCGGGTTGTTATGGGAGCAACATGGCACTCCCATGTGGCTCCCCTCCTGCGGGAGCTGCACTGGCTCCCTGTGGTCTTCCGGGTGCGCTTCAAGGTTTCAGTTACAGACTGTCTAGATGCTACATATTATCATATTTTGTGGACTTGCAGGAAAGTGAGGGCTTTTGGGATAAAAATTTGGTGGGTTATGCAAAATGTTTTGAAGAAAAAAATACAATTTTCTCCGCAATTATTTTTACTGGGTATAGTTAAAGATTTTACATTGGGTGAAACAAAATTGATTTTGTATATGGTGACAGCAGCTAGGTTGTTGATTGCCCAATATTGGAAGAGTGATGCCTTACCGACTGTGGACCAATGGATTCAGAAGATGGCTGGATTTGCAGAAATGGCGAAGATTTCAGCCTTTTTAAAAGATCAGACGCATGAGAAGTATATACAGGAATGGAAAAAGTGGATTGAATATATACAGAATAAATATCAGACTAGAAAATATTATGTAGCTTTCAGCTGAGGGGGATTGATGATTATGCTAGTAAATAGAGAAAAAGATATGGAAGGGATGAATAACATATATATTGTTTGGAATTATTAGTATTGCATATAGGGGAAGTCAAGGGGAAGGGGAGGGAAAGGGGTGGTGGGGGAGGGTTAGGGTGGGACTTGTAGGGATCTATATTTTTGTAAATGTGATTTTTATAATGTTCGGGAAGGGGGGGGAAAGGGGGAAAAATTTGTATGTGTAAAACTTCTTCAATTAAAAAAAAAAGGTTTCAGTTACCATCTTTAAAGCGCTCCATGGCTTAGGACCGGGATATCTACGAGACCGCCTTCTGCCACCAATAGCCTCCCACCGACCAGTACGCTCCCATAGAGAGGGACTTCTCGGGGTGCCGTCGGTCAAACAATGTCGACTGGCAGTCCCCAGAGGGAGAGCCTTATCTGTGGGAGCACCCGTCATCTGGAACGAGTTGCCCTTGGAGATACGGATGATCCCGGATCTTCGTGCTTTCCGCCGTGCCCTCAAAACATTTCTATTCAAGCAGGCCGGCCTGACCTAACCTCGTTTAAAACTACTTTAAATTTTTAAACTTGAATCTGCCCTATAAATTGAGATGTTTACTTTAATTCTATTTCTGAACCAAACTATTTAACTGTAATTTTGATCGATTTTTGAATTGAATCTGTTTCACATGTGTTTTTCGTTCAACTGTTCACTGTCCTGAGTCCTTCAGGAGTAGGGCGATATATAAATTTAATAAATAAAAAAATAAAATTTTAAAAAAAGATTTAATGAATATTATATGAAGTAGCAACAAAATGTAGGGAAGTTTTATAAATTGAAATAAGATTCCGAAATATAAACATGGTTGAACTGTATTGTTAATAGTGAGAATTTAGGGTAAGAATTGTGAAATGTATTATGAGGTATTATTTGAATTAAGACTTAAGGTGGATTAACAGAAGGATAACCGTTTTGATTAAGTTAATATAAGTAGCTTACTGTAAGATGATAATAGTTGAGATATGTGAGCTAAGATTAAGAAATGAATGTTATGGCAAAAATAGAATATATAAAATTGTGTTAAAGATGGAGCAAAAAGTTGAACAAACTTATGACCGGATCAATGCTCTGTTCTGAAAAGATGTATTGTATGTTTGTCTGTGTGGTTAAAAAAAAAAGTTTGAAAAAAAAAAAGGAATAAGACCCTGACACAGAGAGAGCCAACCTCTCCTGCCCTCTTTCTGCCCAGGTGCCCCAAACTGCAAAGAGCTCTTGAAAAGAGGGGTGGTCCTCAGCGGCTGGTACACCATCTACCCCCAGGACTGCCAGCCTCTGGAGGTGCTGTGCGACATGGACACCGATGGAGGCGGATGGATCGTGAGTCTGGAGGAGGGAGGTTCTACCCAGGCGTGGCCAAGGGGCATGGAGCTTCTGACCGCCGTGCCTTGGAGGGAGCCTTCCCTGGGGAAGGGGGTGGAGCCCCATGGCAGACACACCCAGGATTGTAACTTTGCTGCTTGCCAGGAATGGGATGAACCAGAAACCGAGTCTTTTCTGAGACCAGGATGGGGGCCGAAAGGACCATGGGGGGAGGGGGGTCCAGCACTTCTGGGTGGAGAAGGCCAGCTCTGAGACCCCTAAAATTTGGGAAGGGAGGGATGGGTATGATTAGGGGGTCGGCTGAGCTGGAAGGTTAGGGTCCCATTTCTCCCCTGCAGGTCTTCCAAAGACGGTCAGATGGTTCGGTGGACTTTTTCCAGGACTGGGCTGCCTACAGAAGGGGATTTGGAAGCCAGCTGACTGAATTCTGGCTGGGGAACGACAACCTTCACCGCTTGAGCTTGCTGGGTGAGGGAATTCCCCTTCCAGCCCTGAACCCTCCTGTTACCAGGGGAGAGGGGTGCAGGGCCCTCCCTAGGAAGAGCCTTGAATGGGCCCTCAGCCCCCTCTGCGGATGGAGGAGGACCAGAGAAACATGGCATCAGGGCTCTGAGTTTTGGTGACTGGGCAGTGTGAAAACTGGCCCACGTGGCTGTTCTCTTCCTCCTAGGAAAGAACGAGTTGCGTGTCGACTTGATTGATTTCGACAACAATCAAACCTTCGCCAAATATGCGTCCTTCCAGGTGGCGGCAGAATCCAACTGGTATCAGCTAACTCTGGGCGCCTTCACAGGGGGCCCTGCAGGTGAGTCCCTGACCAAGTCCAGAGGGGCTCAGCATCCTTCTCCATGACCCTCTTTGAGTTGGGCAGTGCCAGTGAGGCCAATGAATGCCTCCCTGGAGATGCTCTGGGCTGCCCTTCCAGCCACCCATCCCCCCTTTCTGCCTCCCAGGTGACTCGCTCTTCCAGCACAACAACATGCCCTTCTCCACCCGAGAGAAACAGCGGGACCCCAAGACGTTCAACTGCGCTGAGAGGTACCAAGGGGCTTGGTGGTACCATAAGTGCCACAGCTCCAACCTCAATGGGAGATACTTGCTGGGAGAACACAAGTCTCGTGGGATCGGTATCAACTGGGTTTCTGGGAAAGGCCCCTACTACTCCTACAAGCGCTCCGAAATGAAAATCCGTCCTGTGGCTTAGGCAGCTCCTTCAGCTGATGGGGCCTTTCTTTCCGAGGGCTTCCAAAGGGCATGTAGTCTATTCCCCTTGCTTTTGATTTGCTACCTTGATAGAGAGCTTGCATTTTACAAAATCCACCTGATTAAATGATCTTGCAGCATGGGGGGGGGGGGTGTTTCTATTTTCCCCCCGTCAGCTCTACTGGAGTTGGGTAGCCAATGAATGTTAAACAAATAAACAAATAAAAATATGATCTTCAACCCAGCTGACAGTCTCAAGTCTTCCTTATTCCAAGGGGATAAAATCTGCCAGCCTTTGGCAAAGGAAGGGCTCTGAGCACCCCAACACACCGCCAAAAAGGCTTGGCAGATTCCAGGTGGTTCACCCAAGCACTCACCTGTTGAGGCTAACAAGGAATTTCAGCTGGTGGGGTCCAGGAGGAGGGTCTTCTCTGCCTTGGCTCCTGCCCTTTGGAACCCCCTGGAAGTGGGACTCTGATCTTCTGCAGGAGCCCAAAGACCTGGTTCTTCCAGATGGCTTGGGTCCTGAAGGTGAGCATCTCACTTGTTGGGAGAAATATCCATCTGGTTCAATTCCAAGTGGGGAGAGAGACACAGGAAAAATGGAGATATGGTTTATTGATGGACAGTACCCCATGGGTTTGAGGTCCTGGGCAGCTGACCACATGGAGTGGAGAGTGAGGGTTATTTATACCCTCTCTTGGACCTTGCCCTTGAGCTTCCTGTTCCTGTGGCAGGGACATGTATTCTATTGGTTGTTGTCAGACTCCCATGGGGCCATGTGGGGGTCATGTTTGTCTAGATCAACTTTGGTTGAAGCTTGCTGGGTGATGCAACGTCCCCAGGTGATTTTGTAATGCAGCGAGCTCTGCTGCTAGATAACCCTAAAATGTCCTGGAGGCTCATGTCTTAATCCCATCACCCTGGAGTTGAAGGTCTTTTGTCTTGTAGATAGGTTGGCCCAGTCCTGCTCAATGGGCACCAAATATCTGCTGGGGGCAGGGAGCTGAGGCTCTGAGTTTCTGTCTTTAGAAACATGTTTCTCCTTCAGGGAAAATATAACACTCTGCCTTTTTAAATATTTCTCAAAAAATTTCATTCTTCTAGGAGAAGAATAATCTTTGCTCACACTGGAGGTAGTTGGTGAATTAAGAGGCAATCCCACCTCTCACCCCCCATCTTTTAACTATAATTGTATTTTGATCGTGATTTCCATCTTTATTCTTTTATAAATATTTATCTGTTGCGATTTTAATGTTTTAATGCTGTAAAGTGCCCAGTGCCATTTTCATATGAGATGGGAGGCAAATAAATTTAATTAATAAATAAACACACCAAGTAACGGGACGGAAAGAATGAGCAAAGGCGAATCCATGGAAACAAACTTGTGAAAAATATCCCGCATTCTCTGGGGCTTGAAAAAAGCTTTATTCAGTCTTCTGCACAGAAAGAAGTTTCGACCTCTGCTTATTGGTCTCCTTTGGCTATCTTGGGGGGAGGACTAGAAGCAGGGGTGAAATCCAGCAGGTTCTGACAGGTTCTGGAGAACCGGTAGTGAAAAGTTTGAGCTGTTCAGAGAACTGGCAAATACCACCTCTGGCTTGCCCCAGAGTGGGGTGGGAATGGAGATTTTGCAATATCCTTACTCTGCCGTGCCCACCAAGCCACACCCACCAAGCCACACCCACAGAACCGGTAGTAAAAAAAAATGGATTTCACCACTGACTAGAAGCCCCATAAGTCTGCATCCTTCTTCAGTTGCCTCTGAGCCACTGAGTAGCTAGGTAAGGGAGCCACAGCTGCAGGAGCCCACGAATAACAGAAGAGTTGGATGGGATCTCAGAGGTCCTCTAGTCCAGCCCCCTACCCAAGGAAGGAGATCCTGAACCATTCTGGACAAATGGCTCTCCAATCTCTTCTTGCAAACCTCTAGTGATGGAGCACTCACAACTCGCAACTCACAATTTTTTTTTGGTCATCATATTTAACGCTTACCACCATTTTCTTAATAGGTACATATCTTTCCTTTTACATTTCAATTTATTATATCTCCTGTTGCATTTTCCTTCCAAATTTATTTAATTTTGTACCACTTTTTATTTATTTATTTATTTATTTATTCATTCATTTAATTTTTATACCGCCCTTCTCCTTTCAGACTCAGGGCGGTGAACAGCCAACTAAAAACATAGTATACAAAAGTTAAAATAATTTAAAATGAATTAAATAGAATTTGGCCCAAAATTACAAAAACAATTCGAATTAAAATCAGTATCAAAACTATTAAAACCTACATGGGGTCAGGCCAGCCCAGCTAACTGAAAGAGATGAGTTTTAAGGGCCCGATGAAAAGTCCAGAGGTCTGGGATCACTCGTATCTCTGGGGGAGGTCGTTCCAGAGGGTAGGCGCCACCACAGAGGAGGCTCTCCCCCTGGGGGTCGCCACCCAACATTGTCTGGCCGACGGCACCCTGAGGAGGCCCTCTCTGTGCGAGCGAACTGGCCGGTGGGAGGCTATTGGTAGCAGCAGGCAGTCTCGTAGATACCCCGGCCCTAAGCCATGGAGTGCACAATGCGTTAAGCAATAGCCTTCATACTTTTTGTATATTTATACAAAGTCAGCTTATTGCCCCCACAATCTGGGTCCTCATTTTACCTTCCTTAGAAAGGATGGAAGGCTGAGTCAACCTCGAGCCTGGTGAGATTCGAACTTACAGTAATTGCAGACAGCTGGTGTTAATCACAATGCTTTTAGTCTGCTGAGCCACCAGGCCCGATATTAATCCATTATTATCCATATTAATATCCCCTCCATATTAATTGACAGTCCCAGCATTGCATGCAATATATGATCACTTTTTGCGAAAGTCTGATCAGCAAAGTCAATGGGGAAGCCAGGTTCGCATAGAAACCGCTTTACTATCTTAACAACTGCAGTGATTCAGTTAACAACTGTGGCAAGACAGGTTGTAAAAAGGGGCAAAACTTACTTAACACATGTCTCACTTAGCAACAGAAATGTTGGGCTCAATTGTGGTTGTAAGTCAAGGACTAACTATACTAACATGAGTGAAAAAAGGTGAAACTCAGAACACCAATGGAAATTACCTCCCAGTGCATTGTGTTATAGGGCCGTGATGGTGAATCTATGGCACGCTTGCCACCTGTGCCATATTGGTGGGCATGTGAGCGTTGCCCTAGTTCAGCTCCGGCTGATTTTTGAGCCTTCCGGGCCCACCGAAGTCGGGAAACAAGCTGTTTCCGCCCATTTTTCACTCTCCCCAGGCTTCAGAGCCTTCCTAGGAGCCTGGGGAGGGTGAAAACGGCCCCCCCCCGAGGCCCTCCAGAGGCCTAGAAAGGCTCTGGAGCCTGGGAAGAGAGAAAAATGGACCTTCCGATCCCACCAGAAGCTGGAGGGAGCTCGTGGGCTGTGAGACAATTAAGGGGAATCCCCATGGTTCAGAGCTGCACTTCTTGTTCCTGGAGTCCCGCTGTCTGAGGATAAGAGCAACGGGGTGTACAAAGTTAGCACCCACTCCTAGAGCAATGAAATATTTTGAGGAGTATTTAAAAAAGGCAGGATAAAATATTTCCCCTAAAAGAGAAATAAAAAATTTTAAGGGAGACAGAAACTCACAGCCTCAATCCTTTGTCACCAAGCAGATACTGAGCTGGGGTAGCGTTAAGAAATGCAGATTTGGAAATCCATTAATCCCTGCAGCAAAGTCTGAACAAAGGCAGATTAGCTCTCACCAAAGGCAGATTAGCCAACCAAAGGCAGATTAGCCAACACATGACAAAGCCATGAAGCGATAATAGGAATTATGGCACAACCCTCCAAACTTCAACCAAGCGTAGCTCAGACAAACAGCTAGGATTTGTACTTTGACTATAGAGGCAACTATGCTCCATACATAACCCCTACATGGCACCATGGGAGTCTGACAACAGCCAATAGAATACATGTTCTTGCACAGGAACAGGAAGCTCAAGTGCAAAGCCCAACAGAAGGTATAAAAACCCCTCACTCACAAATCCATGTGGTCAGCTGCCCAGAACCACTGCCCTATGTGGTTCTGCTTCATCAGAAAACCATCCTTCCAATCAGTTTCCAAGCCTCCATTTTGTCTCCAGTGCCTTTCTTCCACCTTAGAACTGAACCAGATGGATATTTCTTCCAATAGGGGGAAAGCAGCCAATTTTACATCATTCTTTCTACTCCCCCAGTGGCTTTTAGGGATGTTTGCTGTATCCATGCTATATCTTTACACATTGGGCCCTTTGAATTTATTTCATGAGTAGTTCACAACACTATGTCAGAACAGTTCAGCTTTGGGCAGCCATCCCCTCTCTGACCTCAGGTGGAGAAGGGCCTGACTTCTCAAAGATAACAAAGATAACAAAATGTAATTATTTCTCCGCTCTTATTGCATCATCAAATAACCGCCCAGCTGCCCTGTTTAGGGTGACCCGTTCTCTGCTCTCTCAGGAAGCGCGGGAGGACCCCTTGGAGGGTAGAGCCGAGGATTTTGTTCAATATCTGTTTGATAAAATCACTCAGATTCGGGAACACCTGGACTCTGACATAGTAGATCCGGGAGGGAGGATGGAGGCAGGTCTTGAGAATATCATCTGGGAAGAGTTTGATTCTGTGACTCCTGAAAACGTGGACAGGATACTGGGGAAGCTGAATGCTGCTACATGCTTACTGGATCCGTGTCCCTCTTGGATGGTGCTGGTCTCTCGGGAGGTTACATGAGGCTGGCTCCAGGGGATTATAAATGCTTCTCTGAGCAAGGGTGTTTTCCCTGCCACCTTGAAAGAGGCGGTGGTGAGACCTCTCCTCAAGAAGCCTTCCCTGGACCCAGCAGTATTGGCTAATTACTGTCCAGTCTCCAACCTTTGCTTTGTTGCGAAGGTTGTTGAGAGTGTGGTGGCACCACAACGTCTTCAGTACCTGGATGAATCAGTTTATCTCGATCCGTTCCAGTCGGGCTTCAGGCCTGGACACAGCAAGGAAACGGCATTGGTTGCATTGGTCGATGATCTCTGGAGGGCTCAAGACAGGGGTTATTCCTCTGTCCTGGTCCTATTAGATCTCTCAGCGGCTTCTGATACCATCGACCATGGTATCATGCTGCACCGGCTGGAAGAGTTGGGAGTGGGAGGCACTGTGTTACGGTGGTTCTCCTCCTTTCTCTCTGACCGGTCGCAGTCTATGTTGACAGGGGGGTTCTCTTGCCCCTTCTCTTCAACATTTATGTGAAGCTGCTGGGTGAGATCATCCGTGGTTTCGGGGTGAAGTACCACCAGTACGCTGATGACACCCAGCTGTACATCTCCACCCCAGACCACCCCAATGATGCCCTTGAAGTGATGTCCCGGTGCCTGGAGGCTGTACGGATCTGGAAGGGGAGGAACAGCTCAAGCTCAACCCATCCAAGACCGAGTGGCTGTGGTTTCCGACATCCCGATATAGTCAACTGTTGCCATCACTGACTATTGGGGGTGAATCATTGGCCCCCATAGAGAGGGCTTGCAACTTAGGTGTCCTCCTGGACTCACAGCTGTCTTTAGAAGAGCACCTGATGGCTGTGGCCAGGGAAGCTTTCTATAAGGTTCGCCTGATACGCCAGTTGCGTCTCTTTCTGAATCGGGACTCGTTAAATACGGTCACTCATGCCCTCGTCACTTCCCGCCTGGACTACTGCAACACTCTCTACATGGGGCTCCCCCTGAAGAGCACCCGGAGGCTCCAGTTGGTCCAGAATGTGGCCGCGTGGGTCGTCATGGGAGTGACATGGCGCTCCCATGTGACACCCCTCCTGCGGGAGCTGCACTGGCTACCTGTGTTCTTCCGGGTGCGCTTCAAGGTTTTGGTCACCATCTTTAGAGCACTCCATGGCTTAGGACCGGGGTATCTACAAGACCGCCTCCTGACACCAGTAGCCTCTCACTGACCAGTATGCTCCCATAGAGAGGGGCTTCTCAGGGTGCCGTTGGTCAAACAATGTCCACTGGTGGCCCCGGGGAGAGCCTTCTCTGTGGGGGCACCCACCATATGTAACAAGCTCCCCCCGGAGATACGGACAATCCTGGATCTTCACGCTTTCCGCTGTGCCCTCAAGACATTTCTATTCCAGCAGGCTGGCCTGGACTAACCTCTTCTAAAACTGCTCTTAAATTCTTAAATCTTAATCGCATAAATTTAGAGTTTTAATTTTAAGTTCAAGACCAAATTATTTAATTATATTTTAATCTTTAAAACATTTGTATTATATGTATTTTACCATTTGACTGTACACCGCCCTGAGTCCCCCAGGAGCAGAGCGGTATATAAATATAATAAATAAATAAATAAATAAATAAATAAACAAACAAACAAATAAATAAATAAATAAATAAATAAACATCTGTGGCCAAATTCTCTTGTTGTTCTTAGTTGCAAAGTTTTGTCTGACCCATTGCAACCCTATGGACCACATTCCTCCAGGCCTTCCTGTCCTCTTCCATCCTCCGGAGTCCATTTAAGCTCACACCGACTGCTTCAGTGACTCCATCCAGCCATCTCATTCTCTGTCGTCTCCTTCTTCTTTTGCCCTCAATATTTCCCAGCACTAGGACTGCCAGCCTCTGGAGGTGCTGTGCGACATGGACACCGATGGAGGCGGATGGATCGTGAGTCTGGCGGAGGGAGGTTCTACTGAGGCATGGCCAAGGCTTGAGACGTTTCTGACCGCCGTGCCTTGGAGGGAGCCTTCCCTGGGGAAGGGAGTGGAGCCCCATGGCAGACACACACAGGATTGTAACTTTGCTGCTTGCCAGGAATGGGATGAACCAGAAACCGAGTCTTTCCTGAGACCAGGATGGGGGCTGAAAGGACCATAGCGGGGAGAGGGGGGGTCCAGCACTTCTGGGTGGAAAAGGCCAGCTCTGAGACCCCTAAAATTTGGGAAGGGAGGGATGGGTATGATTAGGGGGTCTGCTGAGCTGGAAGGTTAGGGTCCCATTTCTTCCCTGCAGGTCTTCCAAAGACGGTCAGATGGTTCGGTGGACTTTTTCCGGGACTGGGCTGCCTACAAGAGAGGATTTGGAAGCCAGCTGACTGAATTCTGGCTGGGGAACGACAACCTTCACCGCTTGAGCTCGCTGGGTGAGGGGATTCCCCTTGCAGCCTTGAACCCTCCTGTTACCAGGGGAGAGGGGTGCAGGGCCCTCCCTAGGAAGAGCCTTGAAAGGGCCCTCAGCCCCCTCTGCGGATGGAGGAGGACCAGCGAAACATGGCAGCAGGGCTCTGAGTTTTGGTGACTGGGCAGTGTGAAAACTGACCCACATGGCTGTTCTCTTCCTCCTAGAAAAGAACGAGTTGCGTGTTGACTTGATTGATTTTGACAACAAGCAAACCTTCGCCAAATATGCATCCTTCCAGGTGGCGGCAGAATCCAACTGGTATCAGCTAACTCTGGGCGCCTTCACAGGGGGCCCTGCAGGTGAGTCCCTGACCAAGTCCAGAGGGGCTCAGCATCCTTCTCCATGAGCCTCTTGGAATTGGGCAGTGCCAGTCAAGGCCAACCAGCAGACTGATGTGGTGGAAATGCCTTAGGTTGGCCTTCCAGGCACCCACCCCGCTCTCTGCCTCCCAGGTGACTCTCTCTCCTACCACAACAACATGCCCTTCTCCACCCGGGAAAAGTGGCTGAACCTCAAGGGCATCAACTGTGCTGAGACCTACAAAGGTGCCTGGTGGTACAATGTCTGCCACCACTCCAACCTCAACGGGAGATACTGGCTGGGAGAACACAAGACTTTTGCCGATGGCATCAACTGGAGAACGGGGAAAGGCTACTACTACTCCTACAAGCACTCCGAAATAAAAATCCGGCCAGTGGCTTAGGCGACTCCTTCAGCTGATGGGGCTCTTTCTTTCTGAGGGGTTCCAAAGGGCATCTAGTCTATCCCTCTGCTTTTCATTTGCTACCTTGATAGAGAGCTTGCATTTTACAAAATTCACAGGATCAAATGATCTTGCAGATTTGGAGGGGAGGCGGTTTTTCTATTTGTCCCCCTTCAGGTCCACTGGAGTTGGGCAGCCAACGAATGTTAAATAAACACTGTAAATAAATAAAAATATGATCTTCAACCCAGCTGACAGTCTCCAAGTCTTCCTTATTCCAAGGGGATAAAATCTGCAGCCTTTGGCAAAGGAAGGGCTCTGAGCACCCCAACACAGCCCAGCAGAACCAGTTAAATATCCCATCTTTCCACCAGGAAACACAAGGGACCCAGAGGCATCTTTTCGTCCATCACGAGTCTCACAATAATAAAAGAAAAGGGGCTCCTATAACCTCAGAGAAACAGTAACAAACTCCCCTTCCCTTCCTTGGAAGAGGCAAAATCTGGCAAGACTGGTTCTTTGGTTGTTCTACTGCCTGATGGATTACTTTACAGATCAATGCATAAAACAACTTTATCAGGAGAAGAATCTTGAGATCTGAAGGACAAATGTCCCTTTCCCAATTAGAGATATTTTGCATTCTGGCTTCCGCCGAAATCAGTGGGCGGGTTGGATTCAGTGCCCTTAAAGGTACCACCCCATTTCAGCAATTCTCTGTTGCTCTCGCGCCATCTTAAGGAAAACAGGGGAGCCTGTCTTTTGAACAACAGGAGAATAAAATCGAAAAAGGGAGCAGCCCTGAAAGGCTGTTTGGAGGGCCCTTAAATCTTCTCCACCGGGTCTATGCCTGGGTGCCTCCCTGGAGCTGCTGGGCTGTGAGTCAATTAGGGGAAAACCCCATGGGTCAGAGCTGCACTTCTTGTTCCTGGAGTCCCGCTGGCTGAGGATAAGAGCAACAGGGTGTAGAAAGGTAGCACCTACCCCTCTCCTGGAGGAATGAAATATTTTAAATAGCCAGGATAAAATATTTCCCCTAAAAGAGAAACAAAAAATCTCAAGGGAGACAGAAACTCAGAGCCCCAGCTCCCTGCCCCCAAGCAGATACTGAGCTGCGATAGCTTTTAGAAATGCAGATTTGGTAATCCATTAATCCCTGCAGCAAAGTCTGAACAAAGGCAGAGTAGCCCTCACCCAAGAGCCAACACAGGGCAAAGCTATGAAGTCATAATAGGAATCATGGCACCACCCTCCAAACTTCAACCAAGCGTAGCTCAGAGAAACAGCTAGGATTTCTACTTTGCCTATAGAGCCAAGTATGATCCATACATAACCCCTACATGGCACCATGGGAGTCTGACAACAGCCAATAGAATACATGTTCTTGCATAGGAACAGGAAGCTCAAGTGCAAAGCCCAAGAGAAAGTATAAAAACCCCACTCTCAAATCCACGTGGTCAGCTGCCCAGAACCACTACCCTATGTGGTTTTGCTTCATCAGAAAACCATCCTTCCAATCAGTTTCCAAGCCTCCATTTTGTCTCCAGTGCCTTTCTTCCACCTTGGAACTGAACCAGATGGATATTTCTTCCAATAGGGGGACAGAGGCCAATTTTACATAATTCTTTCTACTCCCCCAGTGTAGGGATGTTTTAGGGATGTTTGCTGTATCCATGCTATATCTTTACATGTTGGGCCCTTTGAATTTATTTCATGAGTAGTTCAGAACACAATGTCAGAATGGTTCGGCTTTGGGCAGGCATCCCGTCTCTGATCTCAGGTGGAGAAGGGCCTGACTTCTCAAAAATAACATCTGTGGCCAAATTCTCCTGTTGTTCTTAGTTGCGAAGTTGTGTCTGACCCATTGCAACCCTATGGACCACATTCCTCCAGGCCTTCCTGTCCTCTTCCATCCTCTGGAGTCCATTTAAGCTCACACCGACTGCTTCCGTGACTCCATCCAGCCATCTTGTTCTCTGTCGTCCCCTTCTTCTTTTGCCCTCAATCTTTCCCAGCATTAGAAACAGATCATGCCAAACCAATCTTATTTCATTCTTTGACAAAGTGACTAAATTCTTAGAGCAGCGAAAAGCTGTGGAAATAGTATGCTTAGACTTCAGCAAGGCATTTGACAAAGTAGACCACAACCTATTTCTTGGTAAACTAGAAAAATGTGGGATGAACAGCATCACCACCAGATGGATTTGTACCTGGCTGACAAACCCTACTTAACAAGTAGTTCTTAATGGTACTACATGGAGGGAAGTAAGCAGTGGGGGTACCACAAGGTGGTGTCTTAAGCACAGTACTCTTCAATATCTTCATCAATGATATAGATGAGGGAACAGAAGGGGAACTCATCAAATTTGTAGACGACACTTAAGCTGACAGGTATAGCCAACAACCCAGAAGAAAAGCTCAGGATCCAAAAAGATCTTGACAGATTTGAACAATGAGCCTTATCCAACAAAATGAAATGAAATGTGGAGAAAATCAAGGTTTTACACCTAGGCTGGAGTAACCAAAGATACAAGTAAAGATTAGGCGAAATCTGGCTCAGAAACAATAACTGAAGGTTTTCAAGAAAATACGAGACAGCCACCCCTCTGAAATGGTAGGGGGTCTTCTGCCTGAGAAACCGGTTGGATTAGAAGACCTCCAAGATCCCTTCCAGCTCTATTTTGATTGATTGAAACCTTCTCTTTGCCTTGTTGCTTTTAATTCTTCAGTCATGTTGCTCATAGTTCTACAAAAACAGGAAAGTTACTCTGTGACTATTTAGCGGGTTCACCCCTGTCCCCAGATTTGAAGTCTGGCATAATTTTGGCCATTGGACCACTGGTCTATTACTCTGGATTGGAATCAGCCAACAGGAAAAGAAGACCACCTGAGGACATCTCATGTTATCCCATTTTTTCCCTTTGTTGCTTTGTAAATGGGATGCATCGCTCTAGAATGAAAAAATGCCCATGTGCTGTTTAACTAACAGGGGTGTGTTTTGATCAAGGAAGAAGGAAGCACTTTGTGGTGTTGTGGCTTTTGCCCTGGAGGCCCCACTTAATGAGGAAAGGGACAAAAACAGGCTGCCCAAATAAAAGCAGAGGGTCCGGGCAGTCAGCAGCCAGAGTCCAGCGGGCACCATGAGGAGAGCAGGAGAGCAAGTAGGTCTCCTCCTCTTCTGCCTGATGATCGCAATCCACCGAGGGGCACAGGAGTCCTCCTGCCCAGGTGAGTAACAGGCAGCTTGGGTCTATGGAGCAGGAGAAATAGCATTACCACAGATGAGAAATTTGCCTCGCTTAAACAAAGTTCTTTCCTCCAAATGTTTTCCTTCCTTTGCAGAATTTAAGGAGCTGGGCCTGAATGGCAACGATAAAATAGCCATTGTGCGGGGGAGTCCAGGCTTGCCAGGACCACAAGGGCCACAGGGGCCCCCTGGCATCCCAGGGGCCAAAGGTGGGTCTGTAGAGAGAGGGTGAAGTTGGCTCCTGAACCTGACCCCTTCCGAGAGAAATAATCCGTCTTGTCACAAGGCAGAAGGAAGGTGCCACGAATGAAGACTGCCAAGACTGGCACGAGAGGGAGGGGAACCGTTTCCTCTGGGCACTCGATCTGTCAAAACTCCCCCTCCCAAAGGGGGCATTTCCTTGAGTTAAACTGCCTGCTCTGGTTTAAACCTGCACAAACCACAGAGTGGCTGCAGAGGGCTACCCACTCAGCCACCTTTCAGATGGGGGCTTCTCTCCTCCTCCATTGAGAAGAAGGCACCTGGAAGGCTCACTATGTCTTCCCTTAACAGGTGAAAGTGGCTTGCAGGGAATCTCCGGGAAAATTGGAGCCCCGGGGCCAAAAGGTGAGGTGGAATGAGAGGGTTTCAGATTCCTGAGTTGCAGAAGTGGGTTTGGGCAGCTGGTGGAGAGAGAGAGAAATGCATTGGGAAAGGAACCCAAAGAAGGGACCCTAAAACTGGTGGGAGGGGGGTTGGATTTTGTGAGACTGAAGTTTAGGCAGCCCCCCCCCCCCGAGCCCAGATCCTCACTTCTCACCTTTGTGTGGGCAGGAAAAAAACCACTGGCATCTCTGGGGCTCCCTGGGGTGAGGACCAGGTTGAGCGCAGGAGGTCTCAAAAGAATTTCTTCCCTTTGATTCAGGAGAAAAAGGGGACCCAGGACAACCTGGAGTGAAAGGTAAGAGTTTGGTTGTGATGCTCTGGGACCCTGCTTCTTATTGTGGGTGCCTCCACTCTACCAACCAGGAATTGTGTTTGTCACAAAGGATGTAAATCAGGTCGCCTGGTTTTGCTCAACTGTGCCAGAAACATTTTCCAAAAGGAAGGGACCTCCCTGAAAATGGCTTAAGATGCTCCTTGGGGTTCTGCGGGGCTGGGAAGACAGCGAGGTACCCACTTCCCCCCAGCAGATGTTGATGCTGGTGAGCTTCTGGGGTTCAGCTGCTTGGCACCCCCTCTTGAGCCTGAGCGATGTTGCTGGACCTCCTAAAATAGAGGAATTCTGCCATCCTCTTTCTCTTTGCATTCCAGGCGAGAAAGGCGACCCAGGAGAAATTGGTAAGGACTGTGGGCTCCCCAAGGGGAACATCGGGAGGAGCTGCCTCGGATCAGGACCTCAGCCAGCCTCTCTGTTCTCTGAAGCAAAAGGGGCCCCTTGGCTGAATTGTGCAGCTCAGCCCCCCCAACGAGCTCTCTGGGGCATGAAGTTAGGCTGAAAGGGATCCCTGAGAGGTTGGCAAGCGGTGGCACATCAGAAAAATTGGCTATTTGTCACTTCCTTCTTTTTTGCAGATGAGAAGAAGCTGGAGGCCTTTCAGTGCAAGCGAGGTGAGTGTGTGTGTGTGTGTGTGTGTG
>WNWU01015601.1:0-12958 GCA_012654045.1 Ptyas mucosa | reverse complement strand
ATAGAATAGAATAGAATAGAATAGAATAGAATAGAATAGAATAGAATCAAGATATAATTGAGCCTTATGCCATCTACTGATTAAACAGTATCATGGCACTTTATATAACATTATTTATATAACGTGTCTGGAAATAGCAGTGAGTATAATTGAGGTGCTCTGTTGTTCTCTCCTTTTAAAAATATGCAGTATAATCTTTTTGGCACTATATTTGAAGGGAGGCCATTTTGTTCAGTTAGCTTTTTTTACTGCTAAAATGGATGTACACATGCATTCCCCCCTTGTATTAAAACAATGCATTTTCTTAATAGCTAATTTGGATAATGACGCCAAAATTTGTACAAATGTACTTTGCAAATAGATTAATCGTTGCATCGGTTTTGCCTTTTGGAAGTTATTTAGAACAGATGACCACAAAATGTTAGCATGCTGATTGATTTCTGGAATAATTGTTTGTAGAAGTAACAAGTAAAAGCTTTCTTACCTATCAGCGGTGTTAGAAATATTCTTAGAAGCTGGGGGAAGAATACCTGAAAACTCTAATTGCTTAAAATAAAAAAGGCAGATTGAATTGCAAATGTTTCCAGTTTAAATAATTAGCCAGCATAATCATTTGTTAAAGGTTGCAACAGATTTTGCAATCAGATGGAGTTCTTAAATTAAGGCTGGCTGTCTTTCAATAGACAGGCTCAAGTTCAGACAAATGTTTATTGTAGTAAACAATCATGTAGTAATTATTTAGGATCTTTGATGTTGGAGGTCAAACTTGGATTATAATAGTCCATTTTAGCAATAGAAAACTATCAAACTATTACATGGACATTAATTTATCTATTTTCTAGTGGAATTAAGATCCGTGAGTAAAGGAGATCATTAGAATTAGATTTTGATAAATACTATTCTGATCATGATTGGAAAATCTGGATGACTTATAAATGATTTTATAAATTTATAAATTGATATTTAGAAGGTTCTGCATGCTTTAAATATTATTTGAAAGAAATGCTTTGGATTCACACAACTGAAAATAAACTACTTCTCCCTTGTAGAGCACTGCACACCAGAACAACTAGGCACAAGAACAGTTTTTTTCCTAACGCAATCACTCTGCTAAACAAATAATTCCCTCAACACTGTCAAACTATTTACTAAGTCTGCACTACTATTAATCTTCTCATCGTTCCCATCACCCATCTCCTTCCACTTATGACTGTATGACTGTAACTTTGTTGCTTATATCCTTATGATTTATATTGATATTGTTTCCTGATTGCTTATGCCTATCCTGATTGCCTATGACTATCATTAAGTGTTGTATCTTATGATTCTTGATGAACGTATCTTTTCTTTTATGTACACTGAGAGCATATGCACCAAGACAAATTCCTTGTGTGTCCAATCACACTTGGCCAATAATAAAAAAAAATTATTCTTATTTATTCAAGTCATGTTATTTTTCTAAGTCTTCAGAACTGGATCAGATTTGCTGAGAGGATTCCTTAAAACAGCACCTTATTTTCAGGCCAGAGCAAACTCTGAAAAAGTCGTACTACCTGAATGAAGAAGAGACTCCTGCTATGTTCCTGCTAAATCCAAAGCACTTCTTCCCTCAATTTCAAAGTGCACCCAGCTCTAGTATTTAGGGATTTTTCTAACTACATATTTTTGTGCCATTCATGTCAACTCAATATTGATCATAATTTTTCCAAGCAGTGACCCAGAAAGATGCTCAAGCAAATCAAAATGAGGGCACATCTACTGAGAGGTTCTGGAATTTGAAAAGATTGAAAAGTTCATTATATTTTCTTACTTAACTTTCCACACTACCACAATGTGACACAAAATAAGGCATCTTTTGCTGGTTGTCAGTTTAACCCCTTCAATGAAACAGCATACAAAGATGTTCCATGAATTCTTTGGACCATTTCTCCTGTATCCAAGTAATATATTTTTATAATATTAAGTGTTCCTTTATGTTAAGCCAACTTAAACAAATTTGGCTTGGTATTGATTTGTGAGATAGTGCTAGTTGGATTCAAGGGAAAGTTCTGGAGCCTTCTGAGGATAGTTGAATAATGACTGCTAACATGAGTCAACTTTACAACAGTTTCTTGTGTACTTGGTAAGAGCAGTCAACACATAGATCATTTCTTAACTGCCTCTTTTAATGCAATGTGAATAAGAGTAATTACTAGAGCAGGGAAACAAACATTAATGGTAGAGCATCATGCAGAGGTGTTTACAGATGGGCTAGAAAATCCATCACCATGCAATCAAAGTTCATTTAAAAAATGAGTGCAATGTTAAACACAATATACATTAAAAAGAGAGAGACAGATGGGGCTTTGATTGCATGGTAGTGGCGATTATCTGGATTTTTTTTAAAAAAAGCCTTCTTCAATATATACATCCTTGGTTTTATACATTCAATTATCATGCTTCCATGTCCTCTTCATTTCCTGTAGATATCCTTTTCCTGCAATCAGTGCAGGTCATCTTTGTCACAGTATCCTCTAACTTTCAAGTTTCCCATGGCACTAATTTCAACATTCTGCAAATGATTTAACTATGCTAATGTAGTGCAACTTTTCTTCAGTTTGAAAACTACCAATAATATTGAAACAAGGACTGCAAGGCCCATTGTTGTCCCGTTCCATGCCTTTCATCATTATTATCAATGGACCTGAATATAGGTCCCCATGTTAGCATTGCTATAGTTGCTAACTAGGTTAGCCTTGGGAAGGCTTTTAATTTTTAAAAGTAATCTTGATTTAAAAAATAAAAGTATTTGGCACCTCAGCCACTCCTCAGACCTATAGACAGCAGAATTTAGAAGTTATGCATTTGGGCAGTCAACTACCATAATTTCCTATCTAAGAACTCAAAGCAGGGGGCTCTTTGGGAGCTCTAAAGCTACTCAGAAATAAGAGCTTTCCTAATAAACCTCTCAAGGACACTTGGGATAAATTCTTGCAGGGTAGGATTAAATTAAGAGATAGGCATTTTATATGTGTATGTTTCTGAGATGCCCACTGTGACAAATAAAAATGTCCGCAGTTGTGTTGAGTGGGTTATTCTGTTTTATCCTCTTCATTATTGTGTTAAGACTTTGGAAAAAGTACAGAGAAGAACAACAAGAGGATTAAAGACTGAAACATATGAAGAACAATTGCAGGAAATGGATATGGCTAGTCTTGAGAAAAGAAGGACTAGGAGTGACATAATAGCGGTATGCCAGTATTTGAGGAGCTGCCACAAAGAAGATGGGGTCAACTTATTTTCCAAAGCACCAGAAGGCAAGACAGGAAACAATAGTTGGAAACTAATCAGGGAGAGAAGCAACCTGGAATTAAGGATAAACTTCCTAACAGTGAGAACAATTAACCAATAGAACAACTTGTCTTCAGAAGTGGGTGCTTCATCACTGGATGTTTTTAAGAAGAGACTGGACAGCCTCTTCTCTGAAATGGTATAGGGTCTCCTGCTTAAGCAGGGGGTTGGAATAGAAGACCTCCAAGGTCTTCCAGCTTTATTTTGATTGATTATTGGCACAAAAAAAATAGCATTTATTTGTGTGGAATTCTTGTGGTATATTAACCTTGTTGAATGAGTGGAGATCTGATAGGATACTAAGGCTCCAGTGGTGTTTTTATTTACTTTCAATTATACTCCTAAGTGATATTGGGAGATATTACTCTGATATCTCTCTGCATTAATAAACTTTGCCACTATTGCAAACAAGACTGAGGAAATTTGCTGTCTGCCACGTGATTATAATCTCTGCTGTCTTGCCTTTGAAAGAAGTCTTGCTTGTTTGTTCAGACAGGATACATTTGCCGATAAGCAGTTTGTAGAAGGGCAATGCTGTAGCATTTGCCATTTTAAACAGGTCTTCAAGATACAAGATGTTGAGTGGGATCCTGCTGTCTTCTAGATATGCTCTTTGTTCTGAGCTGCTGATACATTCCCACTTTTGGGATTGTTATCTGCTTCGTTTATGTCATCTTTGTCTATGACAGCTAAGAAAGGCTGTTTTTTAAAATGAAAAATCTCCCCCTTATTATTATTATTTTCATTTTGAGGACAACAGCGGATATTACTTTTGTCTAAGAACATGCAATTTCTTTTCAACATTCTGGTAAGGTGACTCTGCGCATAGCAGATGGAACTGTCCAGCAAACTTCAGCTTGGAAGCTTGAAAACCTAAGTAAAGCCTGGCTGAATGTTTGTATCATCAAAAAAGTTACAAAAAGTAACTACAATTGGGAAGTTAAAGTAAATTAGTAAAAAATTAGTTCTCACACTGCTTGCAAGAAAGCTACACAAACAAGTCCAAGAAATCACCAGGAGTTACATTCAATTTAAGGGACACTTTACTTTTAATCTGATTGTAAATTTAACTAATTAATTAATTAATTTTTATAACTGCCTACCTAGGTCAATGACTCTTAACAATTCCATTATGATATTACATTTTGTTATTGGTCAGTCCTCTGAATTGCACTGTATTAGATATTACAGAATCACCTATAATCTGCATGTCTGAGTGTGCACAATATATCAACCCATAGTTCATTGACTTATTTTCACCCAACCAGCCTGGGTTATATTAATAACTATATATTAGATTAACCGCCCTGGATGGATTTGCACACTCTACTGAGCAGTGAACTCATAATTCACCGTGTAGTGCATATCCAGGTTTTGTGTTAATTTTTACAGTGGTTACTCCCAATCTAAGTGAACTAGCTGGCTTTATCAAGCAAACCAGCAATGTTAATTCACAAGAACATGTTATTCATGCAGTTCTTGCCTTCTATTAGCACTGGGGTCTTTCCAGACTTAGTCTTCAACTGAACTTGGACCTTGAGAGTTTTCAAGGATGGCCCAAACTTGTACACTGTCACTTAGTTCTGGCTTAACTATTGAGAGCAAGCCTTACCAAAAAGCATCAAAATAATTGTTTTAATTAATTTAAGAGCATATTGGCCAGGTTTTGTTTTGTTTTGTTTGTTTGTCTTCCCCACCGGGGTTGTATGGGAGATCAATTCAATAAGTTATATAGTCAGTGAGAGACCAAGGTCCTGAAATACTCTCAAATTGAAGTATAAAACTCATTTTCCAGTAGACTTTGTGGGCTGCTGACAGTTCTGACTTTCTTAACTGATACCAAGAAAAAAATTGAGTAGACATTATCTGCCTTTCACAAAGTTTAGGCAACATACTGAGCCTAAATATAACTACCTTGTTTGTGGCTTAACATACTATGAATTTAGATAATTTGTTTTTTAAACTAGGGTCAATTGCTTAATATGTTGTTTCTTTCAATAAACTACCATATTTTTTTGGAGTGTAAGATGCTCCAGACTATAAGACACATCTATCTTTTTGGGTGAGGAAAACAAGAAAAAGAAATCTGTCTCTGCCTCCCAGCAATTTTGCCTTGTTGCAGCAAATAGCAAATAGCCTGCTTCACTTTCATTTTCATTTTCAGCATAGCTTGATTAGCACAAGAAAAAAAAAAATCTGCTCCCAGCAATTTACCTCCTTGCAGCAAACAGCAGAGGCCCACACAAAACAGCTGAGAGAAAAACAGCTGAGAGTTAAACAGCTGAGAGTCGGGAGGCCGATCCAATGAACTTGTGCTAATTAGGCTATGCTGAAGCTGAAACGAACTGTTTCTTCTTCCTGCTTGCTGCAAGGAGGTAAACTGCTGGGAGGCAGAGGTCAAAGGGTGAGGACCAGTGGGTGGCTGGGCCTACATTTGGTGTATAAGACGCACCTAAATTTTCACCCCCTTTTAGGGGAGAAAAAGGTGATTCTTATACTCTGAAAAATACGATATATGAATCCCTCGCCTATTGCATAAACAATTGTCTGGCTTGTCTACCTAGAAAATGCTAATTGTGTCCCTTGTCTCTGTGGGAGTGCAGCCTCTCTAAAACACAGTAGCTGAATTTCAAATCTTTTAATGAAGACAGTGTAACCTGCATTTAGCTCAGTCTAAATATTCCGAGTTAGTTTGCATACATGCATGTATGCATGTATAATATTGTGGCTGGGCTCACATAATTCATTAAGCTAGCATTTGCTCATTCTTAGACTGTTGAGATAGATTCCAGCTGCATGTATTCATAAAGTCAATTGCATGTTGACCTTGCATATTATGTAACTTTATTTGCCCCACTTGATTCAACTTGATTCTCTACTGGTGATAGCAAAACCATACCACCACTTTTTAATCTGGCATGACTGAGGTTGGCAAATCATATTACACTGTTGGTCTCTAGCATTACATGGTTACCTGTTGCTGCTCCTCCTGTAGTTGCCTAAACTGTCAATCATCTGGGTGTCAGGCTGTCTGAAACCTAACTCTGCTCTGTTCTCTCTCAAACTTTCGATCCTATAACCTTGTGATTTTTCCAACAGATTGTTGATTAGATAGTAAGGGTTATCCTCATATCCAGACAGGTCTTTTTCTACCCTCTATGTCTATGATGTTTTATGTGGCTGACAATTTGGGGCGGGAGAGGGTACAGCTGTTTTACCATCAAAGTTTGCCGCAGACTAGAGCATCAAAGCAACAGATGGCACTAGAGTTTCATAGCGGGTTTTGATGTATACCAGGATGAGATAGAGTCATTTGTTTCACCTTGGGTACATGGCAATCTGTTCTAAATTACCCCAACCGCCTTGGGATTTAGGCGTCATTCCAACACACAGCACATCCTTAGACTGTTTACCTGAAAGACTGAGAGAAAACAGTGTTGTCGACATTCACTTAATAAGATCTTTTGAAGAGGCAGTTTGAGGAATATGTTTACTGTTTTTCCTCTTAAGAAGGTATTTTAAAATTAGCATCAGTGTAATAATGCAGATGTCTTTTAATCTGACTGTGTTAAAAGAAGGTGTGCGAATTTGTAACCCATGCTGAATTTCAAGCATAAAATCCTTTCTGTTCCATCCTGCAAATCATTCTATGTTGGAGATATTTCTTCCACTTCTCTTAGTAAAGCTGCACATGCAGATTTGAAGGGACATTTTTTTAAGGGACACGTTTTCCAAAATCAAAGATCATGGAAAAGCTTGAATTAAGACTTAATCAGGAAATAAATGACAGTCTATGGGTTGTCTGAAGGAAGAGCGGATTGCCTGTGTTTTCTATTCAACGCGACTCTTGCAGAGACCTGAGATTTATTCAGTGAGGCTCTCTCTATAGTATAGTGCCTTTATTTTCTATGCTTTTTGCTGCAGAGAATCCCCATAGAATTGAAAAAAAAAAGCACACAACTTTCCCCGTTATAAAACTCTCCATGAGAAATAGGAAACAAGCAACAAAGCCTAGCTGTATTCTTAAAACTCTAATTGTAACTCTTGTTCCTTGGATGGTGCTAAGAGTTAAATTGATTGTGGTGGCATTTAAATAAAGTACAGGTAGTCCTCGATTTACAACACTTCATTTAATGACCGTTCAAAGTTACAACGGCACTGAAAAAAAGTGACCTATGACTGTTTTTCACACTTATGACCATTGCAGCATCCAGATGATCATGTGATTTACATTCAGACGCAACTGACTCATACTTATGACCGTTGCAGTGTCCCAGGGTCATGTGATCACCCTTTGCAACCTTCTCACAACCAAAGTCAATGGGGAAGCCAGATTCACTTAACAACCGGGTTACTAATTTATCAGCTGCAGTGATTCACTTAACAAATGTGGCAAGAAAAGTCATAAAACGGAGCAAAACGCACTTAACAAATTTCTCTCTTAGCAACATAAATTTTGGGCTCAGTTGTGGTTGTAAGTTGAGGACTGCCTATAATAGATGAATAAATATACTATTATGAAAAAAAAAATAAGAAGAGATTGGATAATCATTTGTCTGAAATGGTATGGGGTTTCCTGCCTGAGCACCAGCTCAGACTAGAAAACCTCCAAGCTCCCTTTCAATTCTGTTATTCTGTTAAAATCAATCAAAGCAGTAACCTGAATTGAGTGGGGTTGTAAAGCATTATGTATTTGACTATCTGGGCCATTCCTCTGCTTCGTACAGAAAATATATACCAGGCTTTGGAACTGTCCCAGGTAAAAAAAAGAGCCGAGGTGGCGCAGTGGTTAGAGTGCAGTACTGCAGCTACTTCAGCTGACTGCTAGTTCAGCAGATCAGTGGATCAAATCTCACCAGCTCAAAGTTGACTCAGCCTTCCATCCTTCCGAGGTGGGTAAAATGAGGACCCAGATTGTTGGGGTAATATGCTATTTAGTATACTGTCTTTGGTGTAAGCCACCCAGAGTCCTCTGAGAGTGGGCGGCATAGAAATATGACTAATGAAATAAAATAAATAAATAAAAATGGGTACATAGAAACAATAGTGATATCACAGGAAAGGAAAAGGTTTTGTTTTTTTAAGACTTTAAAAATGATAGGAATTAAAGATGAGAATGGAAATAGAATGCTTTTGGGGAAAAAACTTGTAACCTTCAAAGACCATCATTACAACACTATCACAGCCTCTCAAAATTAAATTCCTGCAATTTCAGGGCAAAATTACATTTTGCTAGTGCAATGGGCATCATTTGATAGGAAGCTGGTTCAATTTGTCATTCAGTGCCCTCTCATTTTCTTTTGGCGGGGGAGGTTTCTCTAAAAATCACAGCACTGAACCATGGTACTCAAAGGAGTTAGGGGTGAGGACCAGACTGACCTCATCAGCATCATGCTGCTCCTTCTACTGGTATTATGTTACATCATAATGTCCATCCCTTCCAAGTTTGCTACAACATCACAACGCATGTAGTGTTGTGGAGCTCATGCCACCACACCACAACACTGCTGACATCAGCTTGACCCTCCTTGCCTTCCCTGCAGACACTACTCCCTCTGAGAATCAGCCATATTGTCACCCAGTTTCAAAGTCGTGATGTTGGAGTCTGTGGACCTCAAGCGAAGTGCTGGATTTATTACCTCATTAAAGTCTTTGTCAGCCAGAGCTCTTTTGGGGTGACCAAACTAGTATTTCTTTGGGTTTTATTCACTTTCTCAGGTTTCTGCTTATGTGGCCAGCAGTAAATTTGCTCGATGTATTATTTAGAACTGTAGGCCTCTCCTACCAAGTGGGAATTCAACTTGATTCACAGTTCTCTGAAAATGGCCTCAAGGCTGACCAATATAGATTAAGTTCTGCATGACTTCAGCAATGAATGAATGGGTGCCAGGCTAAGACCTTCAGGCACTGCCTTAAAGACTTAACATTCTTAAGAGGAGAAGATAGTTAAATTACAAAAGTTATTTTATCTCTGCGCTTCTTTTTTCTATCTTCTTTTTTCTATCCCTCTGATATTACATTTCACTTTGGTAGCCTGGATTTCTTGCCCCTTCTAGCTATTCTTGACACAGAGGGGGTCTTCCTAAAAGTTGCTTTAAGGTGCATTCCTTCAGTCTTTGAATAGGTTGTAAAGACCACTGGTGAAAAGCACACCACCTGAACATTCAAGCATCCAGGGAGATTCTCAGTCATCCAGGTTATGGTTTTCCCAAAGGTGCTTTTCCAAGAGGCAGCTGGACTTTCTTGCTTTTCTTTGAAGACCTTTTGCTTCTCATCCAAGAAGCTTCTTAAGCTCTGACTGGATGGTGGGGAATGGAAGGAATTGTTTTGCTGTGTGCAAGGAATATAAATCCTTCCATTTCCCACTATCCAGTTAGAGCTGAAGAAGCTTCTTGGATGAGAAGTGAAAGGTCTTCAAAAAAAACCCCAAGAAAGTCCAGTTGCCTCTTGAAAAAGCACCTTTGGGTTAACACTCAAGCCTTATCCTGTCTCAGGGAAAAGACTGGGATTTATTTATTTAATTTATTGGTTTGATTTATATACCGACCTTCTCCGGAGACTCAGGGTGGCTTACAATGCGTTAAGCAATAGCCTTCATACTTTTGTATATACCTGCTTAGTAGGGCTTTCGGGGCCCCCTAAGCGGTGTTCTTTTTTATACAAAGTCAGCTTATTGCCCCCACAATCCGGGTCCTCATTTTACCTACCTTGAAAGGATGGAAGGCTGAGTCAACCTTGAGCCTGGTGAGATTCGAACTTGCAGTAATTGCAGGCAGCTGGTGCTAGTTAACAGCACTTTAGTCTGCTGCACCACCAAGTCTCTTTTAATCTGGGACAAACAATTCCCCTGACTTTTCTTCAGATTGTATAAATCTTTCGCCTGGCTTCATTTCATTGTACACCAAGAAGAGATGTTCAATATGTTCAGGGAGGATGGCGCTTCTTCTTGTCCTTCAATCTACCTTTTCCAAGGGAAGGAGGAGATGATGGAGCAGAAACAGGCAATGTTTAATGTCCTTGAGGATCTGCAAGCATTTTCTGGGAATCCATGCAAAGACTGGATGGCTTATGGGTACAGTCATGCTCCTACTTCTCTGTACTTTAATACTGCAAAAAGTTGCAATTTGGCCAAAATAAGTTTCAAATATAAGGTGGTTTAATAAAACAAGGGAAAGAGAATTCTTACTAATGGGATAAATTATTACCATATTCTTTTTGTAATGCAGAGGGAGCGGGGGATGACACAGAGGAAAAATCCCACCAGGGGAGTCTTAATACTTTTAAGCCATCCTATTAGTCATATTTTGTCTGCAAGCAATTAAAGAATCTGGATACAAAAATATCCTGTATACTTGGAGTCTTGCCAAGTGCTTTGTCCCATCTCTTATCATGCTTGTCCATTTGGGATTCTTTCATAAGCTTTGTTATATTCATCATGCAGATTAACAGTGCTTAACTGTGAATACCAAACTTTGATGCGATGGAGTGGGAATTGCTTGAGTAAACAAAATCAAAAATAAATGGAACCACAGCTTTGAATCAAAGTGCACTCCAAACTTGTTTTAATTTGCAAAGGTTAAAAGCAAACGCTGCTCTTGCCTGGGGACAGAACTTCAGGAAAGCACACTAGGCTGATTTACAACAAAGGCAAGGAGGATAACCAGAGAGAGGGAAATTTGATTTCCTACTGCTGTATTCAGCCTTATTTAAATTGATTTCAGTTTCATGATGCTTAACAAGTTGGTTGGGCTAGGTAGGTGGCAAGTATCAGAGCAAAAACCTTTGATGACAACAAAATCTCACTTTTCCTGGTCAGATTTCTAGCACGTTGGTTTTATTGTAGAACTATCTAAAACATTCCAGAAAACCAGAGGTGGTATTCAGCAGGTTCTGACCAGTTCTGGAGAACCGGTAGCGGAAATTTTGAGTAGTTTGGAGAACTCTGACTGGCCCCACCCACATCTATTCTTTGTCTCCCGAGTCCGAGCTGATCGGAAGGAAATGGGGATTTTGCAGTAACCTTCCCCTGGAGTGGGGAGGGAATGGAGATTTTACAGTATCCTGCCCGCCATGCCCACATAGCTATGCCCACCAAATTATGCCACGCCCATCAAGCCATGCCCACAGAACCTGTAGTAAAAAAAATTGAATCCCACCAGTGCAGAAAACCATTAACCGGCAGCAAAAACAGACACTAAATCCTACCTCTCTGTTTCCATCTAGTGCTTGCCCATATGTTTGCAGCCTAGCTATATAGCTGTCCTATTTGACAACAATGCAGACTCGATGAGGCAGGCTTTAATTTCCTGGAGATCATGGCAAACTTTACTGCTATGAAGTTTGGATTTTTATACTTTGAGTCTTTTGTTTGAAAATCATTTTATTGAAATGATTGACGATGAATATTGATATGCTGATGAATGAAAATCAAGTGTACAAGCCATTCCACTCATAGCAGTAAATTTTGCTCAGCATTGTAAATGAGATATATTTAACAACTAATGAAAAATAGCCCATGTTTTCCTCTTAAAAAAAAAAGTCGAGGCAAAAGTAACTCTGAGGTTCCCAAACACCAGTTCATAGAATTAAACAACAATTTTCCCAGTCAAAAAAAAGATGAAACAAGTGCCTTAGAGCCCTTACAAGACCTAAAACCTATTTTGGTCCTTGAAACACTCACCCTCAAAAAATGGGACACTGAAACTGCAAAAAGGATATGAAACATGTGTAATCCAGATGGGCTTTAGATATTCTGCACCCAAGTTTTTCAGAAGTTTGTCATCACAACTGTAGTATCTTGAAATTAGGCACATGAACATGTTGATAGCAGCTAGAGTGAGTTACTAAAATTTATATGAGGCAATAAGCAAAATGAATTCCTGAAATATTTGAAGCCAACTTTCTTCCTCTCCCCAGAAATTTTTATTAAAGGTTTTAATTACAATAGTAAAAGTAAATATAAACTACACTCAGAAAAAGGTGAAACAGAAGAAAAGTGCAAAGAAAGAACAAAGAAAAGTAAAAGAAGAAAGTAAGATAAAGAAAAAGACAAGTGTATGTATAGAAATGAACTCTGATCTTCAACATTTGTTTCTCTGTGAGCTTGGTTTATAAAAAGAAATCCATTTCTTTTTACATGGAATTAAAAGAATAATTGTTTCAAAAAGAAGCAATCATGAAGAATTGTCAAAAAAAAACTGTAGCAGATTTTTTTTAAAAAAATAAAAGCACTGCTTTAAAAATATTTGCGATACAGGAAAAGCTTTTATTAGATGCTACTTTATACAATATAATGCTGAAGTGAAAAAGACCAAGCAAAATAAAAAATGCATTATTTTGCATGAGATAAAAAGAAGAAAATAGAAGAATTAAAGAAATTGCCAAAGAAGATTGGTATTTCTCACCAAATTAAATTTTTACAGCATCCACTATCAGTACTATCAGTAAAAGAAATGGAAATAAAAATGAACTGTTTGAAGCAAAAAAAAAATTCAAACAAACCAGGGAAATTAATGGAATGAATGAAGGAATGAAGGAATGAAGGAAGGAAGGAAGGAAGGAAGGAAGGAAGGATGGAAGAAAGAAAGAAAGAAAGAAAGAAAGAAAGAAAGAAAGAAAGAAAGAAAGA
>WNWU01015600.1:0-20721 GCA_012654045.1 Ptyas mucosa | reverse complement strand
GCCGCCCTCAAACGGCAAACGCCCCAATATTAGGGCGTTTGGCCCATGGGGCCTCCAGATGGGGGGGATCGGACACTGGGGCCAGAGCTAGCCCGATCAGTGTCCGTCGCCTCTGGGACCGGAACCGGAAGTCCGGAGCCTTCGAAATCTTGAGGGGACCTCATTCCATTCTTGAACTTCTTGTCTAGCTGCTCAGATTTCACAGGGACACAATTTTACTGCTTTGATATTATTTCATCCTACTACTTGATTAGTAGGAGGAATAACTGTCAATAGACTTGAAAAAGTTGCACATCCCCAATTCATGGGAGAGAGAACATAAGAAAGGAAGTGCAAACAGATATACTCAATTTATGTCTGTTTTCCTCATAAAAAAATAAATGACCAATTACAATGACTTTTCTCTTTGTTTTATATACTATAAGTATTCCACCACATCCAGTTAGGTATTTTTCTTTTTAACTTCACTTCTTCTTTTTTTTTTATTATAAAAGTTTTTATTGGTTAAAAATAAACAATATTATCGCTTACAATATGTGGAATTTTCATTATCCTTTTACAAAGATAACATATATTTTCTTTTTTTCACCTACAGCAGATCTTCCCTTGATAAAATTTCAAATTTAACAACCGGATTTATACAAAAATATCAGTTCAGTATCCAGAGTAATATTAAAGTTTACAAAAATAAGAGATGTCATAAAAGGCACAAGATAATAGATTCCTCCCACTTCGTCATTTCTTAATTCTAGGTCTCAAGGTTCTGGCCTTAGCACCCCCCTCCTCCCGGACCGCCACGGCCTTAAGGTACAGTTTATTTGATAAAAAATAATAAATTCTTCTTAATTCTCGTACCTGTCTAGAGATCTGCTTCAGAATGGTGACCTCCTTGCCCCTGTATATCAGCGCCCCCGATCTTTGATTTCTCAGTATTTCATCTCTCGTTTCCCTTCTCACGAATTTAATGTGGACCTCTCTTGGGACACTGTAAAATTGCATATTGTGAGTTTACTCTATAAACTAGATCCATATCCCATCTCATAAAGTCCAAACCTCTTTCAGTAAATTCGCCCAACAATTTAACCATCACTTCTCGCAGATCTTCCTGGTCCACCTCTTCCACATTTTGAAACCTGAGAAAATAAGACATTCTATCCAGCTGCGAAGTTAAGATTACATTTCCTCTCATTTCTTCCCTCTTCTGGATTGCCCGCACCTCCCCCTCCAAACCTCCCACCTTTTTCTTATTCTCCTCTGCCACCGGTTGAACAGCAATTAAATCTTTTTTCATAACTACAATTTCAGATTTTATTTCCAGTTGCCCTTTTTGCAGGTCATCAAGTTTATCAAGTTTCACAAGTTTCTCATCCAATTTTGCCAAAAATTGCCAATTTCTCCAAAAATTTTTCCATGTCACCTGCAGCTGGTCTTTGTCCTTTTGCCATCTTGCAGTGATAAAGAATGAGAGGTCCTCAGGTAGGCACAAGCATCCAGAGAGGGAAAGATTCTCTTAAAAATCAGCACTGTTTCCTCACAATCCACCAGTGGGCGCTCACAGAAGCAACGAGTCCGGCTCGTAGAGTAGGTTAAACAGGAAACCAGAGGTGGGTGATGTCATCAATTGTATACAAAGAAGCAGGAAATCAGGCCCTGGCCATAACTCTCCGGCAAAGAGAGAGGCCTCCAGCCTCCCTTCCCGAATTCCGCCTCCACCATTCTCCACAAAAAATCAGCGAGGTAAGAGGTCTCCTTCTTTTTTCCTCCTCTTTCCTCTCAGCCACGGCGCCCTTCCCAGCTACAAGGGGGGGAAAACTTTGCCCCCCTCCTCACTCGCAGGACGCCTCGTCGCTTCGCCAATCAAGGTCTCTCCTTTTCTGCTTATTCTCCGGCCTGCATCCCTTCCTCTTCCGATCGCCTCTTTACCTGCTGCCTTAATTTCAATATACTCCGGGTCCTACAGGTGCAATGGCGCAGTCAGCGGCCTTGAGAAGGCCGTCGCGCGCCACCCCCACTCGCCGGAGCCTCGGGCACGCCAGCATTGGCCGCCCAGCCCCTGGAATTGAGGCAGGGGACCCCTGGCGAGCCGCCCTTAACGGCGGAAGCCAGGGCACCCAGCCCCGAGGGGCCTCCAGGTGGGGGGTTCAGACGCTGGGGCAAGAGCTCACGCAGGCAGCGTCCGTCGCCATCCGGAACTGGAAGTGCTCTCTTTTTAACTTCACTTCTGACCCCTTGTTAGTTTTCAACATTTGGTTGCTTAGAAAGCTGACTGCCTTATATTCCTCCTACAATTAACCTCTGCTTGCTCAAAAGATAACAGTTACTCACCCACCTTAGGCAACTCTGGGGGCACCACCTTTGCAATATGTAGCTGTTCAGAAGACACAGTGGAACACATAGTTCCTTAGAAAACACAGCACTCCAGTCAATCTCTGTTCTATTTTGTCACTTTATCCTATTGAAACTTACGTTATTTATTTTAGGAAATGTATGGTTTCTATCTTCCCCCATCTAAAATAAAAAAAAATGCTGTTATTAAGCTGCTTCTAGCTAAATGAAAACCTTCATTCCCCCCCCCATAATTAGTTGTAAATTATTTAAATAATTTGGAATTTATTACATTGCAGTCCATAGAATTATCCTAAATGAGTATGATAGACAGGGATTGCAGATAAAGAATGAGGTCATTTAAATGTGAAAATTTAGAATAGGCTTGAAATGAAGTGAGAAAAAGCTCATTTGATTTGAGAGTACAAATGGTGGGTACAATCCTGCCAGATTTAAAGAGGTTGCCACAAATTCAATAAATAAATTGTTTTATTGATGAATTCTTCTCCACTGGCATCCAGATAGGATATTACTTACTGGGAAGGAAGCTGGGAAAAGCACCTCCAATTAAACATATCACAACACAGATTCAAATTTGCTACAGCAATTGTGTTTATTGTATGGGGCACATTTTCAATTACAGGATATAGAAGCTGAAACCTCGAGTTTGGCCTAATTGGTTATTATTCGTTCATTGATATTATATTAAACCAAGTCAGAGGCTGCGTTGCCATCTGTTGTGTGTCCTTTACCTCAAATTTCTAGCCAGAGAAATGAACTTGATGGTCTAACTGGCTCCTTCCAATTATATTTCTTATAAATTATTATTTATTGAAATGCAAATAATCTTGAAGTGGAGAGGTAGCAATTTCTGTTTAAACCATTTCCCCCCCTTGTCATCAATACCTCTTGACCTCCAGAACTGACTCTTTCAGTTCACTGACATGTGCAGCCTTATTATTGTATCATTTGATAAAAATGTTAATTTTCATATTCGCTGTCAAAGTAAGATTAATTTAATTCACCTATCAGACTATGCCATAATGAGGTTTGTTCAATTTTTGCTTAATGTACAATACAAAACCCAGCCATACGTGATCTAGGTTTAGCACAATGAACAACCCAGATCATTACTGATTTTCAACCCTTATTATATATAAATAATGTTACAAAGCAAGGTCGCATCTTGAAACACTCTGTTGATTTATTAACTATGGAGGTTTTTCATATATTTTCATACATAAACTTTGCATGAGAAGAAAGATGAAATAATTTTGGGATGGAAATAGTAGTTTTAATTCTTTTTCTATGGTGATAATGTTTACTGCAAGAGGCAGTGAGTTAACAATCATGCTTGTAGCCATAGTAGGTTAGGCATAATCATTTCCTTAAGCATTAATTCTCATTTTATATTGTCTAGACCTCTTAAATAGGTTAAAGATCTGTTAATCACTCTAATTTTTCAGCACTTTTCTTAGGGCATATCTAAACTGCTCCTGTCCTGTGCTCATGGCAGCTTCAACCTAAGCTGGCTTTAAAAAGTGTCCAGACTGAGACATTTTGGCAACAGCTTTCAAGGTCTTCCTTTTTGCATGATTTCTCTTCTGCTATTTCTTGCTGTGTCTTTGTTCCAAGACAGCAATTGCCAATCCTTTCTGTGGGTGGTATTCCAGACATAAATATTTTAATATATTGTATGCCAGTGTGCATTTTGATGCTTTTACCTTGTATATACAATTAATTTGATGTACAGAGTTCCCCTCAGATCTTCTTCCAATATCCGCATGTACTTTAATGAGATAAAGCCAGTGGATTACGAAATAAGATGTAACTGAGGACCAGGGTTTTAGTTTCATTATTATATGCATGTGGTTCAAGACATGGTAGTTAGATTCTCACATTACACTAAGACTTAACTTATGGTTCATACGGCCAAATGTTTGATTTAGTCATCATGCTAAACCAAAGTCAAACAAACAAAATGATGGCTTATGCCAGGTGTGAACTCAGTGGGTGACTGTGCCTGTCGAGAATAATAAAGACAATTTACTCCCTACACATCACTGTAAAAGTACAAAAATGCTTATAGTAATGCCAGGCACTGCTTAATTACTTAATTATTAACTATTAATTTATAAATTAAATTATTATTTATTTAATTAAATAAATAATAAATTATATATATTTTTTGTAAACCTAGGAATTCTGTGGTGATATCAGTCTTGCAGAGTAGTTCTTTGTATACAAATTGCTGCTAGTATGTTTAGGCATATCATACCTAACCTGCAAAAATCTGAAACACCATTAAATTTCATTTTAGACTCATTTTAACTTTTTCTTTTCATTTATGTTCATTCAGATTTTTGCAGGCCAAATGTGATGTGCTTGATTTATTCATCTCATGCTTTGCGTTAGAAAGTTCTGTATTATTTTATTCTGATTTCTGACACAATGAGTGGCCAATACAGGGACCCACAAATTAAATGTAAAGAAGATCAAATATCAGCAAGTATTGTAAGCCCAATAGGCAAAAGAAAACTCAGGATCATATAGGAGGAAAACATGTGGAAGACAGCGGTGAAATCCACTTACCTTCACTACTGGTTTGGGTGTGCTCCCATGCGGGATTGCGTGCACGCTATGCGTGTGCCTCTTCTGCACATGCACAGAACCGTCTGCATATGCTCAGATGGTTAAAAAACGGGATGTAATGATGTCCCGGTGGGTGGCCAGAGCCTCCCACTGCAGGCACTACCGGTTCGGCGAGCTGGTTAGAACTGGTGGGATTTCACTGCTGGTGGAAGAAGCCTTCATCCTGAAGTGGATAGACAATAGCTAAAATGCTGCTGCTGCTGAAATATTATAAGAATCTCTTTCCTTCTCTCTCCTTCCTCTCTTTCTCCTCTCCCTCTCTCTCCTTCTCCTCTCTCCCCTTCTCTCTCCCTCTTTCTCTCCCTCTCTCCCTCTCCTTTCTGTCTCCTTCTGTCTCTCCCTCTCTCTGTCCTCTCTCTCCCTTTCTTTCTCCTCTCCCTCCCCCCCCTTCATTTTCTTCTGTTCAAATGCTAAATTCATTTTACAAAAATGAATTTTCTATGCCTGAATATGCATTGAACACATATAGTATGGGACCTTATCATATCATACATTTAGCAAGTTCCCTTTTACTGAATAAATTATACCCTTTTGTATAATGGATGAAGTGGCATATAATAATTTTCCTTGACATTGCTTTGGATTGAATCAAGGGAGTATTGACAGTTTACATAAAGTCCCTTTAATTGGGGTGACTGACAAACACAAACCCCTAAATGACAGTGGATGTCTTTAAGATGTAATATAAAAAGCATCAACCTGCATTGTATACAATAATTCCTTTCTAATTTGGAAGTACTTTCCTTGCAAATTGTCAGAAAAGTTTTCTTTTGCCTGGTTGTATTCAAAAAACAGGTGGATGACAAGCTGCTCAAAATTGCTTTATCCATATGCCACTGTTCAATGGCTGTGACAAATCAAACTTTAGAATTCTCTGATATAGTTGCAATACTGGCCTGCTTAGCGGCTATATTAACAAGGAAAAGTTGTTAGAATTGGGGCAGGAGGGTTGCATTAATCAACACCATCTTATATTGCCTTAGAAGAAGAGGATTGTAAATGTAATGATGCATCCTTTTGAGTGACTGTGGTTTTTTCCCCAGTAAGTGAAAGAACCTCAGCTTTTTACATGATATAGGTTAAGGAAAAACCCAGCATCCACAAGAATCCTAAACACACTCTACTCTACCTCTTTTTGTCCTTCCTTGTTGAGATGATGTTGGAAACCCAAGCTCAAACCAAGGTTCTGCTTAGTGTCTTAAAATGCATGGACAACAGTCTCTCAGCAACAGAGAATGCTCCTGAGTGCCTAAGGAACAAAATCTCTCAGGAACAGTCTATCAGGAACAGAGTTTAAATGGCAACTATATATATATATTCTTGGTAACCAGGCAAGGGCAAAAAATTAAAATAACTTCCCATTCTTTTAGCATTATTACTGGATCCCAAATCTCCCTTAATCTGTTTCCTATTTGCAAACCCATGTCTTTATTATATTAGCTTTACTAATGTGGCTTCTCTGAAGCAATTTTGAGTAAAAAATCTGGATGTCCACTAGTTGACAGCAAACATTTACTTTTTTCTATCATCTAGTGTCCATTTTATAATCTAGTTGTCAACTGTCTGACTTGTGCACCCAAAATAAGGAAAGCTTTGAATTCCCAAAAGTAAAACTTTATTGGATATACCATTTTGGTACTGAAGAATAAAAAATGACTCTGGTTTTCCCATGCAAATACTTGCTTAGTTAAACAATAGCTTCCCTTTCTCCCCATTCCTGGGTGATCACATTGTCCAATTATGAGATGTCATTTTATTATGGGAACAGTCCATCTCTGTTTCAAACACCTGCAGTGGTAACCTTGATGGTTGCCAGGCTCTCATGGTCCATGCACACATTCTCACTTGTCACTTGTTACCAAAGCCTTGCCTAATTTTTAAAAGAGCCTTATATCATAGTTCTTCTGCCTTTCTTTTGCTTCTTGATCCTTGCTGGATTCTCCAGTCCATTTGCTAATTGTTCAGAAGTATCTTGAAAATATCTTTCAGTTGTTTGCCCTTTTTCATCTTCCAATTCCTATGAGTCCTCTGCCGATGCTTCTAAACAACCATTAGCTTTAAATGCCTTGGTTGAAAGTAGCTCAAAAGCTCAAACGCTTTCTTGACATGTTCTTGTGGACTGATCAAAATGTGGTAACGCACCATCCCAAATGTATTGGTCCCCAGCAACTTCCAAATCCTATTGATTTCTTAAACTAAACATTTAATTTCAATAGTTTAATAGTTTAAGTCTGCATAGGTTCAAACTATATACCTATTATTTTATCTTCTTCTAGATTTAAAAATTGAAAGGGTTTTTTTTTGTATATTTCCCATAAGCTTCGCTCTTAAATTCAACGGATAAAAAAATATCTATTCTTAGCTATGTTTGGACTGAAGGAAAGAAGGTTATTGAGAAAGAAGTCAGTTAGATTGACAACATCATTGAAGATAATCAATTTAAATTGGAGCACTTACTTAGTTTTCTAATTCTTAATGTGTGGAGGATTTAATATGAAGGCAGAATACCTTTAAACTTACTTGCAGAAGAACTGTCTGCAAGTTCTTCTGCAAGTAACCATCACTCAGCCTATGGCAGCACTCTGGAATGTCAAAGGAATGAGTGGTTGATTAAAAAAAAAAGATCTAAATTCAGGGATTAGACAGAAAAGGAAATGTCAAAGGAATGGAAGAAACCGTAATAAAATACGTGGAATAAATGAAGTAGAGTATGTACAACAAAAAGACCTGAAATGTTACATTTTGAAAGTTTCAAGAGAGTTATGTGATTGGAGGATCCAATCTGGGTTGGTCACTGGGACCAGAGGTTTAATCTGGAGTCCATCATTTGTCCTCATTCATGAATTATGTTATTGTCCTGTTATACATCTAGTTTCTGATGGAAACTTTTCTAAGTCATGTTAATTTATATAATTATTACTTTCTTTTGATTATAGTGGGAAAGCATTATTGTGAGAGCTATTGAGAAAAGATATCATACTTATTATTTTTTTTTCCTACTGATGCTCACTGTTTTTTTAAAAAACCTTTAATTCTTTGAGCTGCAAAAAAAGAAAGAAAGAAAGAAATTGGATATTCCAATTTAGGATTGAAAAGGAATTTGTCAAACATCTTTCAGATGCTTTTTAGGAGAATTAGATGTACTACTTGTTACAGTTTATGTACCACTTTATTTACACAGTTGTATTTATTCTATAAGGAGTTTAATGTCAATTAGACCTGAAATGACATAGAAGCTATAGTGCTGTTGCCGGGGTGGGTGGTGGGTGGTGGTGGGTGGGTATAATATAGTATGGTATGGTATGGTATGGTATTATTTGATTCTTTTTTATTAGTTTTATTGTTTTAAATGAGGTTTTATATTCTGTAAGCCACCTTGAGTCGCCATGTGCAAATAGGCAGCAATATAAATTCAATAAATAAATAAATAAATGAAATAAACAGATTGGATTTTTATTACTTTTGGAATCCTTCAAGAAGTAGAACAAGACATAAGTTTTGAGTCTTGAGTCTTCGGAGAAAGGCGGCGTACAAGTTGAACAAACAAACAAACAAACAATTCATTATCAATCACTATAGGTTTATGCTGAAGGTTTAAGGGAACCCTGTAACCTTGCTGACCATTAATACCAAAATGGAATAAAAAAACCCACATCGGAATAAAAGAATTCAATTATTTTATGTCCTTGGACAGAAAAGTTGACTAACAAGCAAATATTGGAGCTCATAACACCAGAAATGTCACTAGAAGGCAAAATCACAAAACTGTGTTTCACTTACTTAGGCCATGTCATGCAGGGGAATTCACTAGAGAAAGCACTGATGTTTGGAAGAGTGAGCGGCAGTGGTGAGTTGCTACCGGTTCTCCCCGGTTCTTGCGAACTGGTAGTGGAAATTTTGAGTAGTTCAGAGAACTGGTAAATACCACTTCTGCCTGGCCCTGCCCCCAATCTATTTGCTGCCTCCTGAGTCCTAGCTGATTGGCTAGAAGAAAAAAATCAGGGCTCACTTGACAAAGAAAAAAAAAAGACACCTTAGCTTTAAATTGAGAAGCCAAGAAGCCTCCCAACTGATTGGCTAGAACCAATCCGCTCCTTGTAAACCGCTTGGTGGTGGTAGATTGGCAATTGAGGCCAAGCTGCCTGAAAGCAGTTTCCGATGTTCTTGGTGGTGGTAAACTGGCAAAAAACTGTTTAAACTCTTGCCGCAGTGCTTCAAAGGGCCGCTCTACAGCTGATCAGCAGTAAAAGGCAGTATGGTGGTAGACTAGTGCGCTCCAAAAACAAATGGGTAGACTGGAACGCTCCAAAAACAAATGGGTAGACCGGAACGCTCCAAAAACAAATGGGTAGACCAGAACGCTCCAAAAACAATTGAGTAGACCGGTACGACAGTACAAGCAGTTAAAAGCCTGGTAGACCAGTACCTCTGCTAAATCCGAAAGAATTGTTTGTCACATGACCATCAAACCACGCCCACAAAATAAGCCACGCCCACAGAAACAGTAGTAAAAAAATTTAGAACCCACCCCTGATTAGCGGTAAAAGGAAACCAGGCCAGCAAAGAACACAGTGACAGGACACCATCTAAGTTGACACCAGCCAGAGCATAGAGCAATTCAAAAAAGCAGTGCAAGATTGAAAAACGTGGAGAGACCTGGCCCATAGAATTGCCAAAAGTTGGACATGACTGAATGGATAACATCATCATCACCTATATTACAACTAGTAGTGATAGACTCTGTGTCATTTAAGCATTTAAGCTACTAAAACAAATTGAATGAGTCTACATCTGGATTTCTAGTTCAGTCTCATGGACAGAACACTCACAGAGAAGAAACATCAAGATGAGTACCTATTATTTAAAAGATAAATATTGAAGCTGCAGGTGAAAACATCTCCAATAAATAAGAAAGATGAGAGGAATTTAAGGAAATGGGGATAGCTGCATAAGAGGCTTTCTGAAGAAATCTACCAGGGACAAATATCTATAAGAAAGAGACATGAACCATGAAGAGTGGTACAAATTAATAAGCAAAGCTTGTAGGGGAAGTATCAAGATGGTTATAACTCATAGAAGGAATGTTAAAAATAGCCGAAAGGAAGAAAAACAAGGAAGCAGTGAATCTGCTGGGTAAAGTGGAAGGAAAAATATAAACAAGCAACAGAGCAAGCAGAACTGCTGAATTTGCACATTGCAACTACATTAATAAATGGTGCACATCTTGCCATACGTTTTCTTTCTTGTCGCAAACATACTTTCTTATTAATAATGTTCTTAATCACTTGCTTAAAAATGTTACTGCTTATTTTCAAAGCCCTTTGAGGGCTAGTTTGTTTGAAAGACAGTCTAAAATTATTTTTCACAGTTGATTTATTTCCTTGCCGATTTCCTTGCTGATTTATTTTAGCAGCTTTTTTTACTCGTTTGAGCTAAATAAATGTAATTCAGATGGAAACAAAGGACACAACATGTAGCTGGCTACAGCTGGAAAGGTGTTTTGGAAACCTTTCTTGAAACTGCTGTTTCTGCTTCAGAGTTACATAAAAATGTGCCATGGGAAAAATATTCAGAGCGACATGGGTGTTGACATAAAGTACAGTCAGTTTGAATTTTCATTTTAAAGTTCCCTTGCCTACAGATACAGTTACTTGAAATGGCATGAAATTGCTAAATTGCTTTATATTTGAGAAGCCCCAGTTCCCTTTGTATGACATCCTGGAAATGGTTGTCATACAACAATATGTTATTCTCCTCCTCCAAATATATAAGAAACTAGAGAAAAAGCATCAGTGTCAGATCAACCTTGCCTTCTGATCTGCAATTCAAATAGCTTAAAAAGATGGTTGGAGGGGGTAGATTTCCCCCCCACCCCCGCTGACTGTTTGTGTTTTATTTTGCTGCATATTTCAGCTGTGCAACTATTTCTAATGAGAGGATTTTGTACCAATTACCAAAACCCCCACAAATCAAACCAACCAACCCCCCTTACGCCCCCTCCCCTAAAAAACCAGGTAATGTGTAAGTGGAAGGAAAATAAATAAATATATTAATGTAGACAAAATAAATAGGAAACATTTTACAATCTTGGTACCTAGATATTTTCTACCACACAGAAATATGTGAAAAGCAGCATTTGTAGATTAAAATAACAATCTGAAAAAGAAATTGTATTTCTCCTCATTGCATTGCTGAGGCAGAATAATAGAGTTGGAAGGGACCTTGGAGACCTTCTAATCCAACCCCCTTGCTCAAGCAGGAAAGCCTATACCAGTGATGGCTAACCTTTTTGCCGTCGTGTGCCAAAAGCAGGGGGAGTGTGTGGAGGGTCACGCATGCGCGTGCCTACACCCATAATTCAATGCGCCCCACCCCCGCATACAGGCAGGACATCCCCCCGGCGCTCCCCCTGCTTTTGCTCTGGTGGATCCAAGAGGCTTTCTTGGAGCCTGGGGAAGGTGAAAATGGCCTCCCCCCCGAGGCCAGAAACAGCCCATTTCCCGACTTCTGGTGGGACTGGAAGGCCTGTTTTTCGCCCTCCACAGCCTCCAGAGGCTTTCTAGGAGCCTGGGGAGGGCGAAAACGGCATTCTCCACCCTCCCAGAGGCTGGAAACAGCCTGTTTCCTGACTTCCGGTGGGCCCGGAAGGCCCAAAAATCAGCTGGCCAGTGCGCAAATGCATGCTGGAGCTGAACTAGGGCAACGCTCGCGTGCCCACAGATATGGCTCCATGTGCCACCTGTGGCATGCGTGCCATAGGTTCGCCATCACGGTCCTATACCATTTCAGAAGAAAGCAACATTTCAGAGACAACTTTGTTCACTTGTACATGGACAGTGGGGATTCTTGCTGAGGTCCTATTACGTTGTTCTGATAACCTTCTTTGGACAGGTCCATCAACTGCAAGTGATTTTTAGCATATATGAACCATCTAGCTCCATTTATTCCTCGAGGAGGCCATCAAAGTCATGCAAAGGGAAGCAGCATGTCGGATTTCCCCTCATTCTTTAAGAACAGGACTTATGTGGCTTCCTGAAGTGGCTTTGAAAAACAGCATTCAGGTGTGCTTGATCTGGCTGAATAGCAGTGCAGAAGAACAAAATTGGCCTGCTACGATGCAGGATGGGCTTCAGGGTGATTTAGACTTTCCAAAACTTGAGAAACATCATCTACTATCTGCCAAGAAAGATTAGTATTCCAACCCTGCTGTTTTTTAATTAAAAAAGTCATTTAAATACAAGAGTTAGGGAAACTGCCAAGAACCATTAAAAATACCTGTCCTGTAATTATCCCCCAAACTCTTTTTCCATTAATTTTTTTTCCTTCTGTGTTTTCTACCTATAGTCTTGACAGATTTTCCCTCCTCCCCCTCTCTCACCATTTCATCTACCTGCAGTGGTGACATTACGGTATACAGCTGGCTGCTTATGTCCTGACAACCCTCCTAAAAGCAGCCATTTGGAAAATGCCTAAAAAGAATACACTTTCCAGCGATCACTAGGAACTTTCTAGGGTTTGTATAACTTCCCTTCCCCATTTAGAATTCTAGAGAATATTAGGAAGAGGTGGTGTAAAGGATGGTGTGTATACAGTATTTTGTCAGGGAGATAGGAAAGGAGTAATGTTTTGTAGAAGAATTTTTTAGTATCTTCTATGCAACAATAATATGAATTTCAATTCAGTATTTCATGACCGACTGGAAATTGCTACCTTTCTTTCTTTTTATTGATAGAAAAATTTCCTTTTCCCTTTCTTTCCCTTTCGTCTTTCCCTTTCCCTTTGCTGCCTTTCTGTCACACTCAAGCATTCCTTAAAACTCATCACGTGCTGTGATTGCTCTCGGTTGCTAAAAGCAAAATTACATGAATATCGGGCTCAGGGCTCAGTTACTGGGTTCACACCTTTTCTTGTTTGTGACTAAACCCATGGCCTTCATTCGTCCAATTGTATTTGTTACTGTTTTTTTAATAAAATATAGTTAAATAAACCCAGTGGTTTAACAAACAGTGGTTTGGCATGATTTGTAAATCCAGCCCTTGAACTCTTTGAAGGTTCCTGGACGGCCTTCTATTCTGAGATAAAGCTGATAGAAAGCAAACGCTCCACATTTTGCCTAAATAAACACCAGCTATTGATTTCTATTCTGATAGTATGAGAAGATAAGGCTCACCAGATGACCAACCCATCTGTTTTCCAGGCTTTTGCAATAGCAGTCCAAATATTTTAGAGTCCCTCTATTTTTACATTCATAGCATTAATATCTTGAGCTTGCCTGCACTTTTGTACATCTATCCTGATATCTATCCTTTGATGAACATGTCAACTAATTGGCATTTACTTGCGGCCTCCAACTAGCCAATGGATAGATGACCTTTGCACCTACCTGCAGGTTCTGCCCGAATTCCAAAACACGCAAGCCTGAACTGACTGTGAATTAACAAATGCACTTAACTTCTCCTGCAGCAAAAAGAAAATAGTTAGCTTTTACTTCCTTCATCTGGATTTGTATAGCAAAGAAAAAAAGGTCTTCTAAATTCAAGCTCCATGAGGGTTAGGAGGGTTAGGAGCAGTGGTGAAATCTGAACCCGTTTGCCACTGGCTCGCTGGCCGCGCATGCACTCTGCACGCCAAGCGCGCACTGTGCGTGTGCATGCAAAGTGCACACCAAACGGGCACTACGCACACATGCATGCTCGGTACGCACCAAAAGGAGGTTTGGGAAGGTAAGTAGAACAACAGGGGGGGGGGATTAGCTGTGCCACGCGATTTAGATTAACTAGAAAGCAGGAGCTTTCTAGCGATTTTAAATCGCGTGGCACAGCTGATTGTTGGAAATACTGGTTCGGAGGAACCGGTAGATTTTTTTTACTACTGGTTTGCTCGAACCGGTAGTTTCTATCACTACCGGTTTGCCCGAACTGGTGCGAACTGGTAGCATTCCACCACTGGTTAGGAGTAAGATTGTAAATATGCAAACCAAAGCCCAAACCAAACCAATATGCCTACTGTAGCTTACATAATGAAACCCTTCCATGGTCCCAAACATTATAGCTTGGTGCTAAACTTTGTATTGAAGGTCAGAACCTTTCTAACTCCACCTCTCCAGTTCTAAATCTTATTCATTAGACAGGTCCATAACACTTCCTGAGAATACAAATATGCAGAGCAAATGTGACTGTTTTGTGCATCCATGCCTGCAGAGAAGGGAGTAAACAGAGGTGTATTGCATTCCTGCTTTCTTTTTATTTAACTTTTATGTTAATCCCAAAACATATAGACTTTCCCAAAATATGCGCTCCATTTGTCATTACTAGATTATAAACCTATTTCCATCCTTCTTTATATCAACGCTGCCAATAATCCTTCCCTTCTCGGAGCTGCTTTTGGTGTATATTTCAGGCATGATGGGAAACTATATATATATTAATTGCTCTAAAACAAACTTATTCAGTAATATTCAATGAGGAACAGACTGTTACCTTAATTGGAAAACCAGTGGTATACAAACTGATCAAATTAAGGTTTTCAAATATTAATAAATCCACTTTCAGTTTTCCAGCACTTGGAAACAACAGATTCTAGAAATTAATGTACATATCTAAAACCTCTGATGCGATTATTGGATTTGCTATTTGCAATGATAATAAATGTGTCTCTTCAGCAGTTATTCAGAAGCAAATAACTAATCTTTCTTTTGTACCATGCATAACCTCAAGGCTATGGAGATATAATGGCCTTTGAAGCAATCCAATCCAAATGCATAAGAATTATGCATCGTATTCCACAATCCATGTCAAATTCCTATTTGGCTGAAACTAGGCTATGCTTCCAAGGAGGCCTACATGACATTCTTTTGCTGAAAATCCTGGTTGAAACAAATTTTATGGTTTAATTCATGTTCCAACCTATTTATATAGAAAATATCCTGTTGGACAAAAGTATAGGCTTTTATTTACCACAGTACAGACTCTCAGCTCAATCTGATTAATTCTGAGACCAGAAGAAACTATGGTGTTTATCATTACTAGCAAGCCTTTAAACGGTTTTCATCATTCCTATTTTTCTAACACTTTTTGTTTTGCCTAGAAGTGTATTTATACTGGTGAGGTTTAATATTCACCCTTTAAGGAACATCCCATATTCAGTACACCTCCATCCATTCCTAAATTCATAGATTAGCCTGAAATAGAGACGCTGCACTTTCTACTAGTAGATTTGATCTCCAAAAACAAAATTCTACAGTTTTATTCACTTGCAACTGCTGCTGAGCAGATGCTGTGTTTGAATCATATTTCGACTTGGATGATTTGGAGATTCACATCGTGCCAAGAAGATTAAGGTTTTTAATGTCTGCTGCCACCACAATCTCTTTTAATGAGTCAACTCAGTTTGTTATTGATTAATCTGTGTAGTCTGTTGACCTTTGATGATAAATTAAGAATATGAGGGGAAAAAACTTTCTTTGCATAAGTTGTTGTATGCCACTTATGTTTTAACAGAATAGGATCTTTATTGAGGTCAATGGCTAGGCCATAAAGCTCTTGGATACATAGAATTGTGGTTTCTAACTTAAATACAGTATCAGACTTATGTTTTAAATACAATCTATTTTTATATTGATGCATATTCTAATAATAATAATAATAATAATAATAATTTAATTTGTATCCCACCCTTCTCCCAGAAGGGACTCAGGGTGGTGAACAGCCAGAATTAAAATACATACAATACAAAAATTAAGATAATTAAAAGATATTAAATCAATTGGCCTCCCAATTTAAAACCCCAAATCTATAAAATTCAAAATCCCAATTTAAAACCATTTAAGCTGGAATAAGTAAGTCTTCAAGGCTTTGCGGAAGGTACGAAGGTCCGGGATCAGTCTTATTCCAGGAGGTAGCTCATTCCATAGGGCGGGTGCCCCCACAGAGAAGGCTCTCCCCCTGGGGGCCGCCAGCAGACATTGCTTGACTGACGGCACCCTGAGGAGGCCCTCAGGGTGCTGTCGGATTAATCAATTCTCATTGATTAATCTGCCACTGCTGTGTACAATTTTCAATAAAATGCATATCCTAGCAGCTGTTATCATATATAGGGCCAACTCTGTGTACTTTGTAGAACTATGAAGCTTAGTAATGGTTAACAGAAAAGTAGCTGGCAGGAAAGAAAAGTTGAGGTTTAGAATTGTTTTCTTTTTCTGATAAATCACCTTCCAGATTTGTTGAGTTTTATGATTTTATGATTTGTTGAGTTTTATGATATTGCTTCCAAGTAATTGAACAAATAATCCAAACTGAATATTTTTTTTTAATTTGATTTATATGCCGCCCTTCTCCAGAGACTCAGGGCAGCTTACAATGCATTAAGCAATAGCCTTCATACTTCTGTATATTTATACAAAGTCAGCTTATTGCCCTCACAATCTGGGTCCTCATTTTACCCACCTTAGAAAGGATGGAAGGCTGAATCAACCTTGAGCCTGGTGAGATTTGAACTTGCAGTAATTGCAGGCAGCTGGCAACTTAAGTGCTACTTTTAACAGCGCTTAGTCCACTGCGCCACCATATTGCAATTCCATCAGGGCTTTAAATATGAATTATCTATTTTAGCAACTGGCAGTATATATTGGGCAAGAAACACTGTATCCCAATTTTGTCTGAGCGCAATATTTGCAATAAATGTAATATTTAGTTTCCATTGGTATTTCCATTGTTGCATATGGATATTCCTGTTCAGAATAAGATTCCATTTAATTGATACATTTAATAGATTCTATTTAATCATACAATCATTGAATTGTTCAGTTTCTGAATCATATTTTAGGAACAACTTATAAACTAACTGTCCTGAAAGATGGGCTAATTTTTGCTAGCAATATTAAAAAACAAAAATCAGAGTCCAGATGCCTCAGTGATCATGATGTTGGCATAGTAATCCTACCACCCCCACCCCCACCCCCCCAAAGTTATCCTATATTACTTATTTGGGGGGCAAGCACTGGGTGGTAACATTTATAATGTAACTGGGGTAGCTTATGTCCCAAAGATGCTTTTTCAGGAGGCAACTGGACTTTGTTGTTTTTTCTTTGAAGACATTTTGCTTCTCATCCAAGAAGCTTCTTCAGCTCTGACAGGATGGAGGGGAATGGCAGGATTTATATTCCTTGCAGACAGCTAGTCATTTGCATCCTTCTAGAGGGTCGTTGAAGCACTTGGAGGTTTATCTGTGACTGAGATGACTCTACAGACTCTTGGGGTAGCTTATGTGCATCAGAGGCTTTATGCAGCTATTTTGCCTCTTGTTATAAAAACATGCCATTAAAATAAATAATTACATCAGAAATTATTGGTTTGTTGCCTGTATCTTAGCACATAAATCGGGGTGGAATTTAGTCCAGATTCCCAGGAGGGAAGAGAGTGCATTCCAGAGGAGCCAAAGTTAAGACAGTTCGTTCTTAGGAGTTCTCAGATACAGGCAGTCCTTGACTTACAACAGTTCATTTAGTGACAGTTCAAAGTTACAACGCTGCTGAAAAAATGACCTATGACCATTGTAGCATCCCCATAGTCACGTGATCAAAATTCAGACACTTGGCAACTGACTCATATTGATGATGGTTCAAGTGATCCCCTTTTGCGACTTTCTGACAAGCAAAGTCAATGGGGAAACCACATTCACTTAACAACCATGTTACTAACTTAACAACTAGAAGAAGTTCTTCTGTGAAGAAGGCACAGAAGAGGCTGTACTTCCTGAGAATGCTCAGGAAGATAAATCTATCTCAGCATCTACTTCTGTCCTACTATCGCAGCACCATTGAGAGTGTCCTGACATACAGCATTCTTGCATGGTATGGAAGCAGTTCTGTAGTGGACAAAAAAGCTCTACAGAGAATCATTAAAACTGCCCAGAATATCATCGGACTCCAGTTACCAGCCCTGGACAACATCTTCGAATCTCGCTGTTTGAGAAAGTTGCATAACATTCTCAGAGACTCTTCCCATCCTGCGTACAATCTTTTTGAACTGTTGTCTTCTGGCAGAAGATACAGAACAATTAAAACTCAGACTGCACGTTTTTTGAATAGTTTTTATCCCAGGGCTATAATTGCACTCAACAATGAACCAAAGGGCCACCATCAGTGAGCTGTTGGACAGTATTACTTGGTCTGTTGTGTGGATGTTTGGGTGGTTTAGGGGTGGAGAATTGCGGTGGGTGGGAGTGTGTTTGTGGATTGTTATGTGTGTTGGACCTGGTCTTTGGGTGTTAAGTGAATTTTGTTGTATGGGTATACTGTGTATACACGTACAATGACAATAAAGCTATTATTAACTACAGTGATTCACTTAACAACTGTGGCAAGAAAGGTTGTAAAATGGGACAAAACTCACTTAACAAACATCTCGCTTAGCAACATAAATTTTGGGCTAAGTTATGGTTGTTCGTTGAGAATTACTTCTATATGTTTAATGGTGCAAATAGTTTGCTTTAGTTTGGCAAGATTTCTGTCTCTAAGTGAGGAACAATAAAGGAAACTGTTGACCTCTCAATGGTCTTCAGGCTCAGTGTCCTAGCCATATGAGCCACTGTGGCTACTCTTAATAGTTTAAACCAGTAGTGGGTTCCACTTACCTTCGTTACCAATTTGGAATCAGGAACACGTGTGGCATTTCTGCGCATTGCAGAGCATCCATGATGATGTCCGGGCAGGTGGACGGAGCCTCCCACTGCCGCCGCTACTGGTTCACACAAACCGGGGTGAACTGGTAGAAACCCACCACTGGTTTAGATTTATTTTGAAGCTTTACATTTCTTGGAAAGCAAGCAAACAGGCAGAATGAAATTCTCGAAATAATCTTTATTGTATAATAGTTTTAAAAGCTTAAAACAAAAATTCCACAATATTTTTAGCAAGAGAAGTCTGAAAAAGCCAGGAACAGAAGTGTAGTTTGCTAAGGAATCCCTTATAACTGTCAAAATAGTTTTAGAAAGCAAAATTAATTAAATGCACTGCATTTATTAAAATGAGAAATAATCATATTTTTTTCATTTTTTATACATTTAAGCTAATTTTCACACAAATGAAGCACTGTCAGTTGAAATTCCATATATAGTTGACACTGATGTTTAATGTCAGAACAATGCCCTAAGGTGCATGCAAATTAAACAGATTTTAATTATTCTGGAGATCCATTCTTTTGTTTTACTGTGTATATTAGTGGAATATTAACAGGAATTCTAAGTGCAACATTGCAAGAACAAATTACTTATAACATCAGCGTGAAAAATTGGTTTTGTACCATGCCATTGATTCAAAATAGGTCTTTATTATCTAGACAATTATATTTTTTCTGAGTTTTCAAATAAAGCTAAAACATGTCCTAAAATAGTCCTTTCTTCTTTTAATGCATATATTAGTGAATTAAACTTTAATGGAAGATATCTTAATAAATGTTATCTGTTCCATCCCAAGTTAATACATCAGAGAGATAAAGGAGAGCGGTTGCAATTGTTTTTTTGCATGCTTACTATTTTTATAGTTTACATTAATAGAGAGGCAAATACTTATTTTTAAAATTATGTTGACATTCCAGTTTATCTGCAGTGGTTGGCTTCTGCATTTTCAACAAATAAGACATCAGTTGTTGCCTCTTCATTTGAAACACACTGTGAAAGAATTCTCATGCAACTGGAATTCATTTCAACCCTTGATAAAATAATGCTTGCCCCTACTCACATTCCAGGCTACCCCCATCATCATCATCATCATCATCATCTTAATCCAAACGTGGCTTGCTTATAGGTGGCTTAGTATGCTCCGTGATCTTAAGCACTGTGGTTTAGCACAATTTAAGGCTTAATGTGCTATCTAAATTCAGTCAAATATATCTTCAGCAAATCAGAGTTAAATGTGGCTTAGAGTGACCTGTGATCCTGTTTCTACAATCTGAACATCAGCCATATTTTATACTTTGGATGTTTCCACTTTGGATATCACAAAAGAGAAGCTGACCTCTTGCACGCTATTATGTATGTGATCTTTCATTAGCTTTTGTGCTTTTCCTATTGAACTCTGTTACCAATTCTACCTTTTCATCAGTTCTGTTTCCTCATATAAGCATCCTCTTTATGTCTACTGAAAAGTAAGTTAGCTTAAGTTCAGTGGAACTTATTTCTAGGTTAGTATACTTAGGACCAAAGAGTTAATCTTGCCACGATTGCCATGACCTTCAGCTTCATTGAAAGCTACACTTTTCTTCTTCTCTTGTACCACTGAATGTAAAATAAATTATTTCTTAATGTAATTGTTTTAAATAAATGCCACTCTGGTTCAATGTCTTTTCACAACCATTATTTATCCAATTGGCTTTTCAGGATAGGCTTTTCCTCATTGTTGAGGCAATCAAACTAGACCAGTGATGACTAACCTTTTCCAGACCGAGTGGCCAAAGCGCACATGCACCCGAACCCCAAAATGCAATGCATGTGTGGCCTGCCCGCATGCACCCTCCCCCCACGCATGCGTGTGTGGCTGCCTGCATGTGCCCCACCCCCGCACATGTGCACACGGCCCCGCATGCGCCCCTCTCCCCCACACGTGCGTGGCAGAGACTGAAGACCAGCTGGCCAGCGGGAGGTGCACACATGCGCAGCAGAGCTGAACTGTGGCGACGGCTCGCATGCCATCAGAGAGGGTGCTGCATGCCACCTCTGGCACTCGTGCCATAGGTTCACCATCAAAGG
>WNWU01015597.1:0-22956 GCA_012654045.1 Ptyas mucosa | reverse complement strand
AGAAAGAAAGAAAGAAAGAAAGAAAGAAAGAAAGAAAGAAAGAAAGAGGAAATTATATTGAACCTGCAAAACTGCATTATAGTATTGACAAATAATGTGGCTATACAAAAAGTGTTTTAATATAACATAACAACATAACATAACATAACATAACATAACATAACATAACATAACATAACATAACATAACATATAATTATATATTATATATAATTATAAAAGAGCCTGGTGGCGTGGCAGACGAAGCACTGTAATTAACATTCAGCTGCCTGCAATTACTGCAAGTTCAAATCTCACCAAGCTCGAGGTTGACTCAGCCTTCCATCCTTTCTAAGGTAGGTAAAATGAGGACCCAGATTGTGGGGGCAATAAGCTGACTTTGTATAAATATACAAAAGTATGAAGACTATTGCTTAACACCTTGTAAGCCGCCCTGAGTCTCCAGAGAAGGGCGGCATATAAATCAAATTTTAAAAATAATAATAATAAAAAAATATAATAACTATTGTCATTGTACGTGTATACACAGTATACCCATACAACAAAATTCACTTAACACCCAATAACCAGGTCCAACACACATAACAATCCACAAACACCTCCTCACCCACCACAAATTCCCCACCCATAAACCACCCAAACATCCACACAACAGACCAAGTAATGCTCTCCAACAGCTCACTGATGGTAGCCCTTTAGTTCATTGTTGAGTGCAACTATAGCAATTATCAGTAATATTCTAATGTGTAAAAAGAACATGATATTTCCTTGGAGAAAATGGATGAATATTTAAAAATAACCAAAAATTACAGAGAAACAAAGACTATTATGAATGGACCCATAACAATAACGGAAGTGTTTCAGGCTATTAAAAAGATTAAATCATGAAAAATACCAGGACAGGATGGATTATCAGTCTCCTATTATAAACATTTGGAGGCTGAACTCCACCAACTCTTATCAAATATGACAAATTCGATTTAATAGGGAGGAAAAATGCCAAAGAGGCTAATGTAGCATTTATACCAAGAAAGTGACAGGATTTGACTGTAATAATAAACAAATTACAGACAATATAATTCCTGAATAATGATTATAAATTGTTCACAATGATCCTAGCTAATAGATTGAAAATAATCTTGCGATAATTTATTCATGAAGATCAATATGGGTTTTTACGTAAAAGACAGTTAATAGCCAATGTCAGAATTGTGTTGGCATTCTAGAATATTTGGATCAGCATAATAAAAAATAAACTGCATTAATTTTTTTAGATGCAGAGAAAGCTTTTGACAATTTAAACTGGGCTTTTCTATTTAAACCTTTGGAAGAAATGAATTTTGGAGAAAATTTTACAACATGAATCAAGTCAATTTATACTTCACAGAAACCACAAATTATTGTTAATGGAGGTCCAACAAAAACCATGTGAGATACAAAAAAGAACAAGACAGATTGTCTCCTCTTTGGTTCATTTTGGTTTCTGGAATTTTGAACAGAAACATAAGACTGGATGAGAGGGTTATGGGAGTAAAGATTTAAAAGGAGACTTGAGACTTAAAAGTTTTTGCAGATGATTTGGTACATGTTTTGGAAAATCCTTTAGAGAAAATTGAAATATTAATGGGAAAATTAAAAGAATTTAGTGCATTAACAGGTTTTAAGATTAACAAACAAATAAGAAAGATGTCAACAAAAAAGTATGAAGATACAAGGCCAAACACAATTTATGAATAAATATCTTTAGCAGTTAAAACTGTCGGAATCCTGTTCGCTAGCTACTTACTTCCCTGTCTTCCCAACTTTCTTGCTGGCAGCTCCTTAGTCCATTTTAACTTCCTTTTCCTTGCTCGTGAGAATTTTTTTTAGCATGTACAAATCTGGTTAGTTTAACTTCCAGATTTCTTAGACTGAACTTATCATCTAAAGAAATAGTTTATCCATTTGAGAGATCATGTGATAAGATACCTGATTGTATTTCTTTCAACTTCTCTTCTCTTATATTTAATCATATAATTTCTAATCCTTCGATCATCTTACATGTTTCCCTGACCTCTGACATTTGTCAGAGTCTTTTAAAAGTTTGATGCTCAGAAATGGACACAATGCTTACCAATATAGAATAATATAAAATGTTTTAGCAATCCTGAAATAATGCTGGCTCATATTCATTTTGATTGATTATACTTCCCTGATCTTTTTCTGATGAATAATGACCAAATTACTGTCTCCTACTCTATTTGTACATTTAATTTCTGTTTCCTAAGTTGAATTTGTGTTAGACTTTACTCTGTTATTTCTTGCATGTATCTCCAATTTATCAGAATCTATTAAGAATGTTTAATTTTTATTTTTTGTCTTCCAGTATCCCAACTGTTTTGTGTCATTTGTATTTTCTCTACTTATTCATTCAATTCATGAATAAAATGTTGATTGGTACAGACCAAAAACAGAACTTTGTGATACTCATATAATATCCTTCCACAGTTAGATGTAGATTCTTTGAGTTTGATTTTCAAATCTTCCTAAGCCTTCTACTGTATTGCTTCATTGGAATTATTTGTGTCTTCATTCCATTCTTAGGAATGCTTACACAATTTCTTTTTCTTTTTCCATTTGTCTTTACTGCCATGGAATCATACTCATCATTATTTTCAATTTATTTCCTGCAGAATTCCTGCTAATTCTGCTTTATTGACTAAGTCTTTCATTTTAGTTAGTGTCAAGCCAAGGACAGTTGATTTTATTGTATCTTCTAGAAAACAGAAAGTTGTCAGCAGTTGGAAGGATTATGCTTGGCAAAAATTGTCTCCCAACAGATGGGATAATTTAACTCCCCAATCACTACCACTTCATGTCTTCTTGAAAGAACTGCAGTTTGATTCTGGAAGGCATCATTACCTTATCCTTGTTTGAGGTCATACCATTAATTTTATGCTTTCATTTACTCCTTCACACAATTTAGTCCAGATGTTCTGTACACTATTGCCAGTCTAATTTGCTTGGCTTTCTAAACAGGTGTAGATACTCTTAACAGTGCAACTCCTCCCTTTCCATTGTTCCTGTTCCTTTTGAAGAAACTGCACTTTTCAATGGCTACATTCCAGTCATGTTTCAGTTATACCTGTTAAATCATATTTGCCATCCTTCATTAAGAGTTTAAGTTCATCTTGTTGATTTGCTTTGAACATGAATTTAGGCTAAGAATCTGATGAGCCAATGTTCATACTTATTCCTCATTAAGTAATTTAATAAGGCCCATTACAAAAACATGCTCACATCCTTCTATATTGCATAAATCTTTATCTGAAGTCCTATAGCAGGGGTGTCAAACTCAATTTCATTTAGGGCTGCATCAGGGTTGTGTTTGACCTCGGGGGGCTGGGTGGGCATGACCGGGATGGTGTAGGCGTGACCCTTTACCAGCGAAAACGGAGCTCACAGGCCCCATTTTCAGCCAGGACAGCTTCCTTTTGCTTCTCCCAGCGAAAATGGAGCGCTCCCCCCCAGCTTCATTTTTGCTGGCAGAGGTCTGCAGAATGCTGTCCTGGCTGAAAATGGAGCCCTGGGAGGCCACATACAGCCCTCCCAAGCTCCATTTTTGCTGGCCGAGGAACCGCAGGCCAGTCCTTCCCTGTTTCCAGGGCGGTCCTGTGGGCCAGATCTAAGCACCCCTTGAGCAACCATCAAGGCCTTGAGTTTGACACCCCTAAGATTCCTATAAGATTCACCAGTCAAATACACACTTACTGGACCTTGTGAAGTTCAATCTATTTAGATAACTCAAGCAATGGTTCTAAAACCCATTGTCTCTTCTGTTTTTTATCAATACCATTTCTGAAATCTGTCCTTCATCTAAAATATTCCTACCATTTTAAATTCTCTTAATTATTTGTTTATTTTGACCTCAGCATCACCCAATTCCAAGCCAAATTTGAGTCGTTCAGAATACAAAAGCAATACAAATGCAACCAAATAAACAGAAATACAATAATAAATGAAATGGCAAATCCGGGGAATTACATCAGAATATATGTATTCTGCCATAACAAAAATATCTAACATAGGGGTTCCATGTACCTTATTCCAAGGCCTCAGGGAAGGAAGGGCCAGGACTCTAAAGTCTTCTAAAATTACCACAGGGTGGGAGCCATCCAAATCTTGAGGGGACCTCATTCCATTCTTGAACTTCTTGTCTAGCTGCTCAGATTTCACAGGGACACAGTTTTACTGCTTTGATATTGTTTCATCCTACTACTTGATTAGTAGGAGGAATAACTGTCACTAGACTTGAAAAAGTCACACATCCCCAATTCATGGGAGAGAGAACATAAGAAAGTAAGTGCAAACAGATATACTCAATTTATGTCTGTTTTCCTCATAAAAAAATAAATGACCAATTACAATGACTTTTCTCTTTGTTTTATATACTATAAGTATTCCACCACATCCAGTTAGGTATTTTTCTTTTTAACTTCACTTCTGACCCCTTGTTAGTTTTCAACATTTGGTTGCTTAGAAAGCTGACTGCCTTATATTCCTCCTACAATTAACCTCTGCTTGCTCAAAAGGTAACAGTTACTCACCCACCTTAGGCAACTCTGGGGGCACCACCTTTGCAATATGTAGCTGTTCAGAAGACACAGTTGAACACATAGTTCCTTAGAAAACACAGCACTCCAGTCAATCTCTGTTCTATTTTGTCACTTTATCCTATTGAAACTTACGTTATTTATTTTAGGAAATGTATGGTTTCTATCTTCCCCCATCTAAAATAAAAAAATGCTGTTATTAAGCTGCTTCTAGCTAAATGAAAATCTTCATTCCCCCCCTCATAATTAGTTGTAAATTATTTAAATAATTTGGAATTTATTACATTGCAGTCCATAGAATTATCCTAAATGAATATGATAGACAGGGATTGCAGATAAAGAATGAGGTCATTTAAATGTGAAAATTTAGAATAGGCTTGAAATGAAGTGAGAAAAAGCTCACTTGATTTGAGAGTACAAATAGTGGGTACAATCCTGCCAGATTTAAAGAGGTTGCCACAAATTCAATAAATAAATTGTTTTATTGATGAATTCTTCTCCACTGGCATCCAGATAGGATATTACTTACTGGGAAGGAAGCTGGGAAAAGCACCTCCAATTAAATATATCACAACAGAGATTCAAATTTGCTACAGCAATTGTGTTTATTATATGGGGCACATTTTCAATTACAGGATATAGAAGCTGAAACCTTGAGTTTGGCCTAATTGGTTATTATTCGTTCATTGATATTATATTAAACCAAGTCAGAGGCTGCGTTGCCATCTGTTGTGTGTCCTTTACCTCAAATTTCAAGCCAGAGAAATGAACTTGATGGTCTAACTGGCTCCTTCCAATTATATTTCTTATAAATTATTATTTATTGAAATGCAAATAATCTTGAAGTGGAGAGGTAGCAATTTCTGTTTAAACCATTTCCCCCCCTTGTCATCAATACCTCTTGACCTCCAGAACTGACTCTTTCAGTTCACTGACATGTGCAGCCTTATTATTGTATCATTTGATAAAAATGTTAATTTTCATATTCGCTGTCAAAGTAAGATTAATTTAATTCACCTATCAGACTATGCCATAATGAGGTTTGTCCAATTTTTGCTTAGTGTACAATACAAAACCCAGCCATACGTGATCTAGGTTTAGCACAATGAACAACCCAGATCATTACTGATTTTCAACCCTTATTATATATAAATAATGTTACAAAGCAAGGTCGCATCTTGAAACACTCTGTTGATTTATTAACTATGGTTTTTCATATATTTTCATACATAAACTTTGCATGAGAAGAAAGATGAAATAATTTTGGGATGGAAATAGTAGTTTTAATTCTTTTTCTATGGTGATAATGTTTACTGCAAGAGGCAGTGAGTTAACAATCATGCTTGTAGCCATAGTAGGTTAGGCATAATCATTTCCTTAAGCATTAATTCTCATTTTATATTGTCTAGACCTCTTAAATAGGTTAAAGATCTGTTAATCACTCTAATTTTTCAGCACTTTTCTTAGGGCATATCTAAACTGCTCCTGTCCTGTGCTCATAGCAGCTTCAACCTAAGCTGGCTTTAAAAAGTGTCCAGACTGAGACATTTTGGCAACAGCTTTCAAGGTCTTCCTTTTTGCATGATTTCTCTTCTGCTATCTCTTGCTGTGTCTTTGTTCCAAGACAGCAATTGCCAATCAATTTCCTTTCTGTGGGTGGTATTCCAGACATAAATATTTTAATATATTGTATGCCAGTGTGCATTTTGATGCTTTTACCTTGTATATACAATTAATTTGATGTACAGAGTTCCCCTCAGATCTTCTTCCAATATCTGCATGTACTTTAATGAGATAAAGCCAGTGGATTACGAAATAAGATGTAACTGAGGACCAGGGTTTTTGTTTCATTATTATATGCATGTGGTTCAAGACATGGTAGTTAGATTCTCACATTACACTAAGACTTAACTTATGGTTCATACGGCCAAATGTTTGATTTAGTCATCATGCTAAACCAAAGTCAAACAAACAAAATGATGGCTTATGCCAGGTGTGAACTCAGTGGGTGACTGTGCCTGTCGAGAGTAATAAAGACAATTTACTCCCTACACATCACTGTAAAAGTATAAAAATGCTTATAGTAATGCCAGGCACTGCTTAATTACTTAATTATTAACTATTAATTTATAAATTAAATTATTATTTATTTAATTAAATAAATAATAAATTATATATATTTTTTGTAAACCTAGGAATTCTGTGGTGATATCAGTCTTGCAGAGTAGTTCTTTGTATACAAATTGCTGCTAGTATGTTTAGGCATATCATACCTAACCTGCAAAAATCTGAAACGCCATTAAATTTCATTTTAGACTCATTTTAACTTTTTCTTTTCATTTATGTTCATTCAGATTTTTGCAGGCCAAATGTGATGTGCTTGATTTATTCATCTCATGCTTTGCGTTAGAAAGTTCTGTATTATTTTATTCTGATTTCTGACACAATGAGTGGCCAATACAGGGACCCACAAATTAAATGTAAAGAAGATCAAATATCAGCAAGTATTGTAAGCCCAATAGGCAAAAGAAAACTCAGGATCATATAGGAGGAAAACATGTGGAAGACAGCGGTGAAATCCACTTACCTTCACTACTGGTTTGGGTGTGCTCCCATGAGGGATTGCGTGCACGCTATGCGTGTGCCTCTTCTGCACATGCACAGAACCTTCTGCATATGCTCAGATGGTTAAAAAACGGGATGTAATGATGTCCCGGTGGGTGACCAGAGCCTCCCACTGCAGGCACTACCGGTTCGGCGAGCTGGTTAGAACTGGTGGGATTTCACTGCTGGTGGAAGAAGCCTTCATCCTGAAGTGGATAGACAATAGCTAAAATGCTGCTGCTGCTGAAATATTATAAGAATCTCTTTCCTTCTCTCTCCTTCCTCTCTTTCTCCTCTCCCTCTCTCTCCTTCTCCTCTCTCCCCTTCTCTCTCCCTCTTTCTCTCCCTCTCTCCCTCTCCTTTCTGTCTCCTTCTGTCTCTCCCTCTCTCTGTCCTCTCTCTCCCTTTCTTTCTCCTCTCCCTCCCCCCCCTTCATTTTCTTCTGTTCAAATGCTAAATTCATTTTACAAAAATGAATTTTCTATGCCTGAATATGCATTGAACACATATAGTATGGGACCTTATCCTATCATACATTTAGCAAGTTCCCTTTTACTGAATAAATTATACCCTTTTGTATAATGGACGAAGTGGCATATAATAATTTTCCTTGACATTGCTTTGGATTGAATCAAGGGAGTATTGACAGTTTACATAAAATCCCTTTAATTGGGGTGACTGACAAACACAAACCCCTAAATGACAGTGGATGTCTTTAAGATGTAATATAAAAAGCATCAACCTGCATTGTATACAATAATTCCTTTCTAATTTGGAAGTACTTTCCTTGCAAATTGTCAGAAAAGTTTTCTTTTGCCTGGTTGTATTCAAAAAACAGGTGGATGACAAGCTGCTCAAAATTGCTTTATCCATATGCCACTGTTCAATGGCTGTGACAAATCAAACTTTAGAATTCTCTGATATAGTTGCAATGCTGGCCTGCTTAGCGGCTATATTAACAAGGAAAAGTTGTTAGAATTGGGGCAGGAGGGTTGCATTAATCAACACCATCTTATATTGCCTTAGAAGAAGAGGATTGTAAATGTAATGATGCATCCTTTTGAGTGACTGTGGTTTTTTCCCCAGTAAGTGAAAGAACCTCAGCTTTTTACATGATATAGGTTAAGGAAAAACCCAGCATCCACAAGAATCCTAAACACACTCTACTCTACCTCTTTTTGTCCTTCCTTGTTGAGATGATGTTGGAAACCCAAGCTCAAACCAAGGTTCTGCTTAGTGTCTTAAAATGCATGGACAACAGTCTCTCAGCAACAGAGAATGCTCCTGAGTGCCTAAGGAACAAAATCTCTCAGGAACAGTCTATCAGGAACAGAGTTTAAATGGCAACTATATATATATATTCTTGGTAACCAGGCAAGGGCAAAAAATTAAAATAACTTCCCATTCTTTTAGCATTATTACTGGATCCCAAGTCTCCCTTAATCTGTTTCCTATTTGCAAACCCATGTCTTTATTATATTAGCTTTACTAATGTGGCTTCTCTGAAGCAATTTTGAGTAAAAAATCTGGATGTCCACTAGTTGACAGCAAACATTTACTTTTTTCTATCATCTAGTGTCCATTTTATAATCTAGTTGTCAACTGTCTGACTTGTGCACCCAAAATAAGGAAAGCTTTGAATTCCCAAAAGTAAAACTTTATTGGATATACCATTTTGGTACTGAAGAATAAAAAATGACTCTGGTTTTCCCACGCAAATACTTGCTTAGTTAAACAATAGCTTCCCTTTCTCCCCATTCCTGGGTGATCACATTGTCCAATTATGAGATGTCATTTTATTATGGGAACAGTCCATCTCTGTTTCAAACACCTGCAGTGGTAACCTTGATGGTTGCCAGGCTCTCATGGTCCATGCACACATTCTCACTTGTCACTTGTTACCAAAGCCTTGCCTAATTTTTAAAAGAGCCTTATATCATAGTTCTTCTGCCTTTCTTTTGCTTCTTGATCCTTGCTGGATTCTCCAGTCCATTTGCTAATTGTTCAGAAGTATCTTGAAAATATCTTTCAGTTGTTTGCCCTTTTTCATCTTCCAATTCCTATGAGTCCTCTGCCGATGCTTCTAAACAACCATTAGCTTTAAATGCCTTGGTTGAAAGTAGCTCAAAAGCTCAAACGCTTTCTTGACATGTTCTTGTGGACTGATCAAAATGTGGTAACGCACCATCCCAAATGTATTGGTCCCCAGCAACTTCCAAATCCTATTGATTTCTTAAACTAAACATTTAATTTCAATAGTTTAATAGTTTAAGTCTGCATAGGTTCAAACTATATACCTATTATTTTATCTTCTTCTAGATTTAAAAATTGAAAGGGTTTTTTTTTGTATATTTCCCATAAGCTTCGCTCTTAAATTCAACGGATAAAAAAATATCTATTCTTAGCTATGTTTGGACTGAAGGAAAGAAGGTTATTGAGAAAGAAGTCAGTTAGATTGACAACATCATTGAAGATAATCAATTTAAATTGGAGCACTTACTTAGTTTTCTAATTCTTAATGTGTGGAGGATTTAATATGAAGGCAGAATACCTTTAAACTTACTTGCAGAAGAACTGTCTATTACAGAAACCATCACTCAGCCTATGGCAGCACTCTGGAATGTCAAAGGAATGAGTGGTTGATTAAAAAAAAAAGATCTAAATTCAGGGATTAGACAGAAAAGGAAATGTCAAAGGAATGGAAGAAACCGTAATAAAATACGTGGAATAAATGAAGTAGAGTATGTACAACAAAAAGACCTGAAATGTTACATTTTGAAAGTTTCAAGAGAGTTATGTGATTGGAGGATCCAATCTGGGTTGGTCACTGGGACCAGAGGTTTAATCTGGAGTCCATCATTTGTCCTCATTCATGAATTATGTTATTGTCCTGTTATACATCTAGTTTCTGATGGAAACTTTTCTAAGTCATGTTAATTTATATAATTATTACTTTCTTTTGATTATAGTGGGAAAGCATTATTGTGAGAGCTATTGAGAAAAGATATCATACTTATTATTTTTTTTTCCTACTGATGCTCACTGTTTTTTTAAAAAACCTTTAATTCTTTGAGCTGCAAAAAAAGAAAGAAAGAAAGAAATTGGATATTCCAATTTAGGATTGAAAAGGAATTTGTCAAACATCTTTCAGATGCTTTTTAGGAGAATTAGATGTACTACTTGTTACAGTTTATGTACCACTTTATTTACACAGTTGTATTTATTCTATAAGGAGTTTAATGTCAATTAGATCTGAAATGACATAGAAGCTATAGTGCTGTTGCCGGGGTGGGTGGTGGGTGGTGGTGGGTGGGTATAATATAGTATGGTATGGTATGGTATGGTATTATTTGATTCTTTTTTATTAGTTTTATTGTTTTAAATGAGGTTTTATATTCTGTAAGCCACCTTGAGTCGCCATGTGCAAATAGGCAGCAATATAAATTCAATAAATAAATAAATAAATGAAATAAACAGATTGGATTTTTATTACTTTTGGAATCCTTCAAGAAGTAGAACAAGACATAAGTTTTGAGTCTTGAGTCTTCGGAGAAAGGCGGCGTACAAGTTGAACAAACAAACAAACAAACAATTCATTATCAATCACTATAGGTTTATGCTGAAGGTTTAAGGGAACCCTGTAACCTTGCTGACCATTAATACCAAAATGGAATAAAAAAACCCACATCGGAATAAAAGAATTCAATTATTTTATGTCCTTGGACAGAAAAGTTGACTAACAAGCAAATATTGGCGCTCATAACACCAGACATGTCACTAGAAGGCAAAATCACAAAACTGTGTTTCACTTACTTAGGCCATGTCATGCAGGGGAATTCACTAGAGAAAGCACTGATGTTTGGAAGAGTGAGCGGCAGTGGTGAATTGCTACTGGTTCTCCCCGGTTCTTGCGAACTGGTAGTGGAAATTTTGAGTAGTTCAGAGAACTGGTAAATACCACTTCTGCCTGGCCCTGCCCCCAATCTATTTGCTGCCCCCTGAGTCCTAGCTGATTGGCTAGAAGAAAAAAATCAGGGCTCACTTGACAAAGAAAAAAAAAAGACACCTTAGCTTTAAATTGAGAAGCCAAGAAGCCTCCCAACTGATTGGCTAGAACCAATCCGCTCCTTGTAAACCGCTTGGTGGTGGTAGATTGGCAATTGAGGCCAAGCTGCCTGAAAGCAGTTTCCGATGTTCTTGGTGGTGGTAGACTGGCAAAAAACTGTTTAAACTCTTGCCACGGTGCTTCAAAGGGCCGCTCTACAGCTGATCAGCAGTAAAAGGCAGTATGGTGGTAGACTAGTGCGCTCCAAAAACAAATGGGTAGACCGGAATGCTCCCAAAACAAATGGGTAGACCGGAACGCTCCAAAAACAATTGAGTAGACCGGTACGACAGTGCAAGCAGTTAAAAGCCTGGTAGACCAGTACCTCTGCTAAATCCGAAAGAATTGTTTGTCACATGACCATCAAACCATGCCCACAAAATAAGCCACGCCCACAGAAACAGTAGTAAAACAATTTAGAACCCACCCCTGATTAGCGGTAAAAGGAAACCAGGCCAGCAAAGAACACAGTGACAGGACACCATCTAAGTTGACACCAGCCAGAGCATAGAACAATTCAAAAAAGCAGTGCAAGATTGAAAAACGTGGAGAGACCTGGCCCATAGAATTGCCAAAAGTTGGACATGACTGAATGGATAACATCATCATCACCTATATTACAACTAGTAGTGATAGACTCTGTCATTTAAGCATTTAAGCTACTAAAACAAATTGAATGAGTCTACATCTGGATTTCTAGTTCAGTCTCATGGACAGAACACTCACAGAGAAGAAACATCAAGATGAGTACCTATTATTTAAAAGATAAATATTGAAGCTGCAGGTGAAAACATCTCCAATAAATAAGAAAGATGAGAGGAATTTAAGGAAATGGGGATAGCTGCATAAGAGGCTTTCTGAAGAAATCTACCAGGGACAAATATCTATAAGAAAGAGACATGAACCATGAAGAGTGGTACAAATTAATAAGCAAAGCTTGTAGGGGAAGTATCAAGATGGTTATAACTCATAGAAGGAATGTTAAAAATAGCCGAAAGGAAGAAAAACAAGGAAGCAGTGAATCTGCTGGGTAAAGTGGAAGGAAAAATATAAACAAGCAACAGAGCAAGCAGAACTGCTGAATTTGCACATTGCAACTACATTAATAAATGGTGCACATCTTGCCATACGTTTTCTTTCTTGTCGCAAACATACTTTCTTATTAATAATGTTCTTAATCACTTGCTTAAAAATGTTACTGCTTATTTTCAAAGCCCTTTGAGGGCTAGTTTGTTTGAAAGACAGTCTAAAATTATTTTTCACAGTTGATTTATTTCCTTGCCGATTTCCTTGCTGATTTATTTTAGCAGCTTTTCTTACTCGTTTGAGCTAAATAAATGTAATTCAGATGGAAACAAAGGACACAACATGTAGCTGGCTACAGCTGGAAAGGTGTTTTGGAAACCTTTCTTGAAACTGCTGTTTCTGCTTCAGAGTTACATAAAAATGTGCCATGGGAAAAATATTCAGAGCGACATGGGTGTTGACATAAAGTACAGTCAGTTTGAATTTTCATTTTAAAGTTCCCTTGCCTACAGATACAGTTACTTGAAATGGCATGAAATTGCTAAATTGCTTTATATTTGAGAAGCCCCAGTTCCCTTTGTATGACATCCTAGAAATGGTTGTCATACAACAATATGTTATTCTCCTCCTCCAAATATATAAGAAACTAGAGAAAAAGCATCAGTGTCAGATCAACCTTGCCTTCTGATCTGCAATTCAAATAGCTTAAAAAGATGGTTGGAGGGGGTAGATTTCCCCCCCCCCCCCCGCTGACTGTTTGTGTTTTATTTTGCTGCATATTTCAGCTGTGCAACTATTTCTAATGAGAGGATTTTGTACCAATTACCAAAACCCCCACAAATCAAACCAACCAACCCCCCCTTACGCCCCCTCCCCTCAAAAACCAGGTAATGTGTAAGTGGAAGGAAAATAAATAAATATATTAATGTAGACAAAATAAATAGGAAACATTTTACAATCTTGGTACCTAGATATTTTCTACCACACAGAAATATGTGAAAAGCAGCATTTGTAGATTAAAATAACAATCTGGAAAAGAAATTGCATTTCTCCTCATTGCATTGCTGAGGCAGAATAATAGAGTTGGAAGGGACCTTGGAGACCTTCTAATCCAACCCCCTTGCTCAAGCAGGAAAGCCTATACCAGTGATGGCTAACCTTTTTGCCGTTGTGTGCCAAAAGCAGGGGGAGTGTGTGGAGGGTCACACATGCGCGTGCCTACACCCATAATTCAATGCGCCCCACCCCTGCATATAGGCATGACATCCCCCCGGCGCTCCCCCTGCTTTTCCTCTGGTGGATCCAAGAGGCTTTCTTGGAGCCTGGGGAAGGTGAAAATGGCCTCCCCCCCGAGGCCAGAAACAGCCCATTTCCCGACTTCTGGTGGGACTGGAAGGCCTGTTTTTCGCCCTCCACAGCCTCCAGAGGCTTTCTAGGAGCCTGGGGAGGGCGAAAACGGCATTCTCCACCCTCCCAGAGGCTGGAAACAGCCTGTTTCCTGACTTCCGGTGGGCCCGGAAGGCCCGAAAATCAGCTGGCCAGTGCGCAAATGCATGCTGGAGCTGAACTAGGGCAACGCTCGCGTGCCCACAGATATGGCTCCATGTGCCACCTGTGGCATGCGTGCCATAGGTTCGCCATCACGGTCCTATACCATTTCAGAAGAAAGCAACATTTCAGAGACAACTTTGTTCACTTGTACATGGACAGTGGGGATTCTTGCTGAGGTCCTATTACGTTGTTCTGATAACCTTCTTTGGACAGGTCCATTAACTGCAAGTGATTTTTAGCATATATGAACCATCTAGCTCCATTTATTCCTTGAGGAGGCCATCAAAGTCATGCAAAGGGAAGCAGCATGGCGGATTTCCCCTCATTCTTTAAGAACAGGACTTATGTGGCTTCCTGAAGTGGCTTTGAAAAACAGCATTCAGGTGTGCTTGATCTGGCTGAATAGCAGTGCAGAAGAACAAAATTGGCCTGCTACGATGCAGGATGGGCTTCAGGGTGATTTAGACTTTCCAAAACTTGAGAAACATCATCTGCTATCTGCCAAGAAAGATTAGTATTCCAACCCTGCTGTTTTTTAATTAAAAAAGTCATTTAAATACAAGAGTTAGGGAAACTGCCAAGAACCATTAAAAATACCTGTCCTGTAATTATCCCCCAAACTCTTTTTCCATTAATTTTTTTTCCTTCTGTGTTTTCTACCTATAGTCTTGACAGATTTTCCCTCCTCCCCCTCTCTCACCATTTCATCTACCTGCAGTGGTGACATTACGGTATACAGCTGGCTGCTTATGTCCTGACAACCCTCCTAAAAGCAGCCATTTGGAAAATGCCTAAAAAGAATACGCTTTCCAGCGATCACTAGGAACTTTCTAGGGTTTGTATAACTTCCCTTCCCCATTTAGAATTCTAGAGAATATTAGGAAGAGGTGATGTAAAGGATGGTGTGTATACAGTACTTTGTCAGGGAGATAGGAAAGGAGTAATGTTTTGTAGAAGAATTTTTTAGTATCTTCTATGCAACAATAATATGAATTTCAATTCAGTATTTCATGACCGACTGGAAATTGCTACCTTTCTTTCTTTTTATTGATAGAAAAATTTCCTTTTCCCTTTCTTTCCCTTTCGTCTTTCCCTTTCCCTTTGCTGCCTTTCTATCACACTCAAGCATTCCTTAAAACTCATCACGTGCTGTGATTGCTCTTGGTTGCTAAAAGCAAAATTACATGAATATCGGGCTCAGGGCTCAGTTACTGGGTTCACACCTTTTCTTGTTTGTGACTAAACCCATGGCCTTCATTCATCCAATTGTATTTGTTACTGTTTTTTAATAAAATATAGTTAAATAAACCCAAGGTTAACAAACAGTGGTTTGGCATGATTTGTAAATCCAGCCCTTGAACTTTTTGAAGGTTCCTGGACGGCCTTCTATTCTGAGATAAAGCTGATAGAAAGCAAACGCTCCACATTTTGCCTAAATAAACACCAGCTATTAATTTCTATTCTGATAATATGAGAAGATAAGGCTCACCAGATGACCAACCCATCTGTTTTCCAGGCTTTTGCAATAGCAGTCCAAATATTTTAGAGTCCCTCTATTTTTACATTCATAGCATTAATATCTTGAGCTTGCCTGCACTTTTGTACATCTATCCTGATATCTATCCTTTGATGAACATGTCAACTAATCGGCATTTACTTGCGGCCTCCAACTAGCCAATGGATAGATGACCTTTGCACCTACCTGCAGGTTCTGCCCGAATTCCAAAACACGCAAGCCTGAACTGACTGTGAACTAACAAATGCACTTAACTTCTCCTGCAGCAAAAAGAAAATAGTTAGCTTTTACTTCCTTCATCTGGATTTGTATAGCAAAGAAAAAAAGGTCTTCTAAATTCAAGCTCCATGAGGGTTAGGAGGGTTAGGAGCAGTGGTGAAATCTGAACCGGTTTGCCACTGGCTCGCTGGCCGCGCATGCACGCTGCACGCCAAGCGCACACTGTGCGTGTGCATGCACAGTGCACACCAAACGGGCACTACGCACACATGCATGCATGGTACGCACCAAAAGGAGGTTTGGGAAGGTAAGTAGAACAACGAGGGGGGATCAGCTGTGCCACGCGATTTAGATTAACTAGAAAGCAGGATTTCCTGCTTTCTAGCGATTTTAAATCACGTGGCACAGCTGATTGTCGGAAATACTGGTTCGGAGGAACCGGTAGATTTTTTTAACTACTGGTTTGCTCGAACCGGTAGTTTTTATCACTACCGGTTTGCCAGAACTGGTGCGAACTGGTAGCATTCCACCACTGGTTAGGAGTAAGATTGTAAATATGCAAACCAAAGCCCAAACCAAACCAATATGCCTACTGTAGCTTGCATAATGAAACCCTTCCATGCTTCCAAACATTATAGCTTGGTGCTAAACTTTGTATTGAAGGTCAGAATCTTTCTAACTCCACCTCTCCAGTTCCAAATCTTATTCATTAGACAGATCCATAACACTTCCTGAGAATACAAATATCCAGAGCAAATGTGACTGTTTTGTGCATCCATGCCTGCAGAGAAGGGAGTAAACAGAGGTGTATTGCGTTCCTGCTTTCTTTTTATTTAACTTTTATGTTAATCCCAAAACATATCGACTTTCCCAAAATATGCGCTCCATTTGTCATTACTAGATTATAAACCTATTTCCATCCTTCTTTATATCAACGCTGCCAATAATCCTTCCCTTCTCGGAGCTGCTTTTGGTGTATATTTCAGGCATGATGGGAAACTATATATATTAATTGCTCTAAAACAAACTTATTCAGTGATATTCAATGAGGAACAGACTGTTACCTTAATTGGAAAACCAGTGGTATACAAACTGATCAAATTAAGGTTTTCAAATATTAATAAATCCACTTTCAGTTTTCCAGCACTTGGAAACAACAGATTCTAGAAATTAATATACATATCTAAAACCTCTGATGCGATTATTGGATTTGCTATTTGCAATGATAATAAATGTGTCTCTTCAGCAGTTATTCAGAAGCAAATAACTAATCTTTCTTTTGTACCATGCATAACCTCAAGGCTATGGAGATATAATGGCCTTTGAAGCAATCCAATCCAAATGCATAAGAATTATGCATCGTATTCCACAATCCATGTCAAATTCCTATTTGGCTGAAACTAGGCTATGCTTCCAAGGAGGCCTACATGACATTTTTTTGCTGAAAATCCTGGTTGAAACAAATTTTATGGTTTAATTCATGTTCCAACCTATTTATATAGAAAATATCCTGTTGGACAAAAGTATAGGCTTTTATTTACCATAGTACAGACTCTCAGCTCAATCTGATTAATTCTGAGACCAGAAGAAACTATGGTGTTTATCATTACTAGCAAGCCTTTAAAAGGTTTTCATCAGTCCTATTTTTCTAACACTTTTTGTTTTGCCTAGAAGTGTATTTATACTGGTGAGGTTTAATATTCACCCTTTAAGGAACATCCCATATTCAGTACACCTCCATCCATTCCTAAATTCATAGATTAGCCTGAAATAGAGACGCTGCACTTTCTACTAGTAGATTTGATCTCCAAAAACAAAATTCTACAGTTTTATTCACTTGCAACTGCTGCTGAGCAGATGCTGTATTTGAATCATATTTCGACTTGGATGATTTGGAGATTCACATTGTGCCAAGAAGATTAAGGTTTTTAATGTCTGCTGCCACCACAATCTCTTTTAATGAGTCAACTCAGTTTGTTATTGATTAATCTGTGTAGTCTGTTGACCTTTGATGATAAATTAAGAATATGAGGGGAAAAAACTTTCTTTGCATAAGTTGTTGTATGCCACTTATGTTTTAACAGAATAGGATCTTTATTGAGGTCAATGGCTAGGCCATAAAGCTCTTGGATACATAGAATTGTGGTTTCTAACTTAAATACAGTATCAGACTTATGTTTTAAATACAATCTATTTTTATATTGATGCATATTCTAATAATAATAATAATAATAATAATAATAATAATAATAATAATTTAATTTGTATCCCACCCTTCTCCCAGAAGGGACTCAGGGTGGTGAACAGCCAGAATTAAAATACATACAATACAAAAATTAAGATAATTAAAAGATATTAAATCAATTGGCCTCCCAATTTAAAACCCCAAATCTATAAAATTCAAAATCCCAATTTAAAACCATTTAAGCTGGAATAAGTAAGTCTTCAAGGCTTTGCGGAAGGTACGAAGGTCCGGGATCAGTCTTATTCCAGGAGGTAGCTCATTCCATAGGGCGGGTGCCCCCACAGAGAAGGCTCTCCCCCTGGGGGCCGCCAGCAGACATTGCTTGACTGACGGCACCCTGAGGAGGCCCTCAGGGTGCTGTCGGATTAATCAATTCTCATTGATTAATCTGCCACTGCTGTGTACAATTTTCAATAAAATGCATATCCTAGCACCTGTTATCATATATAGGGCCAACTCTGTGTACTTTGTAGAACTATGAAGCTTAGTAATGGTTAACAGAAAAGTAGCTGGCAGGAAAGAAAAGTTGAGGTTTAGAATTGTTTTCTTTTTCTGATAAATCACCTTCCAGATTTGTTGAGTTTTATGATTTTATGATTTGTTGAGTTTTATGATATTGCTTCCAAGTAATTGAACAAATAATCCAAACTGAATATTTTTTTTTAATTTGATTTATATGCCGCCCTTCTCCAGAGACTCAGGGCAGCTTACAATGCATTAAGCAATAGCCTTCATACTTCTGTATATTTATACAAAGTCAGCTTATTGCCCTCACAATCTGGGTCCTCATTTTACCCACCTTAGAAAGGATGGAAGGCTGAATCAACCTTGAGCCTGGTGAGATTTGAACTTGCAGTAATTGCAGGCAGCTGGCAACTTAAGTGCTACTTTTAACAGCGCTTAGTCCACTGCGCCACCATATTGCAATTCCATCAGGGCTTTAAATATGAATTATCTATTTTAGCAACTGGCAGTATATATTGGGCAAGAAACACTGTATCCCAATTTTGTCTGAGCGCAATATTTGCAATAAATGTAATATTTAGTTTCCATTGGTATTTCCATTGTTGCATATGGATATTCCTGTTCAGAATAAGATTCCATTTAATTGATACATTTAATAGATTCTATTTAATCATACAATCATTGAATTGTTCAGTTTCTGAATCATATTTTAGGAACAACTTATAAACTAACTGTCCTGAAAGATGGGCTAATTTTTGCTAGCAATATTAAAAAACAAAAATCAGAGTCCAGATGCCTCAGTGATCATGATGTTGGCATAGTAATCCTACCACCCCCACCCCCACCCCCCCAAAGCTATCCTATATTACTTATTTGGGGGGCAAGCACTGGGTGGTAACATTTATAATGTAACTGGGGTAGCTTATGTCCCAAAGATGCTTTTTCAGGAGGCAACTGGACTTTGTTGTTTTTTCTTTGAAGACATTTTGCTTCTCATCCAAGAAGCTTCTTCAGCTCTGACAGGATGGAGGGGAATGGCAGGATTTATATTCCTTGCAGACAGCTAGTCATTTGCATCCTTCTAGAGGGTCGTTGAAGCACTTGGAGGTTTATCTGTGACTGAGATGACTCTACAGACTCTTGGGGTAGCTTATGTGCATCAGAGGCTTTATGCAGCTATTTTGCCTCTTGTTATAAAAACATGCCATTAAAATAAATAATTACATCAGAAATTATTGGTTTGTTGCCTGTATCTTAGCACATAAATCGGGGTGGAATTTAGTCCAGATTCCCAGGAGGGAAGAGAGTGCATTCCAGAGGAGCCAAAGTTAAGACAGTTCGTTCTTAGGAGTTCTCAGATACAGGCAGTCCTTGACTTACAACAGTTCATTTAGTGACAGTTCAAAGTTACAACGCTGCTGAAAAAATGACCTATGACCATTGTAGCATCCCCATAGTCACGTGATCAAAATTCAGACACTTGGCAACTGACTCATATTGATGATGGTTCAAGTGATCCCCTTTTGCGACTTTCTGACAAGCAAAGTCAATGGGGAAACCACATTCACTTAACAACCATGTTACTAACTTAACAACTAGAAGAAGTTCTTCTGTGAAGAAGGCACAGAAGAGGCTGTACTTCCTGAGAATGCTCAGGAAGATAAATCTATCTCAGCATCTACTTCTGTCCTACTATCGCAGCACCATTGAGAGTGTCCTGACATACAGCATTCTTGCATGGTATGGAAGCAGTTCTGTAGTGGACAAAAAAGCTCTACAGAGAATCATTAAAACTGCCCAGAATATCATCGGACTCCAGTTACCAGCCCTGGACAACATCTTCGAATCTCGCTGTTTGAGAAAGTTGCATAACATTCTCAGAGACTCTTCCCATCCTGCGTACAATCTTTTTGAACTGTTGTCTTCTGGCAGAAGATACAGAACAATTAAAACTCAGACTGCACGTTTTTTGAATAGTTTTTATCCCAGGGCTATAATTGCACTCAACAATGAACCAAAGGGCCACCATCAGTGAGCTGTTGGACAGTATTACTTGGTCTGTTGTGTGGATGTTTGGGTGGTTTAGGGGTGGAGAATTGCGGTGGGTGGGAGTGTGTTTGTGGATTGTTATGTGTGTTGGACCTGGTCTTTGGGTGTTAAGTGAATTTTGTTGTATGGGTATACTGTGTATACACGTACAATGACAATAAAGCTATTATTAACTACAGTGATTCACTTAACAACTGTGGCAAGAAAGGTTGTAAAATGGGACAAAACTCACTTAACAAACATCTCGCTTAGCAACATAAATTTTGGGCTAAGTTATGGTTGTTCGTTGAGAATTACTTCTATACGTTTAATGGTGCAAATAGTTTGCTTTAGTTTGGCAAGATTTCTGTCTCTAAGTGAGGAACAATAAAGGAAACTGTTGACCTCTCAATGGTCTTCAGGCTCAGTGTCCTAGCCATATGAGCCACTGTGGCTACTCTTAATAGTTTAAACCAGTAGTGGGTTCCACTTACCTTCGTTACCAATTTGGAATCAGGAACACATGTGGCATTTCTGCGCATTGCAGAGCATCCATGATGATGTCCGGGCAGGTGGACGGAGCCTCCCACTGCCGCCGCTACTGGTTCACACAAACCGGGGTGAACTGGTAGAAACCCACCACTGGTTTAGATTTATTTTGAAGCTTTACATTTCTTGGAAAGCAAGCAAACAGGCAGAATGAAATTCTCGAAATAATCTTTATTGTATAATAGTTTTAAAAGCTTAAAACAAAAATTCCACAATATTTTTAGCAAGAGAAGTCTGAAAAAGCCAGGAACAGAAGTGTAGTTTGCTAAGGATTCCCTTATAACTGTCAAAATAGTTTTAGAAAGCAAAATTAATTAAATGCACTGCATTTATTAAAATGAGAAATAATCATATTTTTTTCATTCTTTATACATTTAAGCTAATTTTCACACAAATGAAGCACTGTCAGTTGAAATTCCATATATAGTTGACACTGATGTTTAATGTCAGAACAATGCCCTAAGGTGCATGCAAATTAAACAGATTTTAATTATTCTGGAGATCCATTCTTTTGTTTTACTGTGTATATTAGTGGAATATTAACAGGAATTCTAAGTGCAACATTGCAAGAACAAATTACTTATAACATCAGCGTGAAAAATTGGTTTTGTACCATGCCATTGATTCAAAATAGGTCTTTATTATCTAGACAATTATATTTTTTCTGAGTTTTCAAATAAAGCTAAAACATGTCCTAAAATAGTCCTTTCTTCTTTTAATGCATATATTAGTGAATTAAACTTTAATGGAAGATATCATAATAAATGTTATCTGTTCCATCCCAAGTTAATACATCAGAGAGATAAAGGAGAGCGGTTGCAATTGTTTTTTTGCATGCTTACTATTTTTATAGTTTACATTAATAGAGAGGCAAATACTTATTTTTAAAATTATGTTGACATTCCAGTTTATCTGCAGTGGTTGGCTTCTGCATTTTCAACAAATAAGACATCAGTTGTTGCCTCTTCATTCGAAACACACTGTGAAAGAATTCTCATGCAACTGGAATTCATTTCAACCCTTGATAAAATAATGCTTGCCCCTACTCACATTCCAGGCTACCCCCATCATCATCATCATCATCATCATCTTAATCCAAACGTGGCTTGCTTATAGGTGGCTTAGTATGCTCCGTGATCTTAAGCACTGTGGTTTAGCACAATTTAAGGCTTAATGTGCTATCTAAATTCAGTCAAATATATCTTCAGCAAATCAGAGTTAAATGTGGCTTAGAGTGACCTGTGATCCTGTTTCTACAATCTGAACATCAGCCATATTTTATACTTTGGATGTTTCCACTTTGGATATCACAAAAGAGAAGCTGACCTCTTGCACGCTATTATGTATGTGATCTTTCATTAGCTTTTGTGCTTTTCCTATTGAACTCTGTTACCAATTCTACCTTTTCATCAGTTCTGTTTCCTCATATAAGCATCCTCTTTATGTCTACTGAAAAGTAAGTTAGCTTAAGTTCAGTGGAACTTATTTCTAGGTTAGTATACTTAGGACCAAAGAGTTAATCTTGCCACGATTGCCATGACCTTCAGCTTCATTGAAAGCTACACTTTTCTTCTTCTCTTGTACCACTGAATGTAAAATAAATTATTTCTTAATGTAATTGTTTTAAATAAATGCCACTCTGGTTCAATGTCTTTTCACAACCATTATTTATCCAATTGGCTTTTCAGGATAGGCTTTTCCTCATTGTTGAGGCAATCAAACTAGACCAGTGATGACTAACCTTTTCCAGACCGAGTGGCCAAAGCGCACATGCACCCGAACCCCAAAATGCAATGCATGTGTGGCCTGCCCGCATGCACCCTCCCCCCACGCATGCGTGTGTGGCTGCCTGCATGTGCCCCACCCCCGCACATGTGCACACGGCCCCGCATGCGCCCCTCTCCCCCACACGTGCGTGGCAGAGACTGAAGACCAGCTGGCCAGCGGGAGGCGCACACATGCGCAGCGGAGCTGAACTGTGGCGATGGCTCGCATGCCATCAGAGAGGGCGCTGCATGCCACCTCTGGCACTCGTGCCATAGGTTCACCATCAAAGG